>JARHVA010000941.1:2420000-2977500 GCA_037957365.1 Torreya grandis
TCAACAATATATTATTTAATAGTGTCGACCATGGCCTTGTATAATACCAGTTTGTCATATTTGGTTTGGAAGTGAACTTTAAATTGATTTATGATTAACTAAGAATCACCATAAATTGTGATATGTTGAACATTCCATTATACTACTTTGATAAATCCCTATAATGAGTGTTTAATATTAAACCATGTTGTTAGTACAATAAAGTTGATATAAAATATTTTAGGGACAACATCCCCCTATTATGTAATAAATAATAAGCTTTCCCCTAATCCATGTAATGTGAATGATCCATAAAAATAAAGCTTCTAGTATTACTCCTCAAGAAGTGTTTCAATAATGGTCATGATGAAATTAGCTAGGAATTGAAAAGTGAGAGGTTAGGTATCTATAAGGAGAGATTCAACAAGTTGATTTGAAAATACTTGTCCCTTTATATCCTTTTGATTGACATACTCAATCTTGAACTCACTCAGAAGCATGATCCATTTAGCCATGCAACCTTGTAAAGTTATCTTAGATAGTAGATACTTGAGCAGGTCTACTTTGTAAATAGCTATGGTCTTGTTATTAAGCATGCAATGTTGTAGCTTTTAGGTTGTAAAGATCATATCTAAACAAGATTTTTCAATTGGCATATATTTATTTTCATATGTGTCTAGTTTATAATTTAAATAGTACATGGAATGTTATTTTCCATTATTATCATGTTGAGCTAGAAGTGTCCCTAGAGTTTTGTGTATGGCAGATAGATATAGAATAAATGGCTTTCTTGACATTGGTGGTAAAAAAATAGGTATATTGGTAATATATTCCCTTAGGTGCTAAAAGGATTTCTGATAGTCTTCATCCCAATGAAATGTAACACATTTTTTATCAAGTGTGTAAATGGATGGCATTTGTTAGCCATTTGTGATATGAAGCATACGATAGATTGAATCTTGCCCTGTAAACTATGGATCTACTTAAAATTAGAAGGTGGAAGAATCATAGTAATGGCCTATAAATTGGTAAGATCAACTTTAATGCCTCAATAAGAGATGATGAAGCCTATCAATTTTATAAAAGTGACACCAAAGGCACTTCTTAAGATTAAGTTTGACCTTGTATTCATAGAGCATCTCAAATAGTCTATGTAGTATGGATGGATGATCAGCATAGATCTTGGATTTACCCAATATGTCATCAACATAATCTTCAACACTAATATGCATCATATCATAAAATATGACTATCATGAATCTTCAGTATGTGGCTCCATCATTATTGATCCCAATAGCATAAACTAATAATAAAACGTTCCCCATGGAGTAGTGAATGCTATCTTGTGTTGGTCTTCTAGTGCGATCATAATCTGATTGTACCCTAAAAATCCATCCATAAGTGAAAGCATTTCATACCCTACTATGGAATCAACTATCATGTCAATATTTGATAGAGGAAATTTATCCTTGGGGTAGGCCTTATTTATATCTCTAAAATTTGTGCAAACTTTTATTCCTCCTGGCTTCTTACTAATATGCATAATATTTGAGATCCACTTTGAATATTCAATCAATTAGATGAATCTCACTTCTAAGATTTTTTCCAACTCTTTCTTTACTAATACAAAAATATGAGGATGCATCTTACTCAATTTTTGATTTAAAATTTTGGCATTATGATTTATAATAATGTGATGCAAAACCAAGGTTGGGTCCAATCCTGGTATGTTTAAATAGGCCCAAATAAAGAAGATGTTAATAAATTCCCTCTTAAGGACTATAAAAACTTCATGTTACTCCTTAGTGAAGGACACACCTAATTTTATCTATTTTGGGTCATCTAGAATCCTAATGTTCACTTCTATAGTATATTATACTAGGAGAGTCAAGCCATCCTCTAAAATGGTTGGCAAATATTTGAACTAGTTTAACGACAAAGTCCTCTTGTTGGATTGGTTCTTCATGTTCTCCTAAACAAGATGAATCTAAATCTCTAAGTGGTAGGGATAGCCATATTACAAATACTATTGGAAATTTTTGGGAATTTTGATCAAAGGCATGTTGTTTTATTGAACTATGAACTACACTTAGAACCAAAAGGAAGTTCATCATTGGTGGTCTCTTGAGATTCATTCAAGGAAATGTGAACACCCCCATTTAATGGCACCTAAAGTAAGTTTTCTCTAAAATACCATCCTTTATTTTTACTTTTAATCTAGTCCAAAAGCACCTCAAAGAGGTTTTCACTTTTGTACCTCAATGTTTTAGCTATTTTTTTGGCTAAGGGTGTTCACCCATTCTCCAAAATAGGCTGCAAGATCTAGTTTGATAAGAGAACCCTTGTTTATGGTCTCCTAACATAACATTGTCTTTTAGGCCTAAAAAATTGCAAAAGCCCTCATCATTCTCAAACATGCCTATAGGAACTATGGATTCTTGTTGATCCCAAGATATAAATTGAGGGTAATAAAGAGGAAGTGATTTATGTTGGATGATTGGGGTAATTATACAAATTATATGTGGTTTAAATAGGTTGGCATTTGAAAGGTCTTCATAACTGATATGATCAAACTTTGCTTCATTGTTAGCACTGTCATCACTATACATTGGCATTGGAACACGAATAAGATACATGGGGTCATCCTTAGGTGGTTCAAATCTGAGACCATAAATTCCATTATATCAAGTTATAGAGATTGGATTAAGAGTGTCATCCTAATTTTTCCTAATGACAATGTGAAATGTGCCATGGGTCAAATAATATTTTCGGCCATTAGACGAGATGGTAAAATGATTAGAGATTTCAAGAGGAGGCATATGTGAAGATGAATCAAGACTATTTGGGTCTATGCCCTTGGCCTCTAGTAACTCAACAAGTTGTCTTTGTCTTTGTCCTTTATAGGAATTAGATGTAAGATAAAGTGGTAGTTATAACTTTGATACTTAGACTCTAAATGTTTGCAATATTCATAGGGCTGTAAATCTCCATTGATGGTGACCTACATGCTTGAGTGTGAGAACTTGAGAAATCAGTGCAATGTCAAAGGGATTAAATGAATTTCATGTATCCAAGGCCTACCCAAGAGCAAATTGTAATAGAGGTCAAGGTCTAGCACATAGAAAACTATATTGTGGGTCAAGGGCCCAATGATAACTAGCAAGCTTATGGTGCCTTGTGATTCCCATTCTTCATTATCATAGGCCTTGATAGTAACTAGTTCTAGTTATAGATTGGTTTTTGTATATCTGAGATGCTTGATGAGCTTCAAAGACACAATATTTAAGCCCAAGTCATTATCTATGAGGACACATTTGACTTTGTGTTGCATTATGACAACTTCAATGTATAACAAATTGTTATAAAGAGGGCCAAGGGATGACATATCACTTTGGTCAAAGGTTCACTATTGGCCTGGGGATAGATGTCCAACCAAATCTTGGAATTTGTCTAGGGTTATGTCGTTGGGAACTTGAGATTCACCTAGAAGCTCTATTAGGATGTTTTTATGGATAATATATGTATGCAACAAATCTAGAATGGAGATTTTTGTAAGCATTTTATGAATTTATATTACAATGTTTAATAGTGGTATATGACTTGTTCTTAGTTAGCATAATGGGTTAGATGGGTTTGTTGGCTAAAGGTTATGGGTACAAAATGGTAATGTTTGATTCTCAAGTTGTGATTACATAATTAGGATTGGATAAAAGGCCATTGTTTCTAAAAAATATGATGGATATGGGATAAATAGGATAAGTATCAATTTTTAGTGTACTTGGCTATGGTCATAGGGCAATGATGAGTTATCAGTATAAGGTCCTAAAATAGTTATCACTATTTATTATTGCACTTGTTTATAGTCTTAGGTTAAGGAAGGACTATTGGCATAGATGGGTTCATTAGAATTGTTTAGCAATGGTCATGGTCTATTGGCACTTGAACTAGGATTAATGTTGATTTTTAAAGTGTGACCTCCTATTATATGACCTAAAACTTTAGTGTAGTCATGTATAACTGTGTGGTAAGTCTATTGGTTGGCAGAATCATCCTAGCCTTGGTTCCTCCTACTCAGTTGACATTGTTGTTGTTATTTTTGATATTTATTTTATTATCATGGATGTTGATACTATTATTATTTTTTTGGCATTCATTATTGTTCTTATTGATTGTTATTGTTATGTTTTAGAAAAGGGTTTTTGTAGATATCTAGGTTCTATTTGGACATAGATGATCTATTGTCCAATGTAATATCCCTTATTTCTAACATAATTTTTATTAGGTGTTTTATCTACACATAATGGCATATATTATGTCAATGAACATGATGGTATTAATAGAACTCATTCTCTATGTACTAGTCTAGATATAAAACACCCTCAGGATAATGCTTCAAGATTGGCCAACTAATCATATTAGCTACGACTAGATTTAAAAACACCACTTATATAGGTTCACCAAGGTCCCTAAAGACTTGAGGACTGGGTTTCCTTCATGGAAGAGGAGTTTTGAAAGGTGGTGGTTGTTGCATTTTTTGAGTTGGTTTAGGTTGCTATGAAAATTATGCTTTTTAAATGGGTTGTTGATGAGGATTAAGCTATGTTTATGGCATTGGTAGAGTAGACGGTGTTTTTACCATTTGTGAATGATGTAACCTAGTTAATACATTTCTATAAACATTATTATTATGACTATATTGATTGGATTTTCATAGTTACTATCTTGGGTAGGTGCTGACGCTTGTGCTTAGACTTGGTTATGGTTCTGATTTTGGCTTGTTCCTTAGTTTTGGTGTTGGTTTTGATTCAAAGAGGTTATTTTGATAATCCATATTTTTAAAAAGTCCTTTTCAATTAGTAAACATTTTTTGATGATCTTTGTGAAGGTATGCACACATTAAAGCTCTAAATGATAGGATATCTCACTATGCAAATTTTTAGTAAAGAAAATGGATAATTATTTGTCTAGTAAGCTATGGGTTAAATGACTAGTAAGATCTCTCCATCTCTTTAGATAAATTTTAAATTTTTCACAAACTTTGTACTTGGATTGAGTCAAATATACCAATGAAATCTCATGTCCAATATTATAGGAGAAATGTTGCATAGTTTATTTTTGAAAGGTCATCAAAATTAGATATGAAACTATTTGGAAATTTTAAAAACCACTCCAAAGATTTTATGTCAAATAGCCATTAGGTTATCCTTTACCCTTATATTTATCAAGTTTTGGTGGTTCATACCCTAGAGGAAATGGTATCTATGGATACTCTATGCCATCTAACTTAAATTTTTTTGTCTATTTCCTTCCTTGAATGGAAACAATCACATCCTTCATTTACTATATTTCTTAGGCCAAGAAAATAGATGGAACATTTAGCTAAGGTGGAGGTTAGGATGTCAAAGGTGGATTACCTAAATTAGTGTATAATGGAGGTATGGTCTATTGTGTAATGTTGATTTGATGAGTGAACTGACCAAGAATATGTATCCAAAGATTAGGATGTGGTTGTTGAAACTACATCCATTGTTGGAATATATTTTGGTTTGGATTTAGTATATAGCCTTAGTTTTGATGTAATTATGGCTATGATAGAAGGATATGGATCTGGGTAAATTACTATGCCTATTGAGGTTGAGTAGGGAATTATTGTTGACTAGTAAACTTGGATGAATAAGGGGAACTTATTGTGAATCAGGGCCATATCATTGAATCTATTGCATATGCTAAGCAAAAGTCAATTACTACCTAGTTGGTACTTGTTGGATAGTGGTACCTCTTTGTTGCACAAATACCTATTATGAACTAGATGCTTGTTGGGTGTTTAGAATTTGTCTTTAACCAATGAACACACATTATTGATTAGATAATATTTGTGATTGTAAAGGTAAATTAGTCTGCAATGATTAAGGTACACTTGTCATTACCTATTGAGGTGGAGCATTTATTTCCCCTATTGAGGTGGCATAGTGTTCAACCTCTACTATGATGGTATATTAGACTAAGAGTATTATTGTGGAATATTAGTCATCACTTGTTGAGGTTGAATATCATTTGTCACTTTTTGTTGAGTTAAATCACAATTTGGTGCTTGATTACTTAATACCTATGATTGTGTGCTTGAAGAAGCAGATAGTTGAGTATTAGAAGTAACTTGTTGTGGTTAAGATGTAGGGGTTCCTTCCCCTTTTTTTGTGTACCTATCTTGGTATTAACTAAGGGCACTTATTATAGACTATTTGTTGGTGTAGTTAAACCACTTTCTCCTAAATTAGATGACATTTACGTGTTATCCACCATGTTTGACACATTATTCTACATATAAGTAGTAGTCACTTTTTAAATATATGGGACATTGTACATGCCATGAACTTAATTTATTTGCACAAATTGGTCTATACCCAAATGATATTTTCCTATAAAATTGATTAATAATCCTATTGAAGGATCTAGCTCTATGAGTGGAGCATTTGGAATGGTCATGGAATTAAAATTATGTATGAGATTCAAATAGATTTGATATGGTTTAAAATTTTCTATAAATTGGTCTTTTATGAGGAATTTTCCTTTTACAATCATACTTGGTCCTTGATATGACATTATCATGATTGATTGTGGATTTATTGTATAGGTTTATTCAATGGTTTAGGTAAAAGGCATGTTGAGAGGCACTCTAACTAGACTAGGTAAATTTTCATGGGGGAAATCTTCTAGAATCTTATATTGTACCTCTATGGATATGAATAAAACCTCATCCTTATTTTTTAGTAAGTGACGATAAAATAAATAGCATACATTAACAACATAGTGACATAATACAGTTGTTATTAAACTTATTCTACAACCAATGGTATGCTAGCAACGTATTGTGTGGTTTAATCTTGGTATTATTTCTAATTTGGAGTCATGTTAACCAAATAGTTGGATAATATATATTGACTCTATTCCCTAGATTGAGTAGTGTAAGGATGATAATGATCTATCTCAAAAACTACATCATCACCATAAGGGTATTGAATAAATTCATCATTCATGACCACATTATCATAACCTGGATTATACATGGATCCAATATGAGTGTAATGATACATATCCAAATATATTACTAATATTCTATAAAGATAGGCCTAGAGTTATACAAACTCTTAGAAATAAGGTCTAAAGATAAATGGTCCAAACTTGGTCTAAAACTTGGTCTAAGGATGGAGTTATTTCTCCAAATGGGAAATAATAAACTTGGTCTAAAATGATCTAATGTCAAATGTATTATATAAATGGTCAAGCGTGTGAATAAAATTAAATGCGAAATTTAGGTAAAAAGTGTGTCAAACAAGTCTAATCTAAATGAGCAAGGTTGTTAGGTCTTTGGAAACAAGGCACAAAGCTAGGCTCAAAATAACTACATCTAAAACAAAGATGTAATAAATTGGGACTCTTGGGAACACAACACATGAGATAGACTTGAAACAAAACAAAACGGATTTTTCTAGGTTTTTTGGTAACAATGCACAAAATCTTGACTTTAAACAACACTAGGTCTTAAAATAAGAGGGAATGTGCTAGGTCTTTTATGAACAAGGAACAAAATTTAGACCTTTAAACAAACTAGGTCTAAGGCAAGATAATTAATCTAACAAATTTGAAAAACTTTGACTTCAAATAGGCATTCTAATTTATTCACACATACTTTATCATTTAGTAAAATATATTGGACCTTAGGCACATTGAATATAGACCACTTCCCAAATTTTAGGCATAAACATATCTTTTAAATTGAATAAGAAATTAGTCTAAGTTACACAAACCAGAATTGAAAGGTAAATATCTAAGCCAAAATTACATGAGGAATAAGTAGAAACCAATCAATGCTTGGATCTAAACTTGTCAAAGCTAACTTTAAACTTTATTTAGAAGACTAGGTTCCATAAATAAAGAACAAGCTAGATAATACTGAATAATGTGATGATACTAGGAATAAACCAAGAAGTCTTCAAAGTTATAATTTTAAAACAAGGTAACAAGTATTTAAAATAATTTGAGTAGTGTAACAACACTATAATTCTCTTAAGGAATGATAAATGGTTTGTTTTAATAGATTCTAAGGCATAAGACTTTGAATGAAATGGGAAGTATAACAATGCCCTTTTTATATAAGTCACACACACACACACACACACACACACACACACACACACACACACACACACACACACACACACACACACACACACACAAGTTTGAAAAATTACCAAAGCAAAGTGTGGTGTCAAATAGATGGCATAACATCTCTTTAAACAAATGAGTTATGTGAAAACATGAATTGTTTTTTACATGGTATGATATGATAAACAAATATTTTTGACTCAAGATCATGTAATAAAAAAGGAAAAATGATAAAAACACCAAATTATAATGTCCTAAATCCTAAAACTGATATTATATCTTTGTACTATCTAATTTGATCTATATACTTTCTCTTGAGAGGATTTTAAATTTTTAATAAAAAAGTAAAATTCACATGAAAAGTAAGGTTTTTAGTACCCCTCTTCTCTCATGAGTTCATACAATTACATATAACTTTGGGCTACTTGACCTACATCAAAAATATGTATGTATCCATTGGGGTTGTCTAAACTATCAATTTTTATTCATTTATAAATGGTCACATATGTGTGTTTAACACTACATCACAATACATCATTTAGATCCATATTAAACAACATGATTTGAAAATGTATTATCATTTTCAAAACCACTACATCCATGAATTATTTAATGTAGTGTAATGTTTGAGTTAAACATACATTCTAAGGTAGTCTCTTACTAATAGAGCTTTCTTAACCACTCAAACAAGCATTCCAATAAGTTAATCTTAATTTATATACCCATACTATGTATTATGGGTGAAGTGATACTAGGATATGAATTCTTGGGTCAACACATCCTTGGATAACTAGTGGGGAGGTGATGAACTCCTGCCCACAAGCTAAAATGCATGAAAATAAAATAAAGAAAATGGAAGGACTTTAAGGTCATTTTGGGGTCACCCAAATCACTAATATTTTGGGGTTACCCAAATCACTAATATTTTGGGGAGGGCCTTAGTAACTTTCCTTCCATTATTTAGGATAGAAGTGATAAATACAATAAGTGAGTATTTTTATCACCCAAGTTCTCTAAAGGGGATATGGGGAGAGCATACATGTGACACTTGTCTTGCTAAATAAACACTTCAACAACAAACATAAAAATGAAAACTCTTAGGAGTATTTAATTAAAGTTTGGGTTCATTTTTTATAGCACCAAATGAAATATGTCATGAAGATTATTCCCTTGGCATTATGTTGAAAATTTAAACAAATGAAAAATAAATCAAGTAAAAATATTTTAAAACATCAAATTTAAATGTTACTTTTGAAATTTAGGGTGTTTAAAAATGTCCTTTCTTGGTCTTTGGGTCCTATAAAAGATGGTAGGCGGTCCTTATTATTAGAAGTAAAATGTAAGTGGGAAAATGACTTGAATTATATCTCTCAGGTTTCCAAAATTTTACACACAGTTTAAAACCATAGAAACACAAATAAATATCATGATTGTACCTACAAAACCATAACTATTAGTACAATATCACTATTTCCTACAAAATAGAGTGTTAAAACAATATTTTCACTATTAAAAAAATATTGTAGAACTTAAGGTAATATCCCAAAACTTAGAGTAATAATGCAACTTACACTACAAATTAACATGGTTAGTGGAAAACCACTATGGTTATGGGTAATATCATGACTATAGTGTAATATTGCAATAATGTAGGCAATATCGTGACTATAAAGTCATGATATTATGTAATATCATAATTATTCCATTACAATAGAGTAGTTATTACTAAACCATACTTTTTTAATGCAATGTCACAATATTTACAAGAGTATCAAGAGATTTAAGGCAATGCCATTATTGTAAAGTCATGATATTATTGTAATATGACAATTACAAAGATAAAAAATGCAACTATACAAAGTAAATTCATGATTTCCTATAGAATGTCTATGAGCCTTCAATTTTCACTTTTTTTTGTTATAAATTTTGGATTTTGACATGAAATTTGTTAGGAGTATGTCATAAAATTCCTTGAAAACAAATTTATGGGGTGCATGTCCCACCAAGGATGCCATGATGTGAACAAGAAATATGTAGAGGGGAGGTTAGTGTAGTGTTAGTCTAATAAAATAAAATAAAAATAATACACTAAACACTTGACACCTATAGCCTAGACACTAAGGAGAGAATATGTAACAAGCATATAAATTAAACACAACTAGAAAAAAAAATAAACCATTCTTTTACCTTCCTTGGAGATTCAAATGGATTGTTGAAGTGGCTTTCTCAGTTTGTGCATCAAGAAATCTTCATCAATGGAGCTTCATTTTCTTCACCTTTCCTTGGTACCTTAGCTTGTCTTGTTGTCTTATGAATTTGGCATGGTAACATTGCACTAATGAAGATTATGAGGGAATCATGAATAATAACACTACACAATTAAATATTTTTGATCAATAGGTAAGGCCTTGTATTTATAGCCTCTAAAGTTAACTCTCACTTAAGGTGAGTCAAGCTTGAGTTTAAACATGTAATGAGTTTGCACTACCCTTAGGTGAGTTGAGGCTAAATCTAGTTGAGTTTAAAAGGTTTCATGTAGTTATTATTTTAATTAATAGGCATGGATCTCAAATTAGATATTTTGATATATTTTAGAAGAGCTTGACAACTCATAAATGCAATGATGAAAAGGCTTGATATTTGGATATTTGGAATTTTCATTTTTAGATATTCATTAATTATAAATGGATAATTTAGCTAAGAATTTAATATATTTTTATTAGATTATTCATTTTTATTAGAATTTTATCTCTTTAAGTATTTGATCAAGTGACCCACTTAATGGGTCCATAGGCTAAACTATCAGTTGTTAGGTCATAAGGTGACTAGGGATGAATACATGAGAGGTTATTATTGCATACATTATAGTACCCCAAATATGGATGCCTCAACATGATTTTGAGCATTGATTAATGATGCACTAATGAAATTAGGATGTTCAATGATTCTTAGGCTTGATTTGCAATCTTTGTTAGAAATTAGTTTGAAGTCTAGTCAGAAGCTAGTTGTGGCTAAAATGGGGTGTTTATAGGTGTAAATGAGATCACTAGACTCTTGGAAAGAGTTTTTTAACCAATAAATAATGATTTTTCCCTTGATGGACTTTTGGTTGATGTAAGTAATCTCAAACTCTTATAAAATCATGATAAATTACATAACCTTTAGTGAGAGGGTTGGTTAGTTTAATAAAATTCATAATACTTGAGACCTAACTATCACCCTTATTTATTGATTAGGAATATAGTTCCATAATTTCTTAGTTGATAACATAGTTACCCACACCTTCTCATATTACATGTAACATATTTCATAATCCATAAGAGTAGGGCTAATGAAATAAATGGAACATTATTTTCCAGTATCATCCTCTTGGTCCAACATGTGGTGAGAGACACCTTAGTTTCCCTAATGTAAAGCATCAAGGGCTTATCTATATTGGGTTCCATGAGTTTAGGGGGAGACATAATGACGTATTTCACTACACCAAATTCCTCTTGACAGTCATATGTCCAAATTAATCCACCTTTCTTGTTAAACAAGTTATTGATTAGATGAAGTGCATAGGTGATCTATGGTATAAATCTTGAAATGGACGCTAGCTTTCCTAAGAATGACTTAATCCTAAAATCATTTATGGGGAGAATCATGTCAAAAATTACATGAATTTAAGTAGGATTGATATCAAATTAAAACATAGTTACCAAACATCTTTTCTTACTTGTAACATGTTTCATAATCCATGAGAGTAGGGCTAATGAAATAAATGGCACATTATTTTCCAGTATCATCCTCTTGTTTTAACATGTAGGTGAGAGACACCTTAGTTTCCCTAATGTCAAACATCAAAGGGTTATCTATATTGGGTTCCACGTGTGTGTGAGAAGACATAAGGAAGAAATTTACTACTTCAAATGCCTCTTGACAGTCATATCTCCAAGTTAAGCCACCTTTCTTCTTAAAAAATTTATTGATTATATGAATTACATAGGTGAGATCTGGTATGAATATTTGAATGGCCTCTAGATTTCCTAAGAATAAACTAATCCCTAAATCATTAGTGGGGGTAAGCATGTCCATAATTACATGAACTTATTAGGATTGATATCAAATTCATGTTTGGAGATAACATAGCCAAGGATTTTTCTGCCTGTAACTCTGAACACACACTTCTCAGGATTGAGGATAACACAATATTCAATTAGATGTATCAATATGGTGCATAACACCTCTAAGTGATTGATTTGCCACCTCACTTTCCCTATAAGATCATCTATGTAAACCTCTATTATCTTATGAATAATATCATGTAATATATGGGTCATGACCCTTTCATATGTTTCCCCTACATTTTAAAGATAAATGGCATAAAAATGTAACTAAAGGTTCCCCATGGCTTTGTAAATGAGGTCTTAATATGATATTCATCATAAATGTAGATCTAATTGTATCTTGAGAAGCTATTCATAAGTGATAGAAACTGATTCCTATAATGGCATCAATATATACATATCCTAATCTTACCACTATTCTTCTGAATTGGAACAATATTGGGCATCCACTTAGAATAGTCTAGTGGCTTGATAAATCTAAATTTTAGAAATTTTATAGATTCCTCTTTTACCATCATCATGACTTTAGGCTTGATTGGCCCAATTTTTAACTTAATTGGCTTGGATTTAGGAATGTTAATAATATTATTGACCATAACCTTAGGTTTATTCCTATAATATCAATGTCATTAGAGGCTAAATCATTTAAGAGATTACTAAGTAGTTGTTAGTGATCCTCCACTTCCAGAAGGGAAAGTGAGGATCCAAGCTTGAGAATTCTAGGAATTTCCTCAATCTCAATGTTGATATAAATGGTTTCCTTAATGAGGGAGGCATTATCTTCCTCAAAAATGTTAGGTGTTGGGAGAATATTAGGATATTCACCCTATATATTGAAAATATCATGTTTATCATCATAGGATAAGTAATCCTTGACCTGACAATAAGAGTCATGATATTTACATCTAAGAGATGATGTGACATAGTAAGTGAGGGAGAAACCCATCTTGTGGTGGAAAATGTAATTTTATAGTAGGCTCACAAAAATTAAAGAATAGCCTCATTATTCTCAGCTAGGTCAAGGACTAAGGGAATATCATCCTTTCTAATATGGGAAATAGTTTGGTCGCTAGATGTCTTGTATATAAGAGGTCCTATCTTTATTGAAATTATGAAATTAGACTCTAGTATAGTGGGACAAGGGTTAAAGTGCAAGGATGAAGTAGACATATATTCAACAAACTATCTACTTTCCCTAGGGACTACCTCTATATAAATAAGTTCAAATTTTGTAGTAACCTCTCACACAATAGTATTATATAGCTAAATATGTTTAGATTTGGTTTGATATAATTTAGAAAACTTATTGGAAAAATAACTATGAGTCACTTTAAATTGTTAAGTTTTAAATGCCTAGACATTTTTCAATGATCATGCCAAGAAATAGAGCTTCATACTTGGCCCCATTGTTTGTACACTTAAAGTCTAGTATGAAACTAAAAGGCATGACTCATATCTCAGGAGAAATTAGAATAACTCATGCTCCTAAACCTAGGCAACACTTGACCCCATCATAGTAGAGGACCCATTGATCATGTATATAATAAGGACTATCATCTAGTAAGATATATTTATCTTCTAGTATGTCAAGAAGAATATAATTTAGCCCCTCTTGGGGTTCTCAGTCCTAAGACTTAGAAAAGAGATAATTATTTAAATCTTGTGGGGCAATTGGAATAATATTTGAAAACACAAAAGGCCTACTCCTATGGTCTAGACGAAATAAGGTAATTAGTTAAGGGAACTCAAAAGGCTTACTCTTATGGTCTAGGTAAATATAGGTAAGCACTTTTAGGAATATAAAAGGTTTATTGATAAGATTTTATTTCTGTGTAGGAAGTAGGCCAACATAACTATGATTGATTTTTGGTGTGGGAAGTATGCCAACATATTTATGATCTTGTTTTGGAATGGGAGGTATGCCAACATAGTTATCTAGATTATAATATTATTGAGAAGATATGGGTAATTTTGTTTTTCCCATTATTATATGTGGGAAATCTCATAAGAATTTAGTGAGTGGATCTCCACATATCTCCCTCTTTAAAAAGGGGAGATAAATCCTCACTTTATGAGTTCTTAGATAATAATGAGATCCATTTTTGATTTCTATGGTACCTATTGTTAAGGTGTGAATATTCTCCTAAAGTATTGGCATGACTAGGGGAGGAGGAATGGTCTAATTTTATATCATAGAATTGGGAATGGGATGCGAATTAAAACTAGGTATAGGCTATATGTAATCAAAAATGCATCATGTCTATATATCAATCTTGGCTTGGAGAAGATAGAACATACCTACACTTCTGGTTGGGAATACATTTATTAAGCAGGAACATGACCAATATGGGGATCCACTAGACCTAATTAGGGGATCACTTGTCACAATACACTATGCTAGGAATGGTTTTAAAGCCTACAATCTAAGACAATCATGAAACAACCATAAAAGAGTCCTAGGTTTAATATTCACTCTATTATAATAAATAATAAATTAAATATAATCTAGTGCACACCAAAGCTTGTGGCACAAAGTGGGGATTAGAAATAAAACAAACTAATATAAACATGCATAAAAGACATATACTCACGTCAATGTATACTAAATATTAATGCATGGGAGAGAAACATAATTGCATTATCTATCTATTGTTATAAAGGAAGAATAAAGTTAGGAATACTTACCTTGAAGATGAACCCATCGAGCCTCAATCTCTCCCTTGGCCAAGGTGCTTTACAAGAGATTTTTGTGGTATGTAAGGATAACAAAGACAAATCATCTCTAGGCTACACAACCTATCTATACATCCAAAAGACTTATCCATAAGATAAGATCTGTATATAAAAAGAAAGTATGGAACCCTAAGTTTTATTCCTCAAGTAGAATGGTCAATAAGCAGATGTTTATTCTTAATTATTTTTTTCTTCTCTATTCTTAAATGGTTGGAAATTAACTTGAATATAAAGGTGGATATTTCCCTAAATACATTGGAATATATTGATTATACAAGGTTAACCTTATCAACCCTATATGTTTTAGAGAGGCAAATCACTAGGTCTTAACCTAGGTCAGCCAAAGGGATAACAAAACATCAAGTTAAAAATATCCCTAAATAGTACAGAGCTAACCCAATCAATTGTATATAGTAATTAGAGGCTAAAATTTATACAATGTTGACCTAGTAGACCTAGTATAGTTAACTGGTAAAAGGGGGTCAAGGCAATAACGAGGAGGATAAAGCATGACAAATGACTAGAATGGGTACAATAGAGAAGAATAATCCTAGGTTAAATGGTTTTAGGAGACAAGTGTGTAGATGGAAAGTGGCAAAAGGGAAAACAAACTTACGAATCACCAATGGTCTACCCACCCCTTTCCTGATGCACCCTTTAAGGCATACACTTAGATATATTGAGAATCGATGGGTTTTTACAAAATATAAGTGTTAGTAATTGATAAAAGTTTGAAAATATTATGTGTATATATATGCCCCACTTGAATCTCATCACATGTCATGTAAGTGCAACATGGGATGGTGCTTAGAGAAATAGAACACACATCATGTTGATGCTAAGTAAAGTGTAGTAAGCAAAAATAAGATAAAGGAAAGGACAAAATTGAAAAACACATACCTTTAGTTACCTTAGTGATGTATATAAAGAAGGAGACTACAAGAGATAGTGAAGGCATCTTATATAATGAACACTAGGTGAACCTATAGAAGTTAGTAGAAAAAGTAGCCAAAAATCAACATTTTTGGAAAATAGGCATATGATAATGGAAATAATTCTTTACGTCATCATAAATCAAATGCTTTTTATGATTTAAAAAATGGATGAATAGAAACAAAGATATAGATAAAACAAGGAATCTACCTAACAATAATTGAAAGATTTGAATTTTGAAAAGTGTTTTATAGGGGAAAGATAATTCATTTGGTTATTTTGACTTGTGAAGGAGAGAGAAAGAGCTTTGGAGACCAAACAAGCTAGGATGGAGAGGAGACAATAAGATAGATGAGGGGGACCTGTAGGAGTAGCATCAGGTGCACTACAGGTATGTAACTATGAATCCTAAGCTAGTTTTAGTGTAATTTAATGAATTAAGTGTGTTTTTAGAAAATTTTAAATTTTAGCATTTTTAGATGTCAGAATGAAGAAAAATTAGATTCTATAGGTAGGAAAAACTAAGATGGAAAATGGGTTTGAAAGAATTAGGGAGAAAATTACAACAAGGTAGTTTTTTTAAGAAAATGTAAGGGGTTGGTAGTGAAAAACAACTCGGTCAACCTAGTCAGCCTAATAGGCTAAAAATGGACAAAATCCACACTATTGACCCAGTAGGTATGTGTTGACTATGTATATTTTGTAGACTCTAGACCTATTACAATTTTCCAACTTATCCAAAATGTCCAGAATGATAATGCAGTATAAGGGAGGGGAAAAGAAGAGGGTTGACTTATATTTTTAAGTCAACCAAGTCAAAAATAGGGAAATTTTGGTTAAACTAGGTTGACCAAAGAAGTAGAATGAGATGGAAATGCATGCAAAAGGTTGAACGAAGGCTAGAATGGCTTAAAATAACCAAGGGAAAAAAGGACTGAGTAGGCTAAAAATTTGTAAAAATGAATGAATTAAAGTAATTTAGGCTTGTTTTTTATTAAAATTGTAAAAAGAATGTATTATGATTATACATGACATGAATGAGCTAATACATATTTTATTATTTTTGGTTGTAGGGATAACCTAGATTTTGGTGATTGGTAGATGCATCATGGCTACCAAGTCTACTAGAGCATCTAACGATAGGAGATAGAGCTATACTAGTATCTATAGGCCTAAGAGGGATAGTTGATATGTGTAAGATTCCCCTAAGTGTGGATCTACTAGTCATATTCCTTGGATGTTGGGAATAGTTGACTAACACCTTTAGATGGGAGGTGGATAGGGACATGGTAGAGGTAGTTATCACTCTAGAGGATATACATGCCATCCTAGGGTTATCGATGGTATGAGCATTGGTGACTATAGGTATACCAGATAGCATGGAGGAGAGGAGAGCCTTAGTTATATGGGTTTAAGATTGAGATATGATATTGTTAAGTAGGAGAGTTAGTATGTTTAATGTATATGCATCATACATTTTGGATATCTAGAAGGCTATGATAAGACTTGTGACACAATGAGTGTTATGTCACAAGTTAGATGGTAAGGTAGCACTATTCATGGTAGCCTTGAGTAGGATGATCCTAGAGGAGGGAGTACCATATGATATCAACTCTATCATATGTGTTTATCTCATACATGATCTATATGAGGTGCTAGTTAGAGGGTAAAAATGGATAGGACTGATCATATTACTAATGTATTTGATATATGAGATATTTCCCATGTATCAGCTAGTTAGGTTACCCCATGTGGTCAATGATGGGTCACCTCAAGTTTAAAGATGGAGAGATGACCAAGTAGTATAGGCTATACCAAATGTGCTAGTACTATAGACAGTGAGATGTGAAGACATAGTATGGTAGCCATATGGGTACATAATGACTACATGGTTGAGCTAGGACATAAGTGGACCAGCTATAGTGAGGATAGAGGTGGTTGGACACTACACCTAGTGGAGAGAGCCACATTAGATGGCACAAGTACTAGGATAGATGGGATTACCTCATCTAGTATTACTAATATTCATGCCTAAGTAGTGGGCTCAATATGTGAGAGAGCCATGAGGGAGGAGGGGACTAGGGCCACCAGTGATGAGGACAATGCATAGACCACATCATAAGTGATCATGGACTAGATGAGCACAATATGGAATAGATTAGGAGGAGGGGAGTGTGAGGCAATGCCACTAGAGATACCACCACTAGTTCCATAGCAAGATGAGTTATAACCATCAAGGACATGGTGTTGATGGAGGTAGGAGGAGCAGGAGAGAGTGGAGACTATCACCATCTATGATGACCCAGCAGGTGAGCTAGAGGAGATATGGATGATAGAGAGGCCACTCAATCATAGGTTAAGGTAGATGTAAGACATGATTGTTGGATTTGAGCTAAGGAGGAGACCGACAAAGGAGATGCTAGGAGGCCACATAGATGGATAGATTATACTATGTAGTCATGTGGATGGTGAGATTATAGTGGTTGAGACAGATTAAAAAATGATTATTAAATTATTGTTTAGGTTTTTATTTTTAAATAGAGGCTAGAGGTAGATAGATATTGGAGATATAAAAGTGATCTAACATCTATTTATGTGTGATTTCATAAGCATTGTTCAGGATGAAGAGGAGAGATGGGGGTCCCTTATGAAGGGAGGACTCCATAACATCCTAGATGAGACTTTATATCCATATTATTCTACTACATTAGAGGACCCTAGTGTACCATCTACCCCAACTCAGGTGAGCTAGTTTAGATTAGATGGGGAGGCAATGAGATAGATATGATCATAAAGAGAGAGAGGATGTAGCTACTAGGAGATATGGGTACAAGTAAGATATAAGAATAGTAGATCTTGGTAGAGGAGAGAGTTACAAATCTAGATATAGTGACTTATATGACATAGGCATATACAAAGACCCTAACATATATCATATAGGTGTAGGAGTAGAAGATAGTGACCCACATGGTGACCTTAGCCCAATTAGCATAGGTATAGTCATGGGTGGAACATCTAGAGCGATAGGAAGATGGATTGAGATCTTAGATGGCATCTTTATAGTGTACTATTTATAGGATTCATACTGAGGCTTTAGTAATTAGTATGTCTAGGCCATGAGATAAATAGGATGGAGCCCAGCCATAGAGTTGGAGCATTGTATATGGTTGTATTTTTGTATCAAAAATCATTATATATATATATATCATTTTAGAATATTTATGTTCATTATGTATGTTTTCATCATTACGTTTGTGGTTGTGGATGATTTGGATATATTTCTCTCTAGAACATGTATTTATCTATTGTTGTATATGCTATAGGAAATATATGAGATGTGGTTTCCTTTCTAGCATTATGTAAAACACATGCATGGTTAAAAATGAATAGGTAAAAAGACTTGATATAATATAATCAATCAAAAATGTACTACACACTATTTCAAGTTGGGAAATGTGTAATAATAAGAAAATGAATAAGTATAAAGAAACAAGGGATGATAAAACAAGATGGTAAAAAGGAATTTTTTCTTAAACCAAAGTGAAAGTTTTTTTGACCAAATTAAAACAAGTAAAATCATACTAAATCAAATTGGGAAGTATGAAAAAATGTAATAAATGGAAGGTATGTAAAAGGGCACAAATGGTGTTAAAAAAATTAATTAAGTCAATAAAATATACTATATCATATTTGGAGGTATAATATAAAAACAAAATTGGTAAAAGATTGATCTTAAATTGATCACACTAATTCAAGTTGGGAAGTATGAAAAGTCCAAGAAATGGTTATATTCTTAGATGCACTCAAAAAATAAGAAGATAAAAGTGAAAGAGAAATGAAGTAAGCATAAAACACACTAAATAAATATTGGAAGCATGTCAATGACATGTAACTTCATAATTGATCACATATTATCTCATATTTGACACATGTAATTTTGTTTGACTTGTATTATTGGAAAATTTTGTGAGGAATGTCAGGTCCAATCTACAGTTTTACATTGCAACTCAAAAAGAGAACACCACTAGGGTGGAAAAATTGGGACAATATATTAATAAAGGATGTGGGTAGGAAGGAAAAAGGTGGTAATTTATGAGGAATTTTGGGTCTTATATGTGGTCTTATTATGCAACTCATAAATGAAATCCGAAGGGGAGTGATCAGTAAACAAGACAACATTTCTTAAGAGAAAATATGAGGATTATAGGGAATGAAAAAGGGAATGTAAAAATAAAGACTTAAGCATCTTATCAGATGACCTTAGGAGACAAGAGGCATACTAAGGACATGAGAATACACTAAGTGACTAGTGACCATTAGTGTACAAAGGAAACCAATTCACTATAAACACCAAGATTTATAAACATATAAGTGTGATACTAAGATCAACTCATGAAGGTAGATTGGTACAAGAAAATAAAAAATAGACCTACCCTCTTATGATGTGTTCCCCATTTTCTAGGACTCCTTACAAAGCCATTAGTATACTATGAAGATTGGGTACTTGTATGAGAAATTAGGTAGCACTAAAAGATTTTTTATTTATCCTCTTCTAATCTATTGGCCTATCATGCCCCAAAGGACCTCAACTCTACCATAAGGCAAACTATGGATTTTTATATTCAAATTGAAGGAGATGTGCTTTGAATCACATATTTTAGTGTGAAATGACTTTTAAGAATATTTTTTCCTTTTATATCATTTCCTTTTATAAAATGATTTGGCTTTTAAATTTTTATGGATTTTTAAGATTCCTCCTTCATACAGATTTGGAATGACCAATCATGAGAGATGTAGTGATACACATGAATGAGATTTAGGCTAAGGGTAAAGGAAACTAAGTAACCAAAGACAAAGATTGACTAGGACACTTAGGATTAACAATAAACTAGCATGTGATCTCAAGTCTTAACCATGTATATTCTTAGTTTACAAAAAAAGGAAGAAGGGAGAATGGAGATCCAAAGGTGGATTGGTGAATTAAAAGTATAATAAGATGCATTTTTTGATAACTGATCACATGGTAAATAGAAACAATGACCAAAGGGAAAAGGGTTTGTATAACCAAGTCATAATGACAATTATATATGAAAAATAGAGATAAGAAAGCAAACAATCATGAAGGCATAAGAAGAGAGTTTTTAGAAAAACTTAGGAAAGAAGGAGAAATAAATGATAAATAAAGACAATCATATACAAAGATAAATGACAATATAAGAAATATATAATATAAAAAATAAGATCACTATATAATAAAAGATGAAATTGACATAATATAAAATGATAAAATAGATAGATAAAAATAAAATTGGAGCACATTTCTAAAATGTAAATTTAAAGGCACCATTCGTGTGATCATAAATACTGATAAATCCTCCCACACACATTATCTAAGACATTTGACAAATCTATATGAAGTTGGATATTAACTACTACTAATGTCTCATCAATCTTCAATGAAAATTAGGAAAAGACTTATCTTCTAATCTCCTCAACTAAAAAAGTAGTAATACTTGATGGATTGTGATAAGGATAGAAGTTAGGCAAGGGATGTTTAGGGGAATGCATGGGAATAGGTTTTATGGGAGATGCAGGAATCATCGGTGGATAAGGATCTATAGGTGAAGGACTCATAGGTGGATAAAGATCCAAAGGTGAGGGAAGGTCCATAGGTGAAGGAACCACAAGTGGTGGCACATAATGTGATGAAGGGACCATAAGAGGGGATGGAACCATTAGAGTTGGAACCATGGGAGAAGAAGGAGAATCTTCCTTATGGGAATGACCTATGGGAGGAATGGAAGAAAGTTTGGGAATAACTATAAGGTGATCCTTAAGGTGTTATTAAAGGATATAGCAATGATCATTGTGATGGGTGACACATTGGTGCAATAGATAATATACCTCACCATACTTAGGTATATATTTAAGTATAACCTTTGAAGGAGGCACAACTCTATTTGAGGAAAGAGAGGAAGGATGTAAAGTATAAATATACTATCACAACTTATGATAATAGATATAAGAATGATTATATGTACCATAGAAGTAATAAATATGATTATGAGTGGTCTTAGGAGACTCACTCATAGAAAGAGGTATAAAAAGAGTGGAAGAGGTTGAAGAAGAACCATCAACCTATTTGGTGGGTAATGGAGCCATCTTAAGCAAGGGAAGAAAACCATCAACAAGGGAAGTAGGTGATGGAGGAGGAATGGAACTAGGCTTAATTGAAGGAGCAATGGGATGAGAATTAAGGCTAGGCTCATCAATATCAAGAGCAAGAATGAGCTCAAATATAAAAAGAGTAGGAAGAAGCTTAACTATAGTGGAAGTAGGAATAGGCTCTAATAAAGGCTCTACTAAGGGAGGAGAATGATCTATAGAATGTCTAAAAAGGGTCACACTAATATTAGGAGTAAATCAACTATGGTGATCAAGGTACCTATGAAAATGGTAAGGCTTAGTCATAGCATGATCCACGAACATACTCCTATGAGGATCCTCAAAAATTGGAGGTGTTGGCTCTATTTATATCCTATGATAAATAGGAAAAATATTAAAATTTGTAATTTTAAATGAGGGGAGATGGGAAGATATGTAAAAAGAATCAAGTAAAGAAGAATGATAATGGACAATATCAACATCATGGGCCTATAAAACACCACCTAAAAATGGATCATTTAAGGAATAACCATTATCATAATCTAGGGTATGAAGATTAATGACACAAGTAGGGATAACCTTGTCATCTAATGAAGTGTGGTGAATAGAATGTTGAGTATTGGTCAAGACTATATGAATATCATTATAAGGAGGCTTGTGAAAATGAGGCTATAAGGAAATAGGAAGTTATGATATGAGGTGGGGTGAGAGATCAAGAGTTTTAATATAAATAGGTTAATCTCATAAATCTCACTAGCATTAAAGTCAAAGAGGTTAGGAAGAATGTTCTGAATGAGTTTGGGATTCCCATTGTAACCTCAAGTTAAATTAAAGGGAAAATTAAGATGCTGAGACTCACAAAATGGAATGTTAGGAAAAGGTTCAAGAGTATGAATCTTTAAGATACCTTGGTCTTGGAATTATTTAAAAATCCAAGGGTTATTGTCACCTTGAAACCTATAAATAACTCCATTATGAGGGAATTTAATGCATTTCTATGTGGAGTAAGTGATGGCTCTCATGAAATGATTCCATAGCCTACCAAGAAAGATGTTATAATAAAGGGGAAAGTTAAATATAATCACCTTCACATGAATGGTGATAGGTGGGACACTAATGGGAATCCACACACAACTTAGAGGAGGCATTTTCCTTCTATCATATCCTTGGTAGGTGTTGAATTTAGAATTGAGATTGAATTATAAATATCCAAGGGTCTTAATGAAGTCAAGAGAGGTAGCACATGTGCCAAAACCTTTGTAAATCAATGCATTTTATACTTGGATATTTCATATTTGAACACTAATGAATAAGGAAGGATCATCTACATAAATTAGAATCTCATTAAGAATCATAGAAGCTAAAGAATTTTTTTTTAAGGAAATAGAAGTGTCCATAGTTTCATTAATGTTGATAGACATCTCTTCACATTATTGTAATATACTATCCTCAAATCCAAACAAGCCTACCTCCCATCCTGTTAGGGGATGACAAGGGACATTCATATCGAATAATAGTTACATAAGATGGTTTTTATGGTGTGGATAAGTCCTCATAAGCTCAAGGAATATAATATGGGATAGGAGATTAGTGAGTTATATAATGGGATCCCACTCATCATAACCCATAATAAGGTTGTTAGATATAGGTGCATAATTATTAAGGAGGTCCTCGAAAGGAGGAGTTGATGTAAATTAGAATTTATGTTGGTAAGAAGAAGGTTTAGAAAAAGTTTTAAAATTATATTTTGATGATGAAGTAGCTAGTTCATGTTGATTTTTATAATTGGTATGAGAAGTGTTATTATAAAATTGATTATCGTTAGTTTTATAAGATGACAACATAGCGGTAGAAATAGAAAATGAAGTGTTATCCAAGGGAGAATCAAAATTTGGATCATCAAACATAATAAGGTCATATTTCCCCAACACATTTAAATGAGTTGGAAAATAATCCTAGATAACATGATATGTTCTAGATGAAAGAGGAGTGTAGTTAGATTGGGAATTGATAAAATCAACCACCATTCACATATTAGTCATGTTAACCATATTTTGTTCAAAAGTGGGATCAATAAGAATATCTAAATTATTTGTGTAAGGGGTAGCTTTATCATTATTATCTTAGATAGCTTTATGATTAGGAAGAGGGTCTTTATAGATAGCTAAGTGATCATTGGCTTGATTTAAGGCTTGAGTTTTATCATGTGATTTATAATCCTTAAAATTAATTTCATAATATTGTTGATGATTTTTGAATGATAGAATCATGGTCAAAATTAAGACCAAGAATAAATTCCATAACTAAATTATGAATTTATCTACATGTTTCATGATAATGACCCCAACTAGTGTATAACCAACAAAACTTGTTAGGATCATACCAAGATTTCATAGGATGGGTAGGGTCAAGATCTCTTAGAATAGGACTAGGTATATGCTTAAGAAATTCAAATGAAGATAGAGGTTTATGAATATTAATCTTATTTGGTGAAGACAAGTGAGGATTTGTATATTTTTGATAAGGTGGAGATGGTTCTAATGAATTGGTAGGAATGATTGCTTGAACATTGTGAATGGTGTTAGAAGAATCTATAACACCATCATTGGTAACATTACAATTTTTGTTCTTAAGTAAGAGATGAGGACCCATATAAGGTTGGGGTGGATCAAATTGATGTATAAGGAAATCTTGTCATTTAACTTAGTCAATAGCCTCCTCTAATGTATGTGGAGAGAAAATTTGGACTCGATATTGAATTTTAGGAAAAAGGGCATTGGTAAAGAGATGGAAAATATTGTCATCGGCTATGTTGTGTTCACATTTGTTTGACAAAGTTTTTCACCTTTTAAAAAATCCTTGAGTAGTTTAATTTTCAAGTTGTTTGAAATTTATGAAGTGGGTCAAAGTGTTTTCAAGAAGATCACTAGTTTGGAATTCTTAAACTTAAACATTCACTAAATCCTCCAAACTATTAATGGAATGAGTTATAAGTTGGTTATACCAATCCAAGGCATCACCTAAGAGAGTTTTGGATAAGATTTTGGTAGCATTAAAGGTGTTCAATTTGATTGAATCCTTATAAATATTTATAAATGTTTTAAGAAGGGTGGGATTGGTTGATCCATTATAAGAAATTATATGTGTGATACCTCCTATATCAATGTCAACAATTTGATTAGTGAGAGGTTAATTTTAAATATGTTTAATGGTTTTTTGATGAAAGGAGGTTTAAGGATGAGATTTCATTGAGAATATCAAGGAGAAGGGGAAATTTTTTGTTTATGTGTGCCCCAAACCATTGGTTGAGGATGAGATTGAAGATGAAAGAGGTGATTTTTCATTCTCATCATTTGATTTGTGTTAAGATATTGAAAGGTATTCATTTGATTGAGTGTTTTTAACAATAACTAATGTACTTTATTAGCATTATTATAATCATTAGAGGTTGTACTAGTGGCTTAGGTACCACTATTGGTGTTGATATGAACTTGAGAGGAATTGTGAGAATGTGAGGCCCTAGTGGCAAAATTTTCTTGTGTAGAAAAAGATAGACTAGTAAATGGTTGAGACGAAGAATTACTAGTAGCATGATTACCTTAGATATAAAATGATACACTAGTGGAAGGATCAAGGATAGTGGATCTTATAAGAGGACCACTAGATGTATAACCTACCATGTTAGTGGATATACTAGGCATGGAGGTAGAAGAAGTTAGAGAATAAGAGGTCATGGTATGATAAGGGTTTATAATCAAAGGAAGAGACTGAGAATCAAAGAAAGTGGTGCCCCAAAATCCAATTGATAATGTAGGAGTAGGTGAATGAGGATATTCAACTTGACCACTAATCATAATATTGTAAATAGTAAAAGGATATTTTCCTTGATGTTGAGAAAATTTAGAGATAAAAAGGAGAATTTTGGGGGTATACTCTAATTAGGTTGGTATTCTAATGTGAAAAGAGGATTACACTGTAAAGAGGTATTAAGATTGGTCCCATAGTTCATTATGCGAGTGGTAATATGAACATTACTAGCATCCAAGAGAGGAGCCCTACTCTATCTATGGGAGACCTTATGAGGGTTGGTAAAATTCATTATGTTTGATGACTAAAAATTAGTATTTTCATCAATCAAAAAGTATATGATGAAGGGAATTAAAGAAAGATGAGAAACTAAGGAAACAAGAAATGATAAAAATAGTTTAGGGTTGACTAGGTTGACCTAGCACAAAAATAGGGTCTCCAAATAATACAAGGTTGACTAGGTCAATCTATCATAGTGAATAGAGGCTAGACAAAGAGAAAATAGGGTATGTAAATAGTACAATGTTGACTAATTTGATATAGTACAATCAACAAAGGCTAGAAAAAGGTATAGGGTTGACTAGGTTAACTTAGTACAATAAAAAGGTAAAATTAAGAAACCTATAATATATTGTGAAGTAAAACAAGATAATTTTTACAAGTAATTTGAAAATAAATAACTGAAAGGAAAAAAATAGTCAATTAGATTAACTCTGGCTAATCCAATTGAAGCACACATCATAAAACCTTGCACCAACATTGGCTAATGCAAGTTTTTGTAGTACAAAATACAATTGTGTAAAGAGAAATAAATAAACTTAGAAAGTAAAGAGTTAGCTAATTGGTCAACGTGAATGTTTATTATATTATTAAGATATGATTTTAAATGTGATGAGAAGTTGGTTTTAAGCAATGAACTAGAATGGCAATCTAAGGATAGTTTTAAGTAGTTTGGGTTGAAAGGGATCTATAGTGGTAATGATATAGGCTTGGTATTGGGGCCTACCCCCTCACTTCATACATTTTATCAATAAGGATTTTAGGTGATTCACTAGAATATACCATCAACCATGCTTTATACTTGACCAAAACATCAAGTCAGCTTCCCCCTTAGTGATATAATCCAAGTAGGTTGGCCTTGGGTAGACAAATGTTAAAATGCTTGTTTATATTTTGTGATTTGGATATGTGTGCATAAAATAAAAAATATTGAAACCAAATGGTTAATTGAAAACCCCATAATTAGATTGTGTTTTATTCTAAGCATGCAAGCAATAAGAAAAGAAAGTGTGAATTAATTACTAGTATATAAGGTTAATTCCAAGTTTAAAACAAGGTAAAATGTTGATATAGTCAATAGTGTATGTAAAAAATATATAATAGGGTCAATAAGGTTGAATCTATGCTATAGAAGTAAGGTCTGAAAATGAATAGGGTCGATATAGTTGACCTAGTTATCTAGATAGCACATAGAACATAGCACTGGGTCAGTAGGGACGATCTAGTTGATTGTGTAAGGTTAGTTTTAAAGATTGAAAAATATAAAAAGAAAGATTGTAAATAAAGATACAAAGAGATAGAAAGTAACCTTGATGGATTAGAGATATAGATAATGAAGATTATTGTTCAAGAACCTTGATATATGTTTGAAAATTTTGCTAACCACACTGATTAGGTTGATCAAGATTTATAGAAACTTGTTATTGAGTGCCTAAAAATGTATAGGGTCAACTAGGTTGACCTAGTAATTTGGACTGGATGTCTGAAAGTCTAAAAATATTAATTAGGTTGATAGGGTCGATCCAGTAGCCCGTACCTAAAATCTTATGCATAAAAGTTAGATACTAAGTTGACAGAGTTAATCCATTATGGAAAATATATGACAAAAATAATGATGAAATAAATGAAATAAGGCAAATAAATCCTACAGGGGTTAGTTCACGTCAGGTTCACCAAAATATATGTAATAAAAAATGCATCATGTCTATAAATCAATCCTGGCTTGGAGAAGATATAGCATACCTACACTTCCAATTGGGAATACATTTATTAAGTGAGAGAATGACCAATATGGGGATCCAATAGACCTAATTAATGGATCACTTGTCATAATACACCATGTTAGGAAGGGTTATAAAGCCTATAGTTTAGCATAATCATTTAACTACCCTAAAAGAGTCACATGTTTAATGTTCACTCTAATCTAATAAATAAGAAATTAAATCTAATATAGTGCACACCAAATCTTATGGCACAAATTGGGGGTTATAAATAACATAAACTAAATGAAACATGCATAGAAGATATACACTCATGCCAATGTATATAGAATCCCAATGTATGGGAGAGAATCACAACTACATTATCTATTTACTCTTGTAAATGAGGTATAAAGTTAGGAACACTTACATTGAAGATGAACCCATTGAGCCTCAATTTATCCCTTAGCCAATGTTCTTTGTAAGATATTATTGTGGTATGTGATGATAACAAAGACAAATTAGCTCTAGGCTATACAGCTTATCTATGCATCCAAAACACTTCTCGATAAGACAAGATTCATATTTCAAAAGAAAGTATATAACCCTAAGCTTTATTCCTTAAGTAGAATGGTCCATAATTGGATGTTCATTCACACTTATTCTTATTCACTTCTCTATTCTCAAATGGTTGAAAATAAACTTTTATATATAGATGGATCTTGCCTTAAATCATTTTGAATATTCTAGTTGTATAGGGTTGACCTAATTAACCTTGTATGTTTTCAAGAGGTAAATCACTAGGTCTCAAGCTAGGTCAATCAAAGAGATAATAAAAATCCAAGTGAAAAATATCCCTAAATAGTATAGGGTCGACCCAGTCAACCTTGTATAGAAATCAGAGGTTGAAAATTATATAAGGTCAACCTAGTTGACCTAGTACAATCAACTAGTGAAGGGGGTCAAGGCAAGAACAAGCAAGACAAAAAATGACAAATGATTGGAATAGGTACAATAGAGAAGAATAATATTATGGTAAATGGTTCTAGGATACAAGTGTGAAGATGTTAAGTGGCGAAAGGGATAACAATCTTATGAAGCACCAATGGTCTGCCCACCCCTTTCTTGATACATTGCTTAAGGCATGCACTCAGAGAGATTGAGACTCAATGGGTTATTTTAAGAGAAAAAGTGTCATTAATAGATAAAAGTTTGAAAATATTATGTGTATACATGGGCCATAATAGAATCACTGACATCTTGGGAGGAATCAAACCTAATAGATCAATAACTCTAGAAAAATGATATGGTCTTATCATAGCATGATCAAGGAATATGTCTTGAAGAGGATTGAAACTAATAAGATTATTATGTGAACTAAAAATTTCCCTTATGTGATTGAACATTAGGTGATTATTATATTAGTCATAGGAAAAATTACCATCAAGGGAAACTTCTTCATTCTATGACATATATATTATGAAAATATTACATAAACTGGCTAACCACTCTTAGGGTTCCCAATTTAGAGACACAGAGAAGTTATATGTCCCTAACATTTGTAGTCCAAATGGGAGGATAAGTGCCATGTCCTTTTAAAAATAATCTCAGTCATAGACATGGTGAAAACTACCAAAATGATGACTATCTCTAAACTAGTGATGTTTTTAGTTGTCACAACTTCCTTTTTATTTGGTTCATCCTTTAATAAGGCTTTATGTATTTGTATTCCTTTCTTCAGGATAACCACTTTAGGCTTCACTAGGTCTATAACATCCACAACCTATGGGGGTTTGGTGACCCTATTGGTAGGTAGATGATAGTAAATGTGCAATATTGGTTATTTTTTATGGTCATTTGAATCATATCAAAATACTTACGATCCCCTTGATCCATGAAAACTTACTTATATGAAGAAACTTGATTTTTTGGATCAAGTTTAAATGTATGGCCTTCATCCTATGAATCTAAGGTCTTCCCAATACCATGTTATAATTTGTGTCTTGTAGGGTGTTATGATTTTTGGAATAGTTGGTTTCCTCATAACCAAGTTTATACAAGAAAGAGAAGGGGACAATGTTAATGAACACCCCATTATCAACCATGGCTCTCTTTATGTAGTCATTAGAGATTCATGCTTGTAAAAATAATGTTATATCTACCTCCTTCCAATTTAGAATGAAGAGGGAGACTAATAAGGTTGAATAAATAACAAACATCTCGAGAATATTTCCCAAGTGGAAACATATCTAGATTAATGTGATTGATTTAGGCTTGAGGTGGAGTTACACTGGAAAAATACCACAATCATAAATAATAACGTAATTTTGAATGATGGGTAGGTGAGTTATTAAACAAGTCAAGGAAGTAAATGTGGAATAAAGTGTTTATAAGATCTAAGATTAAATCATAATTCCCCATAAGATAAAGGGTGGCCTCAATATCGAGGATGTTTGAAGGGTAAAGAGTCATGCACTGATACTCCTTAGTGTGATTCATTATATTTACTTCATCTTTGACATCAAACTATATAACTCGTATCATTATATTTTTACCTTAGACTCCTGACTAAGGAGAAACATCAACATTAAAAATTATAGAAGTGGAGACCTCAACAATGTTGGTATAAGATTGCATAGGTTGATTATGATGAACCGATTGATTTTGAAAGTTACCCTAAGTTTAATTTTTGGTAACTCATGTTTGGTGGTTTGGAAAAGGGTTCTAGTAAATCTATAGATTTTGGTTCTCTATTGTAATGGAACCATTATGAAGGAATTTATCATTTGCACTCGAGTTCCCTAGGAACATATCTATGATTTTTTTCCTCTGATCCTTAAGATCCTTTAGATGAATTTGTTATACTCTATGTATTTTTGAGTATCATGACTGACGACTTAATGAAAGAGATAATAAATGTTGGTATCTACTCCCTAGGCCTTTGGTTCTATCTTTGTTTACCAAACCCTTCTTTTGATAATAAGGTTGGTTCTAGAATTGTGGAAAATTCTCAATATGCTAAAACTAGTTCTAATATTCGTTTTAAAATTGAATGTTATAGGGTGAAGGTTGATTGAAGTAAATTACATGAAATTTATATGGATGGTTTTGGTTTGTAACACCTACATTGTTTTTTGTGTTGGTGTTCTTCATGTTCATTGGGATGATATTTTTACCCTGGTTAGTCAAACCATCAATAGAAACATTCTTATTTCGATTAAGGATTTTGGGGCCTTTGATTTTACATTGTTTTATATCAAATTTTTGTATCCCCCATTATTTTGGTTTAGAGTAATAATATACCCATTGGTCCCATAGGTTTAACAACCACTATACATGGCTACTTGATCAATATATAAGGAACTTTCAATAGCTTCTTCATAATATCGATAGGGGAGCTTTTGCATGACTTATCTTATCTCTTTATTAAGGGGGTAAAGAAAAATGTTTCATAATTCCCTTTGGTTTATGTGAGGTACACTGGTAGTTTAATATAGAACCTACCTCCATTTCATGATGTAATTGGTAGCTAATTCAAGATAGAATAAAAAGGTGGATTTTCATAGGGGTTATTTGGATAACCACTAAGAGGAATGGAAGAGGCTTGATAGGGTGAATTAGAATAAGTCAAAAAATATTTATTTAGATAAGTAGACTTAGAGAACATATAGGAGTAGGGATGAATGTTATTATATGTATAATGGTTGGTGATTTATTAAGGAAGGGTGTACGTGGTTTAGACATATCCCAAAGGTACGTAAGGTGGCACATGGATAATTTATAGATGAAGAGTATACATTGGAGGAATGTAACCCTAAGAGGTAAAGAGTGGTGGGTTATTAGCCACCACATTATATTTTAAGGGTGGAATGTAGGTCAATACTATACATTAGGATTTAAAAGAGTAAACAATATGTTTATTAGTCTATTTTTAGCCCAAATGTGAAAACATCAAGCATAATAATTCACTAATACTAAACACTCTTGCCTAATAACTAGCAAAATCATAACACAATAATCAAGATCACAAAATAGAGATGAAGATAATAAAATTTTCTTACCTCCTTTATCAATTTTGATGCTTACTTGTTAGTATAGTGATGTTTTTTCTCAACCTATGATGATTATAATATTCTATCAATGCTCTTCCATGGTGGTAGCATCTCTCCAATAGTCACTTGTGTCTTGGTGTGAAGCTTGGAATAAATTGGGCATTATAACACTACTTTCAAAGGCTTTAAGAAGATATTCTAGATAAATAACTTTACACATAAAATCTTGTTAAATAATAGTGTGGACACTTTTGTTTATATATCCAATAACTAACTCTAACCCTAGGTAGGTTAGGTTAAATTATAACTTGGATTGAGTCTAAATTAACCTAAATTGAGGTAGTCTAACTCTAGGTTGGGTTAAGGCACTAATGAAATCTAAACACCTTTGTTTCAGATATTTGTGAGGTGTGACAACTCACATTATATTTTTGTGAGGTATGAGTCATATTTTTGAATATTTATTAGATAGTAAATCACTTTATTATATCATTTGACCTTTGACTTCATTTTTGACTAAATTTTAATTTTTTGGTAAATTAAATTCACTAATTTATTTTGGAATTTTTGTTTAAGTAAGTTAATTAGGATTTGCTTAGGGTTAGAACTAAATTAGGTTAGTAATGCATATAAGGTGATACACCCAGAAATATAGCCTCATCACATTTTTGGGAAATAAAATCCTTTATGTGGATGAATTTGGGAAATTCAAGTGATTTGTCATTTTATATAAATTGAATCAAATCTTAGTTTATGTTTGATAGTGGCCAAAACTAAGTGTCTATAATTTACCCTTATTTGAGAAGGCATTACGAGACATAAGTATATTAATGTATTTTGAATGAATGAAACATTCATTAATCTAAATGGTTCATATCCTAAAATGTGTTCTATAAGCCTTAATACCCCCTCAAGCGAGTGGGAAAAATAATAGAGTCATCAAACATTAGTAATAGGGGCGGGATTACTAAATTACCCTAAGGTGGTTATAAATAGTAATGGTGGTGGAGTCATTGATTTTCCCAAAGGTGGTTATAATTAGTAACGAAGTGTGTGACACTAGTTTTTATAAAAGAGATTATAAGCAATTTCATAGATATATTCCCCAATAGGGTAGTGGAATGGGTACTAATTTGCCCAAAGGGGGTTATAATCAGTAACCAAATGGAAAACATCAATTTGCTCAAAAGTGATTATAATCAGGAATGGAACCAAAAACACACTAATTTTACCATAAGGGGTTATAATCAAGAACACATACATTTAACCAAAAGGGTGGGTGGAATGGTTAGAAATAATGATTTGACCATAGATGGTTATAATCATTAAATTGGTCAAAAATAGAATTTTTCATAATAGGTAAAATTGGCAAGAGAAGCTTATGTAAAAAATCTATAAAATGGATTTATGATGAGTTTGAAAAGGATAACAACACATTTCTATCCTAAATGTGTGTTTTAAGATGAACATTTAAACAAACAGAGGTCAGATATAGGTTGAAAAATCATGTTGTTAAATGGGTCTCATGGGAGGCCCAGAAAGATGGTTTAATTTATGAGATAGTCATTTGATTATCATTTAATTCTATTGTATGAATCATATGTATGCTTAATCAAAAAAGTCATTTGTATAAATGCATAATAAATCATTTTTTGTTGTTGTTTACTACTCATGTATTGAGGCATGTGTATTGGTAGTTCATTGGTTTTGGATATATTGGAGAGATATTGCCATTGTTAGAAGACTTGGTGAGCATGGTTTTGCTTTACCTTGTGATATTATGCATGATAATTATGGGTAACTAAAATGGTAATGTATGACCTAAATATATAAAACTTAATTTAATATAAATATAAACACCTTATGAATAGGATATGGATATTCAAGATTGAATTTTCAATAAAATTTAATAATATTATGATAACTAAGGAACAAAAATGTCAAAAGAGAAAACAAAATAAATTAATAAAACAAACAAAACTATTTAAAAAACCAAATAAAATAGATAAGAATAAATAAAATATAAACAAACAAAAACACAACAAAACACCAATGAAAAAATAACAAAACACCAATAAACCAAAAAAAATAAAACACACAAACAAATAAAGTGAATAAAATAATTAAAACAACTAAATAATCCAAAGCAAAGAAAAATGTAGTAAATAAAATACTCTAAACACATGAAAACAAATAAATGAAGTTAAACAAACAAAAATACACAAATAATGGTTAATCATAATGTTAGTACAAATATAAAAATAAGTTTTTCATATATGTTTAATAGAGGTATTACTCTTGGTGATAGGATGACTGATAATCTATGTATCAATAACACTAGTAAAACAACACAAGAATATTTAGCACAAGGTTGTCCCTAGGCTATAGGAAAATGATGAAATAAACAAGACACCAAACATTACCCCTAGGCTATAGTAAGCAACAAAACAAACAAGACAACAAACTTTTCCCCTAGGCTATAGGAGACAACAACATAAACAAAAAATGGAGGGAATAGAAGAAAATGAAGGGGTAGCTGAGTGAACTCTAGATGCACCTAGTAAGTAGATGTTGCCTATATAATTTGATGGACACAAGATATAATTTAAACTTCAAGCTAAATGTATTTGTACCAGGATATGGGATAGAAGAAAATAAATGATAAGAGAACATGACTGACTTGTAGAGAAAATAGGAATGATATCTCAAAATGGCAAGTGCATGAGAACATAGGGGATGACATTTCACAATCATGAAAATGTTAAGACAAATAAATCATGGAAGTGCAAGAGTATGGTTTAGGCTTAAACCACACTAGAAGACAAGAGATGAGTATACACAAATAAACTAAATTGGTTTTCCATAGTGTCTATCACATCTAAGCCTTATAACAAGAATGAGCTCACAAAATACTGAGAGTGTAAGATGAAGACTACTCACAAAATAGTAAGAGCATAAAATGAAGAGTACTCATAAAATGGAAAGAGCGTAAGGTGAATCTAAGTGGCCATTAATGTATCAAATTCAAATACATAATGCTCACAATATGAACTCATAAAATGGTGAGAGCCTAAGTCTTAAGGCCAATAAAGATGGGGAAACTAAATGACAAGTGGTTAATCATGAAATAGTTAGGGGTCCCAGGATCCTTAAGGAAAAAAAGTGGTAGAAAAATAAAGGAAGGTATGACCAAGCTAACCCAAGATACCCCATATATCTACGTACTGCCTACATAGTCCATGTGGACCTCAAGTCGATGTAGTTTTCCCAGAAATGGGAGGAAAAAGACCAAGGTGGTCTAGAAATGAAATTGAATAGATAAGATGGCCCATCCCAAAAAAAATTGATGACTTTATAAATTGTGTGGAAATTCTAAGCTAATTTTCATGATTTTCTAATTTTTGATATTTTTTAGATCTATTACAAACATTTAGGGGTTTTAAAACTATTACAGATGTTTTTGTTATTTTTGAGGCATCTCAAATCAATAGATAATTATGTGACACAAAATGTCCAACTCACAAACCAATGAGATCATGGATTAGGTTGCTCATAAAATGGCAAGAGTGTGGTGAAGTGGTGACTAAGCTAACCTCAACATGAATTGATAACTACCTACATAATCCTAATGGACCTAAAGTAACTTTAGTTCCACCTTAAAAATGAAGGTGGTAAATTAATTTTGATGTTTTTGGTGTCTTCAGTATCTCCACTCAATCAAAAATTACAAGATATCACATGGTTAAACTCATAGAATGACAAGAATGTATGGCAAAGGGGTGACCGAGTTAACCTCAACATAAATCAAGCATTACGTACATAGTCTGGTAGGACCTTAAGCCATTTGCCTATTCAAAAGGTAGTGAATTAAATACCATCAGTTTAGGTAAAAGGCAAATGGCAAGGAAAATGAGAATGGTAATGGAAAGGTGATGTAATAATGCATGGTAAAGGTGTTATCTCTAATTTTCCCATAGGTAGTTATAATTAGGAAATAATGGCAAAAAAAATAGTAATACTAATTTACTTATAGGTAGTTATAATTAGTAGCATGAGATGCTACATTTATTTTTCCAAAGGTAGTATAACTAGTGGCACCAGTCAAGCATAATAATAAATGAAGGATGCAATTATTAGTACCACTATCATACTACTTTTAGATATTTCCATTCAAACATGTAATTTTGAAATAATTATCGAAACTAAATCTGGCATCAACCATTGAACATGATTAAATTACAAATGAATCAAAACCAAGTCCAAATGTGATAGGAGGGGTTAGGTAAAATAATTGGTTGTCTAAGGGTTAAGGGTATGGTAGAATGGAAGGGGGATAAAAGGAAAATGAATTGGTAAGGCAAAGGATAAGGCATACTAAATGATTTTATTATTCCTACTGATGTGGATATGCACATGCTAATCAACATATGATACAACTAGAATGGACAATGGGATACAATGGTAATAGGGTTTCCCCTAAGTGATAAGCTAAGGTAAATGATATGGTATGAAATAACAATAAGGGAAAAACAAAGTAAATGATTATGTTATTCTTACTAATGTGAAGATGCTCTTCTTGACCAATATATGATATAACTAGAATGGTCAAATGTTCAAATTTATAGCCCACACCCCTTATAAATATTTGCTTTATCAATAACCTACTGATAATTTGGACTCTAATAATGTTGTTGTGATCTTTCTTGGTCATTGATTCTATTTTATCCAAAATTTAAGACAAGACATCTTTGTAGCCTCTATCAAGTGAAGTACATCTAGGGATGGTAAATAGGGATAAACATTGGATAAAAGGTCTAATATGGTAATGTAATAAAGTATTTTAATTAATAAATGGATTATAATAAAATATATAATGGTTGGGAAAGTAATGAAGATCAACATTTTTAGTCACACACAATGTTGTTGATTATAGATTTGACATAATTTTGGTTATGGTGAGGCCAAATACTTCTAAAGATTCTCTTGATATGACCATGAGTATTTATATTTTTTAGGAATAAGAGATGATACCATATGATTATGTTGTATAATGGAGGATTTACTAATATTATCTTTGATAATGTCTTGATCAAGCAGTGAATAACTATTGTACTCAACAATTGGTTCCTTGAAGACATTTTCACCAATAAAGTTATCTTTATTATCCGATAGAACCTTGAAGAAGGTTTTAATAAGGAATGTTAAATTTTGAATTTGATTGTCTTATTTTATCTCAAACAAGGTTTCATTATAAGATGTTGAGTTTGGACTTTTATTTCTCCTAGCATCTCCAAAAAGGTTTCATTAGGAGATTGTTCTTCTTTTACATGAATGTGGCCTTAGTTCCCCTAATATTTTGAAACTAATGTGTCACCATGGATGTAGTTCAATAATGTGTGATTCTATCAGTTATATTTTATACTTGTGGGAGGTAGAATGTAAATATAATGGGTAGGTTAGTTGGTTTTAATGGTAAATGGAATGGTAAGAGGCAACGCAATCTTTTTAGAAGATACTAGGAGAATTCATGTCAATGTTGAAGTAATCATCCTCAAAAATCTTGGAAGGATCCCAAAAATATTCAAATTGATAATCAAGGCATTTGTAACCAATATTTTAACATCCATGAATGTATTTTTATTTTGAACCTCAATATTACTCAAAAGACTCTGAATTCAATGTTGAAACTGATGTTGATTCTGATTCTAATGTTAAATCTGATATCAATTCAAAATAGAACCTGACTTTAATGTTAATTATTTTTATATTTTTATAGTAAATATGTTATGTTGAATATTTTATATTGGACAAGTAATGTCCTATGGTTAAAAAATGGGCTATTAAAAAATAGGTTCAGTTAAGAAAGACTCGATAAAGATTGGCTTGTCAAGAGTGTGACTTTTTAACAAAAGGGGATGGTCAATAAGAAACTCCATAAATATTGAATTGTCAAAGTGATGTTCCTTATAAATAGGGAAATGGTTTAAATAATGGTTTTTCAAAATGCAGTTATAATCATTAGGGGGTGGCTCAACAAAGATTGTCTTATCAATGTGAGAATCCTCAACTAAAGGGAAAGGGTCAATAGGCAACTCCATAAAGACTAGTTTGTCAAAGTGAGGCTCCTTAAAGAAATGGGAAAGGGTCAAAGGGTATTTTAAAATATTTTAACTTGTCGCAAATATGTGATTCAAAGAAAACATTGTGGATTGGTTAGTTCTCTTGGATTTGTCTTACACTTGATTTTAAAACCTCATAGTTGGACACGTCCTATTTTATGAATGGTGGATCTTGGAGAGGTAATGATTGGCTATATTATGGTTTGAAGATTGGATTGGATTTTATAAAGTGGGGAAAGGTTGGAAATATATGAATAATGATCCATGGTTTAATAATTATCTATTTTTAAATAGGCTCATCTAATATGGGCTTAACAAAGACTGGATATGGGTCTAGGATGGTAACTATACTTTATCTAGTCACAATTCTCTAACCTTTTTGGGATAATGAGCTACCATATTTAGAAGGCCATATAATGGTAATGAATGGGTGTTATAGAGTTTGGTTGCTAATGCAAGCCAAAGGATGAGGACTTGTAATGATAATCCTTAGGTATTTCAGACTTTGATTTCTAACATAGGCTTAAGGCTGAGGGCTGGTAATGGTAATCTTTGGGCATTATGGAGCTTGGTTTCTAACTCAATTTGAAGGATGAGGTCTTGGATAAGAATGTAGTGTAACTAAATACTATGATAAAGTATCATGCCTTTATTTGATGTATAGAATGTTATAATATAAATAGTGATCCATGGCATAAGCTACATCATCATATGACTCTTAAACAAAAGGGTCATGCCTTTGTTTAATGTATGGAATGTTATAATATGGATAGGGATACATCTTATAAGCTACATAATCATATGAATCTTGAACAAAAAGGTCATGAATTTGTTTAATATATAAAATATTATAAGATGGATAAGGATCTATCTCATATGCTACATCATCATATGACTCTTGAATAAAAGGGATGTTGGTCACAAAGTTCTCATAGTCTGGATTATGCATAGTCCTGCTACATGTGTAAGGATTCATGCTCATATCTATAAATATTTTTGATGAAAAACAGAGGTATAAAGGTAAAAAATAACCAAGGTCTAAAAATAAAGGGCCTTTGGCTGTATAAAATAGGCACAAAGGGATAAATAATTAAGCTAGGCAAAGAAACAATAAAACAAATGTGAGACCAATCTAACAAATAGATATTACTTTTCCTAAAGGTGGTTATAATCAATAGAAAAATTAACAAAAAGGCTCAAAATCATCCATGGATAAATTAATAATTTGCCCAAAGGTAGTTATAATCAGTGACAAGAGTGTCTAAACAAAATTATAATAATTTCAAACTAGGATCAAAAGATAGCAATGCTTTTCCTAAAGGTGGTTATAATCATACTAAAAACAAGGATAGACTCAAAAACACAAAAATCAAAAAACTCAAAATCAAAATAAACTATGTCAATTAGCTCAGATAACACTCTGTAATTGGTTCACTTAAGACTTAGTTTGACTCACAAAATCTATTAGAACAAACAAATTAGGACATTCAAAAATTTGGCATAACAAACTTCAAAAAAATTACATGGGAATAACTTGGCACAAAAGGATGCTCTAAACGAGGTAAACAATAAAAAAATAATCTCTAGGTTTGGGCAAAGGGGTATTTTAGATCAAATAAGAAATCAAACCAAATAACACGATCTAAACATAAAAAGGCAGACAACATAATCCAAAATTAGAGGAGGCTCTGATGTAAACCTGATTAGTTTAAGATTTTTACTTTGAAACATTTAGTTGTAGATTGCATGTGAAAATACTTGAATTTTCTAAGGCAAAAGGCTAAACCAAAATGGGTAATGTAACCATGTGTTTGAAACAAGGGAAATACAATAACAGTTTGGAACTTTGTTTCAAATTGATAAGATATTGGAATAATTTTTATAGTGTAACAGTGCTCCTTCAAACAAATGTCATGGTAAATGGTTTTAGACTAGAATATCTAGGGTAAAAGTTTGAGATGAAATGGGAAGCATAATGATGCCCTGTTTAAATAAGAAACACACACATGGTTTTAGAACAATACTCTAAGGTGAAAAGTGTGACACAAATGGACAAAGTAACACATCTTAGGCTATATGGGTGTGAAAGTAACATGAATGTTTTGAACTTGTTATGATGTGATAACACAAATAAATAGTTTTAGTCTAAGAACACACATGTAGATTGAATAAAATAGAAGTAGCACTAATGGCTCATCCTATATCTAAAAAATGACATGGGTGTGCATAACTTATACCAAAGTTTCTATCAATATACCAATGTTTGTGAGGAATTAAGTGTTAATCCAGAAATTAAAGTATAGGTGTAGGTAGATTTTTTACAGCCCCCTCTATCTCTCAAGCATTGATACATGGAATGAACTTAGGATAAGGATCACTCAACATTTGGAAAGAAATTCTATAGTAACTGGGGTTTTGACTAAAATATATAAATCTTGAACATACTATATGGCTCCAAGTATGGCTAACACAAGGGAATAATCACATGAAATGAATTCAAACCACTTATCTTACTATACAAGGTTTTATTCCTTTGCATAGTGACTCCAGTGGAGGTTAATGTCTAGATATCATATGGCCTAGGTACTCATTGGGATGGTCAAGCTAACTACTCACCACTATCCCATCTAATGATTTGACCAATTTGTATACCCCACCATGGAATCCAGTTAATATTATGCTTGGATATGAAATAACAAATAAACACACACCTAAATAACTCTTGGGGAGGTGATGAACTCCTACCCACAAGCCAAATGCATAAAAATAAATAAATGAAAAATGGAAAGACATTAGAGGTCATTTTTGAGTCACCCAATTCACTCAAAGCTTGGGGAGAGCATACACAACATTATTTCTAATAAAAATTTCAAACAAATTGAATAAAAATAAGTGATTTTGATTACTCAAATTCCCTAAAGAGGACAGGGGAGAACATACACATAATAGTTTATAATTTGCCAAAAATAAAGAAACTAGTCTAATGAACTTTGAAATTTTAAATAATAATGAAAAATAAACATAAAGTGAACAATCTCTTAATAGATATAATTTAAATGTATGTTACTTTTAATAGCACTAAGTTGAAGTGTGGTTGAAATTTTGGCCCCTTGGCCTTTTTTGCACTTGTAAAAAAACTTCAAAAATAACTAAAAGACAAGTACAACTAAGTGGAATTTAAACATAAAATAAACTGTATGTGAGATTTTAACAATGTTTAGGATTTTCTATCTCCACTTTAGGTCCTAAAAAATGTTAGTGGGTTTGCTTACTTAGAATCCCAAAATCAAGTTGGTAAACAACAATTTATTTTGAGCTCTCAGGTTTTTATTTCTATCTCAAATAAAATTAAAATTAATTATAGAAGAAATTAATGTCAATTCTTGAAATTGATATTGATTCAATTAGATCATCAACATTTCTTAACAATAGAAAAAAAAATGTGTCTTGAATGAAAAATAGTTGATAATCAAGTTTAAAACATAAATATCTCATGTTTTTTTTAAGAAAAAGGTTAAAAAGACAATAGATAGGATATTAAACATAAAATGAAAGCAAGAAAAATCAATTTATGCTATGTTCTTGGCTTGCTTTATTTTTGACATAGAGATCATCATCAATCCATATAATCGATGAAATTTTTTCCAATCATCAGTTATCCCTACAACCTTGTTAAAAAATATGTGAAATTCAAATCTAAAACTCTAAACTTGAAGATTTAAATGCACCTATTAGAAAAACTAAAGCTAGCATAGTAATCTCCTTGGCCATACAAGATGATCAATCCCACTGGGTGTGTCATTTTGTACTTTAGGATTTTGAAGAGTGAATAATATGTAGATTAGTCTCGTATTAGTCCAAATGAGAAAACATCAAGCATAACAATTCACCAAGACTAAACACTCTTGCCTAAAAACTAGGAGGAGAATAACACAAATAAAAAGAACATAAAATAGAGATGAATACAATACAATTTTCTTATCTCCTTTATCAAATTTGATGCTTAATTTTTGGCTTAAGGATGTTTGTGCTCAGATTATGATGATTTTAGTCTTATATCAATGATATTACATGGTGGTATCATTTCTCCAATAGTCACTTATGGCTTGGTGTGAAGCTTGGCATAAATTAGGCATTATAACACTACTTTCAAAGGTTTCAAGAAGGTATTCCAATAGAATAACCTTACACACAAAATATTTTTAAACAATGGTTTGGGTACTTATATTTATATCTAAAATAATTAACTCTAATCCTAAGTAGGTTAGGTTAAATTCTAACTTAGGTTGAGTCTAAATTAACCAATGTTAAGTCAGTCTAACTCTAGGTTGGGTTAAGGCACTCATAAAAAATTGATACCTTAGCTTCATATATTTTTGAGGAACGATAACTCACTTTAGATATTTGTAAGGTGTGAGTCATATTTTTGAATATTTATGAGATAATAAATTAATTTTTTAGCTCATTTGACCTTTGAATTTATTTTTGACTAAAAATTCCTTTGTTGGTAAATGAAATTCTCTAATGTTATTTGAATTTTTTGTTTCAAAAAGTTAATTAGGATTTAAAATATGATTATTCTTTCTTAGTGATTTTTGGATTTCAGAAATTGTTTTAAATATTATGAATTAATAGGTTGATAGGCCAAAAGTGTCAAATTACTAGGTCATAATTTGACTAGGCTTATAACTAAACCAGGTTAGTGATGCATATAGGTTAATACACCAAATAAGCTAGTATTATCACATTTATGGGTAATTAAATCCTTTATGAAGATGAATTTGGGTAATTCATGTGATTTCTAAGCTTAAAATGTGTCATTTTCTATAAATTTAATTGAATCCTAGTTTAAGAACAAAAGTGGCAAAAATTGTGTGTCTACAAATAAACCTCCCATCGGGGTTTAGGTATGAATTTGGTAGGTTGGAGTAATTTTTTAAGTGTCTAAGTGAGGGAATATATAAGTAAGGATGTACCTAATGGGTTAGTTAAACTCATAGCTTAGTGGAGGAATAACTTAATGGAAGCATATGCTCCTATTGTGTTTGGGGCATGTAATATTATTATTGCATTGGTTGATGATCTATTGTTTAGATAGGAAGAGAAGATAAATAAACCTAAGAAGGAGGATTTGGGATAACTCCTTGATTTAGATTAAAAAAAATTTAAATCTAAATCAAGAATGTAACCCACCAAGTTATTGATGAGATCATTCGAGCTAATGGCAGTGTTAGGTTTAAGAGTCTTCTATGTAGGAGGGGTATAAGTGATATATTAGTTAACATGAAGGGTTTGATTTTGAGTGGGAACATTAAGGTTAGTGGTTAAGGTTTTCAATAGAAATTTATATGAACTTTATTCCTACTAGAGGGATGTGTAGTCACCTGTATATGATTGCCTTGTCCTTCAAATAATAGATCCTTATTAGATAGTGGTCATACTTAGCAGAGCTTTCCACATCTAGGTTTTTTAGACTAATTGATGGTCTATTAACCATACAATGAGTTTTTTTATTCCTCTAATTATGGTTATATCATTGGAGTCTAGATGATTGATAATAATTTGAAAGACATTTTTCACATCATGAATAAAGATTTTGGTCTCAATTTGGGTATTGTGGTGAGAATAATATTAGTATTGATAATCTATATTGCTATAAAAATTGGGGTTATTCCAAATTACCAATAAATCTTCACTAGAGTTAACTTATACCCTTTTATACCCCTTCAAGATAAGATATCCACCTAGGACGTATCTAAACATATTATGGGGGTATATGGATACCTAAAAAATAAATGGAATGAGAAGGTAAGATGGAAAAAAGATAAATAATAAGGATAATAAAAGGGTAATGAAAAATATGGAAATATTTCATGAATTTATTTACACACAAATAACACACATTAAACTATGCACTCAACTTCCCTAGGTCGGAGTGAGATAGTCGATGTAATGGATAGATGATGTGTGGATCTAAAAATTAGGCTAATTTTTGGGTCTAATGGGGTTTTGGATGACGAGAGGAAATGGATTCATATGATGAAACCAAAATAATTTTGAAGTGTTACATTGATCGTTAAGAGTATCCAACTATGAAAAGATAATCTAAGGTCCTTCAATGTTTAAGAAAATAAGGAGGTGAAGTTCTTGATCAATACTAGAACTAGTGAAATGGGGATGGTTAAGCAAAATAAAAATCAAGTAATGAGATATAATCTATTAGTTTGACTATACCCATTAAATTTCATATACAAGTGTGCATGATATATAATGAGGCTATACCTAACAAAAATAAGGGGGAGTGAAGATGCAAATCTAGGCTTGATTTACATTTTATTAAAAACCTCTATGTTAAGGGAGGATAATTATTTGTGGATTGGAAATTTTATATTTTTATTATATGACACTAATATTTTTTATGATGAGGTGGGTAGTAAGTGTAGTATAGAAAATCTAAATTCTAAGCTCGGCACCAATATTTAACTGTGTTGATTGTATGAATAGGTGTTTTGACCCAAGGGAAAAGACCTTCTCTAGAAATACCAATTGTCTCAAAAAGTTTAATCCAAAGGATACAATAAAATTTATAAGTTTATTATCTTTTTTTGGAAATATTTTTTGAAAGGACGTGATTTACTTTTGAAACAAGGTTTCAGGATTCTTGTGCTTGTCTTGACAAAGATTTGGTAGTTTGATTTTTTTTTTGGGGGGGGGGATATTTAATTGAAATTAAAGTTAATTATTTTATGAAAATAAATAACTATAAATAAATAATGATAAAATATTTAAACTAAAAATAAATATTGCTTTATTTTTACTTTCAATTCACTTTTCAATGCATGCAAGACAAAGAGACAAAAATCTATTTTAACAATGCAAGAGCTGATTTTGCTTTTCCTAGATGTCAGATAAATGTAATTAATTTTGTGATTTTATTTAATGATATACCAATGAATCTAGTATTCAAACTATGTTTTTACTAACCTTCAAGTAATAAAAAATAATACATTCAATAGTTCTTTTTATTATGCAATCTAAAACAAATTTTAGTATTTTTAATTTAATGAAGACTAGTTTGAATGATTTGTTTTGAGTGAATGTGAGTACTTGAGTTATAATTTTTTGAATTATCAAGATAAAAATATTTTTTATAATTTAATTAAAAAAATAAATTTATAATAAAGATAACATTGATTGATTACCTAGGTTTGACTAGGGTTTTGCTCTTTCCTAACATGTGAGTTTGTGTAAATAAGAACTTGTTTTCAAAATGAAATTTGAAAATGGTTATAGCTAAAAGTGTTTGTTATATTTTCCCAATATTTACCTAGGGTTTGGAATCAAATCTAAATACTCTAAAAAATCTATTAAATGGCTATAATAAAATGAATAAACTAACTAATATTTTTATGCAAAGATAGGAGAGAGAAGAATTGATTTTCCTATCAAATTTGCCTGTTTAAAAATAAATATTTAAACTCACACTAGGAATGAAACTAATCTAGTATAATATACAAAAAAAAAAAAAAAAAATTAAATTAAAAAATCCAAACCTAATCATGATGTAGACTAGTTAAAAGTAAGGGAAGCATTGTTTTGTGGTCCTCAATGTTCTGACTCATTTACTAAACAATGGTTAAAGGAAATCTCTAACTAGGAGGATGATAAAATGATAGTAGTGAAATAGAGAAAAAGAGAGAGAAACATAAATCTAAATAAATAATAACTAAATGTGACTAGTAAGAACACCATTTGCAAAGACCTAGTTACAAAAATAATGACTCTCACTGCTTGAAATAGTGTAGTCAACATGAAAATGATAAAAAAAAAGCCCCAAATCAATGGTAAGTAGGTTTTGGCTATACAAATATTAAAAAATATAGGATATTATGTAATTTTTTTGATCAAATAACAAGCCATAATTGGTTTATTTATAAAATAATGATGGAGGTTGCATGAAGGAGTTTAACTTATTTAAAGTAGGAGTAGAACTTAAGAGAGATAAAAAATGATTAAAAATAGAAGAGGGAATGAGATGGGAGAGAATGGAGGTGAAAATAAGTTGTAAATATAAATAAATGTGAAAATAACCATGCAAAACATGTCAAAGCTTTGGTTTGAAAAGTTAAATTTAGAAGACATATAAAAAGTGATAGAATCACCCCTTTTGTAGGGGGTAGTTAAAAAATTATGGGATCTCATGATGGAACCACCTTATGTGGTTATATAATCATCACATAGTAATGTGGAACCACCCTATGAGTAATATTTTCGTCAAGGCAGTTTTCATAATTTTTAGGGTAGTTTTGTACCCCATGTAGTAGATTTGTAACAAACTGTGATGGTTTTATCCTAGAGAAGGGCAATTTTATCCTTAGGAAATGGTTTTCAAAATAATCTAAAAGATAGTTGAAAAGGCCAAAAAAGGGGTGTTTTAGGATCTTAAGAGAGATAAAATGAGGTAAAATTAGGAGGGTGTTATAAAGAACCCATATGATAATAATTTAGGATATCACTACATCATCATTGGACATCAAACTATGAACCTCACACTATGAAAATTTTGGGTGCATACAAGAACTAATGGTCACTTAAGATATTAGTAGAAAAGAACCTAGATAAATCATATATATGAATTATGAGGTAAAAATAGTGTGGTAATGGTTACATTATAAGTATGGGTACAACAAGCAAAACAACTAGTAGAAGAACAATGAGTGAAACAAGTAAGCAACATCACATAGTAAAAGTCTTAAAATGAACCATTAAAATTTATGGTACAATAGGTCCACCAACAAATTTCACATAATTAAAATGCATTTTTCCTCTTCATTTATTAGTTAAATAACTATTTTCCATTTAATATTATTGATTTTAATGGCTTAATGACATATTCTATTCTCACATATACATGTGCTCTGCTTAAATTATGTACCATTATACACATTTAAATAAAACAAAAACTATTGGTATCTCTTCCTTGAACCCCCATCCCCAACCAAACCACCACAATAAATAATTTATACACCCATACATTATCATTATATAGAGATATTGGTTACACATATGAAATATATATTTATACACTTAGTTTTAAGAAAAGTAGTTAGACCTAACAGATAATCAACTATTCAATGCCCATCACATCAATGAGTTATCTAGGGATCACAAAGACCATCATCTCATATAACACATACTAATGCAAAAATATGAATAGTTAAGCATGTTCCAAAATAAAAACAATCAACATGACATTCTACTATTATAAAATAAACCCCAAAAAATTCCTTGACCATCTAGATCTACCCAAAATAAATTTATTTGTATGAGTAGTGATCATGACAGTTATGACATAACATGTGAATTCTTATTATATTCTAATACACCCATAACTAATACCTCTAATCCATGATGAGGATCCTTAAACTATTTTATAAAGGCACTTCCCATGATCCTTCCATTGATTCAATCATCAATTAGATTTTCTAAATCTTAAATATTCCATAAATACAAAAATTAAAACAATCTAGAAGATACAAAAACATCCAAATATTAAAAAAATATATATATTATTAATTGAGCATGACATGATTAATATATTATACTATTTACATATATTATTTATCACATGTTTGGTATATGGCATATTCTTCTCATACACATGCATTTCACCATATTTAGTATGATGTATGACATATAAGTGTTGGATGTTACTCTATCTTGTGGTCATGTTTATTTTGGGGCATCGTATTCCATAAGTTTCACTATTACATGTTTTTATCCTTTTATGACTTTTTATACCAAGTTGAGCTAGCTATATCTCTCACACATCTATTTATAGTTACTCATAGCTTACATAGTGTTACATGGATATTCTATTATACTATTATGTTTTAGATTAGAGGTAAAAGCAGGTTTTGAAGGGGCCCTGAAACCCTTTTACATAGATCAAAAAAACAAAAAAACAAAAAAACAACAAAGCCCACAGGCAACACCTAAAAAACACTACAGAGAGGTAGCAAAAACATGTCTAGAATGGTCCTGAAACCATTAGAGATACATCCGATCAAAACCCAAAAATAGAAGTCTGGAGGTATAACAAACAAAAGCAAACAAAAGAAGAACAAAGATCTGTACCAGTTTATTTACCACCAAGAAGGACCAGATTATTCATCCAGTTCCAGTATCAAGTTCATGGCTTCTTTTTCTTTCAAAGCAGTTTCCTGGGTGGTAATCTCCAGCAAAGCACCTTTTTGTGTATCTTTCTTTCTGGAACTTTGTCTTGTCCTTTTGCTGGGACCCTCTAGTGCTTTGGTCTCCTCATTGGCTTGTTTACCTATATTGATAGCAGCTGCACAAATGTTGGACGTTACTTCCTCCATTTTCTTTCTGTTATCCTTAATTAACTTCTGGAGATTATTTTCATAAGCTTTGAGCTTCACAGGGATCTCGCTTAGCTGATTTTCCATGTTGTTTACTTTGTTCCAAGCAGCTTTCAGAGAATCTTCCATAGTTTCCACTTTTTTCTTGAGATCAATGATCTCCCTACATAACTAGGAATCTAATTGGGAAGAAAACTCAGCTTTACTATTAACCCAAGTCATAGGAGTATGTATTTCATCATTCTGATTCTTCCCTCTCCAATCCTCAGACTTTTTATTTGGGCTATTCCTAGCTTCTTCAAAGAAATCATCTTTGCTCTTTTGTTCCCGCTCATTGATTCCATCTTCAATTTCCATCTCCATGTTTTGAATATCTCCCTGGACAGATATTTCCTTTTCTTTCTTAGAAGTTGAGTCCTCACCATGATCTTCCTGGACAGTGTCATCCTCTACCTCTTTCTGGTTTTCCTCCATCTCTTCTGTTCTGGTAACAGAATCCTCCTCAGTATTGACTTTATCCTTTTCAATTTCCTCTGATCCTTCATCATCATTACTAGAGTTGGTATCCCAGCTCTCTGTTCCATCTTCTTCCTCTGATTTTTCCTTCTCAGGTTCCTCAAATCTCTCCCGACCCCTTTCTTCTTTTGCATTCTGTTTATTAGGACTAGGGATCTTAATTTTTCCTCTTCTGCTTACATTTTCATTCTTTTTATTCCCTGGCAACTTATTTTTCCCCTATTTGGGATACTTAACCAGTGCCCTATTCTTACAATAGCCTTCAATAAGCAGAATTAGGCCTTCATGAAGAATAGGGTGCAAATCCTTTTTCCTATGAGCGTAAAGGCTTTGAATCAGGGAGTAGCGAAGATAGAAAGGAAAGGACAAGCTAACCTTATGGCTGAAGTGGTTGAGGAAGACAAAATGGAACTTATGCACTCGTTTCCTTCTTTCATCCAGGATGAAGTACTCCCTTATACAGCTTAGGATGTCCCTCCATATCCCTTTAATCTGGTCCAGCTCATAAAAATCCCCATTTTTGACCAACTTCTGCTCCTCCTCATCTATTTTGGGGAACTTGCAAAATGCCTCGTTCGAAATGCTAGTTTGCTTTGAAAATTTGATCCCTTCCATTGACAACCCTGTAACCTCAGCAAGAAAATCCTCAGTTAAATTTACAGTTATACCATGCAGGGTGACCCTGTCGTCATACCAATTTTTTAAGAAGGCCGTCGTGATATGCAGTTTAGAACCGTGAAGTCTTTCCATGTAGCTCGTTACATTTCCTTTCTACAAAATTTTCTAGACTTGATGTTTCTCTTTCCATTCTGCACAGCTCTTGGGCTCCTATTTACGGGGCTCTCCCTTCCTTTCACGCACCATGCTCATTTTCTTTAAAACCCGATTACTATGGATGTTACCCTATATCCTCCTGCTGTCAAGTTGATTGGGACGTCGAATTTGTTTATGGCTTTTCAGGATCTGCTTCTCCCTCTTGAGGGCCTTGCTTTTTGATAATTGGGTTCCTTTCCCCGTGTTGCCACTCCTCCTACTCATTAAGATTTTATTACACTCCAATCCTACCTTCTTTCACATGTGTGGCATCGAGATGAATGATTGCCCTTAAATCTACATTCTTTACTAAGGTTTCATCCCACCTAGCTTTTTGCCCTTCCCGGACAGCACAATTGGCAAGCCAATCTGCAACACCATTTGCTTCACGGTAGGTATGGGTGATTTTTATTTCTTCAAATTTATTCAAAAGAGTTTTCATCTCCTTAACCTTATCCTCTATTGTCCAAGACACATTATTCTTATTATTAAGGATATTTATAACATTCAAAGAGTCACCTTCAAGCCACAATTTGGAATAACCTGAGTCCACAGCTAATTTAAGGGTCTGGAGGGCAGATGTAGCTTCGGCAATGTGGCAGTTAGATATACCAATGGGAATTGCAATAGCATCAATAACCCTTCCCACATGGTTTCTCAGAACACCACCACAACCAGCATTTCTCAGATTCCCTTTTGCTGCACCGTCAAAGTTTCCTTTAATCCAATCTTGAGGTGGACTAATCCAAGTCACACCTGATCTAGGATTATCAGGTTTATCGAGAATAATATCCTTCCTCAGAGGATTATCCACATTGAGATTAGATCTTGGATTTTTTTGAGAAGAAAAATTTTCCTTTAGAACTCTAATGATGTTCTAGCCAACCACCCATCCAGGGAGCTCTTTGTTTCTGAATATTCGGTTATTTCTTTCCTTCCAAATTCCCCACCAGGTATGGGGAAGTGCAATTTTCCATAAGAAGAGAACTTCAAGATTCTTTGAAGGGCAATACCAGCTTTTGAGAGAAAGTTCAACATTTTTTTGATGAATCCATGTAATGCCCCACAAGTTGAGAACCTCCTTCCAAACAAGCTGAGTGAAGGAACAATTCACAAACAAATGATCTCTATCTTCAAGGTCTCTCTTACACAGGATACACCTGTTAACAATATTGATTCTACATTTCTGTAAATTATCCAGAGTCAAAATTTTATTTTGGAGAAGGGTCCAGAAAAAGAACTTGATTTTAGGAATGAGCCCCTTAATCCAGGCTCTTGTCCATAACGGGTTTATGCCATTTCCCTTGGAGATGAAGATGGAAGAGACTTTAAACTGTCCACTTGGCTCCTAATACCAAACAATTTTATCTTCTTGATTAGGATTTAAGGATATAGCATTTAGGGATAATTGAATGTCCTTGAGAGCTTGATCATAGTCAGTGAGGTTTACCCAAGTGTTGTTCTACCAATATTGATTAACCATTATCCCCACTCTTTGTTTACATCTTTCTATAACATCTTTATCTTGGATTTATTCCTGTAAGGGTTTACCTCTTACCCAAATATCTTCCCACAATTTCACCCTTTTAACATTACCTACTTTCCATGCACTACCTTCTTCAAGAACATGTTTTGTTCCCTGGACTGCCCCCCAAATAGCAGATGGATGAGAAATATCTGGAGTAGTAAAGAAGTCATGAAGTGACTGTGCCTTAAATAAATACTTATGCTTCCATATTTTACTCCATTCTTTATTTTCCTGATAGACCCTCCATCCCTGTTTAGCTAAAAGGGCAGTGTTCATACTTCTAATTTTCCTTATACCAAGTCCACCATCCTTAACCGGTTTGCAAATGTTATCCCATGCAATAAGAGGCATTCTCCTTTTCTCCTCAGAACCCGACCAAAGAAAGTTTCTTTGGATTTTTTCAATTGCCTCAGCAAATTTAGAGGGGATTTTGAAAAGACTCAAAGCATACGTGGGTATACTTTGAAGACTTGCTTTGAGGAGAGTTAGCTTTCCTCCTTGGCTAAGAAGACAGCCTTTCCATCTTGCTAAATTCTTACTAAATTTATTAATAAGACCTTCCCAAAAAGCTTCAGGGGCTTTCAATCCAAAAGGGAGACCAAGGTATATGGAAGGAAAAGAGCCTATAGAGCAATCAAGAATTCTAGCAATTTTGTTCTGTCTATAAATTGGGGTATTAGTAAAGAAAACTGCACTTTTATTCCAGTTTATCAGTTGTCCAGAGGTGGACGTGTACAGATTAATTGCTTCCTTAAGAGTCCTTTCTTCAGTTATTTCAGACTGTCCCATGAAAATAGTATCGTCCACAAATTGACCATGGGAGCAAGATAAAGGATGCGAAGAGGGTCTCAGACCTTTATACTGACTTCTATGAACCAATTCCCCAAGGTACCATCCCATACTATCTACCATGATAATAAACAAGATAGGGGAAATAGGATCCCCTTGTCTTAATCCCCTAGACGGATTGAAAAAATGAGAGGAGGTCCCATTTACCAACACAGCTATAGAAGTAGTAGATATCAACTATTTAATAATATCAACCACTCTTTGTTCAAATCCAAAGGCAATAAGGCTTTTAGAAAGGAAATGCCAATCCACCCTGTCGTATGCTTTAGCAATATCCACTTTCATTAACAACCCCTCGGTGTTGGATTTGAGAAGTGAATGAATATTCTCATGCACCGTTATAACTGAGTTGAGGATTTGTCTGCCAGGAATGAATCCATTTTACTGATCAGCAATTATTGAGGGGATCACAAGGGTTAGTCTGGTCGTAAGTACTTTGGAGATTATCTTATAGAGGGAGTTGCACAAACTAATCAGCCTGAACTAATCCGGGCTATCTGCACCTGATTTCTTCAGAATAAGGCATAGAAAAGTGGCATTAATTTCCTTCAGCATCTATTTAGCTCCAAAAAACTCCTTCACCGTATTACTGACATCCTTTCCTATAAATTTCTAGAAATTTTTAAAAAAGAACATGGGGAAACCATCTGGTCTGGGAGCTTTTTCTCCTCCAAGAGATCTAACAGCTTTAAAAATTTCCTCCTCCTTAGGTATAGAACATAACATATTATTCTGCTCCTTCGTGATCAATGGGGGAATCACTCGTAGAATGTCAGCCTAACCTTTCAAGTCAATGTTTCTTTCTGCCTTCATCAGGGAGGAGAAAAATAAAATCATTTCCTCCTTAATTGCCTTTTCCTCTGTTATCTTCTGAGCTCCTTTTTTCAAATGATGAATATGTGTTTTCGCTCTGTGTTTTAGAGTGGAGAGGTGGAAATACTTAGTATTTTTATCTCCATCTTTCAACCATTGCACCCTTGATCTTTGTCTCCAATAAATTTCCTCCTGAGTTATTATGTCTTGGTACTAAACCAATTTTTCACTTTCTTCTCTTTAGGATTTAGAAGTATATCCATATTGCTGGATTTTTTCCTGTATTCTTTTGATATTCTCCTTGATGATCTTCTTTTCCACAAAAATATTTCCAAAACAGTCCTTATTCCATTTCTTAACTTTCTTTTTAACATTTTTGAGTTTGGAAACAACTCGAAAGAGAGCTGATCCCTCTATAGAGATATTCCACCACTCTTTTATTTTGTCTTCAAATTATGGATGCTGCAGCCACATCTTTTCAAATCTGAATGGATGATTCTTTTTTTGGTTTAGTTTATCCGCTAAGAATATTAGAGGGAAATGATCTGAGTGTATTCTGTGGCGTGCTTCCAACTTGCAATTATAGTCTTTTATCCAGTTTGGGGATATAAGAGCCCTATCAAGCTTGGCCTGAATGCATTCCTTGTTCAGTCTCTTATTGCTCCATGTGTACTGAATTCCTTGCAGCTCCACATCCATTAAACCTTCTTTGCTTATAAACTCCATAAGGTCAATTCTCCCTTCCATTTGAATTGTATTACCACCCATTTTCTCATAATCATATACAAGGACATTAAAGTCTCCCATTATACTATTATGTTACATTGATACATATGGATGGTTCAGACTAGTTAACTTGATTTTTCCTCCATTGATGTTGTTAGTCTCTTACATGATAGGCTACATTGTGATTTTCTATTTTTTGTGGACTTTTGGCCTTACTTGAAACATATTTATACCCCTTTGTGTATGGCCCTTGGCCTTAATTTATGAATTATTCATATCTCTTTTATGCATATCTTGGCCTTATGTGTAACACTAACACTTGTGCTTGTTGATATTGTTGGAATTGAGTTTTGACATGATCTATATCATGCACTTTTATTATGTATAATTATTAAATGATCCTACTCAGACATGTTTCATTGATTAATATATCTATACATGACATTGATATGCTCTGCATTGCATATCTTACATACATGCCTTGATTGACACATGCATTACTATGATGGCATACTATCCACATATTCACATGACTATACATGTGCTATATTTATACATGAAATTATATAGATAACTCTCCTTTTGAAATGAGTGACTTATAATACATATCCCTCATTTAAAAAGGGGGGATTATAGTGTCCATTTCATAGAGACATTATCTTATATGATCAAAAATCATATTAGCTTATATGATCAAAAATCATATTAGAGTAGATATTTTAAAGATTTAAAATGGATCAAATATTATATGATTAAATTACATGAGAAATATTGGTAAGTTTTTATATATTATGGGGGAATATCTCATGCATATGCACTCAATCTAAAAATAATTGACTATAAATTCATACACACTTGGGTGGATATTCATGGGCATATGATCACAATTTACAACAACATGAATTACAACTTTTCACATACACATAAATTTGAGATATAAATTCTTAAATTCATCATATACATATATAACATTCTATATATGTTAGTGGAAATTCAAGGGCCATGATATTGGTTCAAGCACATACACAATAAAAAAAAATACAATTAAATGAAAAATGGTTATCATTCCACTTCACACTTATTAGATCTATATTCAAGATGGGGGCTTGAATATTTTTCATTAACTTTGAATGACACATTTATTCCAAATTGATTGAATTTGAGAAAAACTATAGAATCAAACCTACATTCATGATGCAAGAATGAAAATTGTTCATTCACCTTCTATCACACTTTTTTGTTTACATGGAGTGAACATGATTGAAACTTAAAAAATGACTCTATATTCCATTGATGATGGTCAATTTAGTTTCTTTAAGATATCCCATCATGTGGTTCCCTCTTTACCTGCATATTTATTTTGGTTATTACATTGCATACTTATCCCCAAATTTATGAGTGTTGGGACATGTTATCTTCCCAACCCAAAGGCTTTCATAGTTACACAAATTTTAGGTACAATCATCCAAAACCTCCATGTGCTTTAGCAAGGAAGAATTTTTTTATCCAATTATTCAACAATGAAACATCATCTCCAACAATCTGCAATGATAATTTGGTTTTCACTAACACAGGTGTACTCTTTCCTTGCACTTATTTTTTTTCAAAAAATCAATTTTAGATTAAAATGGTCAATCTATGGACATTGACTAGACATGATTTTATAGGTTTTTCTATTAAGTATCCTACACAAATGGATCTTTATACCAAATACAAAGTGTGTTTTACATAATTAGATACACCTTATCTTTTTGATCTATAAATTCCATTTACTATAATGATAGAGAGTATTTTTAGATACTTAAATATTATATTAAGTACATAATGACGAGTTTGACACACATGACTTTAGCACACAAACATGATCTGAATATGCCATTCTCTCACACCTACATGTTATCTTATGAGGTTGACCCTTATGCTCTATTGTTAAAAAACTATATTAACCTTCTTGATTATTTCAAACTTGCTTAAAATCTTGTGTAGACATCTCTAGACATTCAATTCAATTCACCTATATACATATTCCATCAGTATCAATAGTCGATAATGATCTAATTTGTTCAAAAATTGACTCTCTCCTAAAAATAATTACTTTTTAAAATAAACCATTTTATTAGAGTTTTCCCACCTACCTAGAATGTTAGTGGCATGATAAATTACCCAATTAAACTAATGAATATATAAATAAATGCCTCATTTAAAAAGGACTTGGAATTTATTTGGAACATATTTATACACTATTTCACATTACAAAACTCTTCTTTATTCTTCCCAAATTTTGAATCTATCATAATTAGTAATAATCCAAGTCTAAACCATACTAAATCCAAGTCAAATAAAGCATTTCCATGTATCAAATCCAAATAATTAGTCACATACATATAATGAATGAACATAATTGGAAATCATAGTAGGTGGGAGAACTACACATTTTTTGATTTTTCTCCTTAAATTATTAGATACCTAAGCAATGGTAAGTCATAAAATGAGGTTGATTTGGGTCATCTCAACCCATTACAATTTCTTGATCATTTCAAGTTTATATCCCTCACAAGTTCACTTAGGGTTTTAAGGTGAAGGAGGCTAATTTATGGAGTTGTGTGCATCATCAAGGTTATACATTACACATTCAAAGCATAAATATAAATGTGAGTCATAATTTCTCATTTATGCATAGGTCAATAATAACCAACATAGTTTAGTATTGGTAATCGACACTTACCCATATTGATGAAACTAATCCTATATAAACATAATATTTTTAACTTTTATTGATTACTGACACTTTATATCTTGTAAGAACCTATCAAGTCTCAATCTCTCTGAGTGTTTTCCTTAAGGGGTACATTAGGAAATGGGTGGGTAGAACATCGATGATTCATAAGATTGTCATTCATTTTTCCACTTGTCATCCACACTCTAGCCTCATGAAACCATTGCACACAAATTTATTATTTTTAGTTTTATCTATTCCCATAATTTTCTATGTTTTATCATTCATTTCTTGCCTTAGTACCCTTTTGACTTATTGGTTGTGCTAGGTTGACCAGGTTAACCTGGTAAAATTTAGGGACTTTTTCTCTCTTTTAGTTTGTTGGCCTCTTGGCCAACCTAACACAGACCTAGAGAGGTAACCTCGAAAATGTGCTAGGTTGACTGGGTTGACCTAGCATTGTTAACATTCCCAAAAAAATTAAGGGTAAGATACTACTATATATACATGGTCATTCCTTATCATTTCAATAAGAGTGACGAATTAAGTAAATAAGTGTAAATGAACATCAACCTATTGACCATTATACTTAGGGAATAAAGCTTTAGGGTTCAATACTTTATTTGGAGCTTTGATCTCATCTTGTGGATAAGTATTTTTGATGCTTGGATAGGTTGTGTAGCCTATATCAATATATCTTAGTTATCCTTATATACAACAAGAATCTCATGGAAAGCACCTTGGCCAGGGGGGAGATTCAGGATTGGTGGGTTCATCTTCTAAGGTAAGTATTCCTAACTTTATTCTTACTTTGTAAGAGTAGATAAATAAAGCATTTGTATTCTTCTCTTTCATGTATTAGGATTATGTATACATTGACATGAGTATATGTCTCCTATACATGTTTAGTTTATTTATGTATTTGCTTTGTTTCTAATCCCCACTTTGTGCCACAAGATTTGGTGCACACTAGATTAGATTTAATTTTCTTATTATTAGATTAGTAAAATATCAAATCATGAGAATCTTTTAGGTTTATTGTGCGATTGTGTTAGAATATAGGATTTGGAACCCTATCTCACATGATGTTTTGTGGTAAGTGATCCCCTAATGGGGTCTAGTAGATCCTTACATTAGTCATGCTCCCACTTAAATTATATGCCCCCAATCAAAAGTGCAAGTGTGATATAGCCCATTCAATCCAAGATTGATTTATGGACATGATGCATTTTCAATTGCATACATTTCAGTGAACCCGATGTGAATCAAATCCTTAAAAGATTTATTTCACTTATTTAATTTCTATTCATCATTATTTTTATCATATATTTACTATGATAGATTGACCCTATTGACCTAATTTATTTATCTCTATGCATATGTTTGTAGGAATAGGTACCTGGCATAACCATTTTGACCTAGTACAAGTTTCAAAACTTGTAAAATTATGTTTAGACAACTAGATTAACCAGCTTGACCTATTGTAGTTTTTACCAATTTTTAGAATTCTTATTCAATCAACTAGGTCAACTAGGTTGAACTAGTTTATTTTAAGCACTTTTTTAGTAGGTTTTCATATTACTTGGTCGACCATCTCGACCTAGTTTATAGGCTTTTGATAGTTTTCTCCAAGGTTATTAATTAACAATCTTCTCCTTTTCATCTCTAAACCATTTAGGTTAGTTTATAATTTTATGTATCTTTCTATTTGTGTACTTTCTTTTCACAATTTACAGTCTTTAAAACTACCTCTATATTGTCAACTAGGTTGACCATGTGGACCTAGTTTTGTGTTTTATGTTTTTTGAAATAACTAGGTTAACCTAATCAACCTAGTTCATTTTCAAAATTTGCTTCTATGATACAAATTCAACCCTATAAACCTTAATTTTTATGATTATCCATATAGTTTCTCACCTATACCTTATTTCAAAGTTGGAATTAACCATATATGTTAATCACATCTTTCTTGTCAGTTGTTTGGATGCTTAAAATAGCTCACATAGTCTAATTAGGTGGTTTTCAATTAATCACTTAGTTGAACTATTTAAATTATTTCTCACACATGGATAAACCACATAAACATCAATAATGATTTAAACATTTGACTACCTAGACCAACCTACTTATATTTCATTACTAAGGGGGAAGCCAACTTGATGCTCTGATCAAGTATAAAGCATGGTTAATGGCATATTTTGGCTAAGCACATGATACCTTTATCATTATGGTGTGTGAATTGAGGGGTTAGGCCCCAATACCAAGCCTATATCATTTCCACTATAGTCCCTTTCATACTAAACATACCTAAAACTATCCTTGGATTGTTATCTAGTACCTTACTTATAGCCAATTTCGCTTTACACTTAAAATCATTATTCATAATCTAATCAAACATTATAGGTTGACCAAGTAGCTAGCTTTACTTTCAAGTTTTTTTCTTGCTCTTTGATCAATTATGTGTACAAAATCTTGCATTAGCCAATGTTAGTGTAAGATTATTCTTTATGTGCATCAATTAGATTGGCTAACATTAATTCAATTGACTATTTATTTCCCTTTTAGTACTTATTTCTTTCTTACATTACTTGCAATTATCTTGCTTTAATTCATAGCTTGTTATCAGCTTTATTTTCTTCCCTATCTATTATGCTAGGTTGACCATATTGACTTAGTATCTTTTTAGCCTCTGTACTCTATGCTAGGTCAACCTAGTACAGTTTCTAGAACTTTTACCTTTTTTTACTAGTCACTATTCACTGAACTAGGTTGATACTATAAAACCAGTATAGTTTTACAGTCCCTATTTGACACTAGGTTGACCTATTATTATTGTCAATCACTTTCTATTTCTTTTCTTTCTCATCTTGCTTCTTTTCCTTTCATCATGGAATTTATGTTTGGTTATAATGTTGAATTTCAGTCAACAAACATGATGTAATTTACAAATCCTAATAGATTCTCCCATATACAAAGTAGGGCTCCTTTTATAAAGGCTAGTAATGTTCATATTGCAAACTGAATGGTGGACTATGGGACCCCTCCTCATACCCCTTTGCAAAAAATACCTCTTATTCTCTTAGAGGATCAAATTGAGTTAGAGTATACTCTTCAAATGATTTTCTTTATCATGGAATTCCCTCAACATAGATGGAAGGATCCTTACACTATCTATAACCTCATGATTAGCCATTAAGTTTAAGAACCTCATTCTCCTACCCCCACTTTATCAACTAAATTCATGGGTACCAATTTCTTTGATTTTCAACCTCTTCCTTCAATCTTGACCCCTTCTTATGCTATGAAATCTTCTTATTTAACTTCTTCTACCTCCATGCCTAGTATCTCAACTAACATGGTAGGTTATACATCTAGTGGGCCTCTCATAAGATCCAATATCCTTAATCCTTCCATTATTTCATCATTTTCTACCCAAGTCACTCACGCTTCTATTGATTCTTCTTCTCAACCATTTACTAGTCCATCTTTTGCTTCACAAGCAAATTTTACCACTAGTGCCTCAAATTAGTATACTTATTCTCAAGCTCATACCAATGATAATAGTGGTACTCAAGCCACTAATACCAACACAAACACCAAAACTACTTATTCTAATAACACTAATCAAACTCATCAACTATTATTAAAAAATATCAATCAAATGAATACTTTTCAAGCTCATAATATGAATCAAATGATGAGAATGCAAAACCACCTTCTTAATCTTCAATCCAATCCTCAACGAATGGCTTGGGGCACACCTAACCAAAGTGTTCCTCTTCCTCCTCTTAGAGGTTATCAATATAATCTCATTCCTCGACCTCCATTAGTCAAAAAAGTCATCAATAATTTACAAAATTAATCTCTTACCACCCAAATTGCTAACATTGACATTTGAGGTGTAACACCTACAATTTATTACAAAGGAACAACCGATCCTACCCTTGACCTCAAGACATTTTGAAATATTTATAAGGATTAGATCAAGTTAAATACCTTTGTCACTATCAAAATCTTACCCAAAACCCTCATAGGCGATGCCTTGGATTGGTACAATTAACTTAAAATACACTTTATCACTAGTTTGGAGGACTTAGTAAATGTTTAGTTCAATAATTTCAAACTAGTGATCTTCCAGAGAGCACTTTGGCCCATTTCATCAATTACAAATAAAATGCAAATGAAAATACCCAAGCCTTTGTTAAGTGATGGAAGACTTTGTCAAATAAATGTGAACATAACATGGTGGATGACAATCTCTTTGATCTCTTTACAAATAATTTATTTCCTAAATTACAATATCGAGTTTGTACCCTTTCTCCACATAGTTTAGATGAAGCTATCAATCAAGCCAAAAGACAATATTTCCTCATACATCAATTCAAGATACCCCAACCTTCTGTAGGCCCTCACCTATTAGTAAAGAAAAAAAATTACAATATTAAAAATGATGGTGTTGTCGATTCATATGACACCATTCACAATGTTCAAGTTATCTTTTCTACCCCTTCTTTAAAACTAGCTCCTTCTCAACAATTCACTAATCCTCATTTCTCAACAAGAAACATTAATGTTCATAAGCCTTTATCCTGAGTCAAATTTATTAAATGTCTACCTAGGCCTATCCCTTAAGATATTGACCCTACTTAACCTATGAAATTATCATATGATCCCAATATATTGGTTTCATGCTAGTTGGGTTCACTCTCATGAGAATTATAAATAACTTCACAATTTAGCCATAGACTTTCTTCTTGGCCCAAATTTTGATCATGATTCCATTATCCATAAGATTCAAAAATCCTATGATATTTCTTTCCAAGACTCTAAATCACATGACAAAACTCAATATTTAAATCAAGGAAACACTCATTTAGCTATCTATAGATACCCCTTGCCTAATCATAAACCAATTGAAGAAAGTCAAGACAAGCCCACTTCTTCCACTAATAACGTAGAAAGTCTTGTTAAACCAAATTCCAAATAGAATGTGGTTAGCATGACCAATATGTGAAGAGTGGTGACTTTCATTTATTTACAACCTATCTACACTCCTCATTCCCATAATACATATTGTGTTATCCAAAATTCTTCTCCAACTCATTTAAATGATTTGGGGCAAGAAGATTTTGTTTCTTTTAACAATTCAATTTATGATTCCCCCTTGGATGACACATCTCATACTATTTATATTTCTCTCCCACCATATTCTAATACTAATGATAATCTAGTTTATACTAACACTTCTTCCAAAATTCAAGATCAATCGATACCAACTACTTCTTCATCACCAAATAATTTACAATATTTTTCTCAACCTTCTCATTCTTATCAACATAAGTTTCAATGCTCTTTGGATTCACCTTTCAAACACCTTCTTAATCATTATGCACATATATCTAACAATCTACTTATGGGTTATGATGAGTGGGGTCCCATGATAGAACTTACTAATCTTCCATCCCAAATCCCTTTTCTTGAACTCATGAGGATATCTCCACATCATAAAAAATACCTCATGCAACTCTTATTCAAGATGAATATCCCTTGCCCTCCTCTAATAGGATGGGAGGCTACTTTATCTAGATTTGAGGATAGTATTTTATATCAATGTGAATAAATATCCATTAATGTTGATGAAATTATAGACATTTCTCTTTCTTTATGATTTCCTATCGCATTTATGATTCTAGATGAGATTATGCTTTCTGAAGATAATCCTCCATTATTTATTAGCATCCAAATTGATGATATCCAAGTCAAGTGAGCCTTGATCAATGAGTTTTATATCACTTGTGTCACCTCCCTTGATTTCCTTAAGACCCTTGGGTGTTTCAAATGCAATATTAAGTTGACACATAACACATGCCAAGGATATGATGGAAGGTAAATGCTTGAATTAGGATGATTGTGGCTTCCCGTTACTATTACACCTATCACCATTCATGTGAAGGTGATGAGCTTACAATTTCCCCTTTTTTATAACATCTTGATTGGTAGGTCATGGACTCATTGTATGCGATCTGTCACATCTTCCACTTGTTAATGCATTAAATATCCTTATAATGGAGCCATTTAAGAGATTCAAGGAGACACTAACCCTTATAATTTATAATAATTCTAAGATCATGGTTTCTTCAAGATTCCTACTCTTGAACCTTTTCCTAGCATTCCATTCTATGAGTCATCATCTCAACTTTCCTCTGAGAGGTTACAATGGGCATCCTGAGCTCATTGGTAACATTCCTCCTAGCCTTTTAGACTCTGATGACGATGATGATATTGATGAGAATAACTTAAAGATTAAAATTTTTGATCACTCACCTCATCTCATCTCATAGCCTCTTACCTCTTTGTAGCCTCATTCTCACAAGCCTCCTTGTGATGACATTCCCAATGTCTTAATCGAGACTAGGTACTCTATTCACTAAGCTTCCTCTAATGACAAAGTCATCCCAACCTATGGCATTGATCTTCATACTCCAGATTATGATGATGGTTATTCTTTAGATGATCCTATTTTAGGTGACCTTATCTAGGCCCGTGATGCCAAGATTATTCATTACCACTCTTCTTTACCTAATTTTTTTTGTGCATCTCATCCTTGTATTTATTTTAAGTTTTTTATTCTTACATTTTTCCTCTTTATCACAGTGTAGAGATGGCATCAATACCTCTAGTTTTTGAGGAACCACTTAGGACCATATTTTTGGATTGTGTCATGAATGGACCTTATCACTTTGCCACACCTAGGTTAGTCCTCCTTAGACCTTATACAAATCCTTCCCCTCCTTTATTAGGGATAGCTATATTTAATTATGTTCCTTTTTCCACTCTAGTTGAACCTATTTCCTCTCCTAATATTGTTGAGCCTCTTCCTACTTCTCCTCCTAGGGTTTTTCCTATTGAGAATAGTTCCACTCCTTCCCCATCATCACCCTCCCCTAATTATGGTTCCCTTCTATTTCATAAGATGGATCCTTTGCCAACTAAATGGGCTGATGAGTCTTGTTCAATTGCTTTCACTCCTATTTCACCTCCTTCCATCATTATTCTTAAAACCACTCATAAGTGTATAGGTTGCTTCTACAGGATAAATAATCACTCTTATACCCATTTTCATAAGTTAAGACAATATCGTGATACCTTGCATCCTTATCCCCATCATCATACAAAGTCATACCTTCCTCGAAGGTAATTTTTAAATATTTACCTAAGCATGCTGAGGTATATTGTCTATGGTATCTATGTGGCATGCATCACACTAATCATTATCATGTTCTTCAAAAACATCTTAGAAATAACCTTATATCCATCCCTAGACCTTTTACCATTCCTCACATAGGTCATTCCTATAAGAATGTTCCTCTTTATTCTCGCATGGCTCCACCTCTAGTGGTTCCATCACCTCTTGTCATCCCTTCACCACTTTTTATTTCTCCACCTATGATTACTTCACCCGTGGACCCTCCCTCACTTATGGATCCTTCTCCACCTATGATCCCTTCACCTATGGATCCTTTTCCACCTATGAGCCCTTCACCTATGGATCCTTCTCCACCTATGATTCCTTCTCCTATATATCCTATCTCCATTCATTCTCCTAGCCAGTCTTTATCTAACTTTCCTCCTCAACATGATCCTTTGAGCATTCCTAATTTTTTAGTTGAGGAGATAAAAAAAGAATTGTTTTCCTAGTATTCATTGAATATTGATAAGACCATAGTAGTAGTTTGATTACAACTTCATAGAGACTTATCTAGTGTATTAGATAATGTGTGTGGATAGATTTACCAGTAATTGTGAGCACATTAATGGTGTTTTCTCATTTATGTTTGGATTGGCCATGTACTTCAATCTTATTTATATTTTGATTATATCATTTGACATTGTGTCAAATTATTTCTTATCTTATATCATGTTTCTCCTTCTTGTTATGCTATAGTTAGCTTATGCTATCATTTTACATTTCACATACACTTGTCTTTTCCTTATTATTGCTATCTTTTTCTTATCATTTCTTTCTTTTTCTATAGAGTTTTTTTCAAAATTATTCCCTTGTATCTTCATGATTATTTAATTTCTTATATTTATTTTTCATAGATACTTGTCATGGTGACATGGTTATATTTACATTCTTTTGTTTGATTACTATCTCCTATTACCATTTGATCAGTTAGCAAGTAATCTTTCTCATTAATATTTCCTTTTACTAGGTCCCCCTTTGGATCTCCATTTTCCCTTCCTCCTTTTTCTACAAACTAAGAATATACACAGTTGAGACTTGAGATCACATGCTGAGTTCATTGTCAAGCCTAAGTTTTGTAGTCAATCTCTTGTATTGGGATACTTAGTTTTCTTTATCCTTAACCTACAACTCATTCATGTGTATCACTATCTCTCTCATGATTGGTCATTCCAAATATATATGGAAGAGTAATCTTAAAAATCCTTCAAATAAAGTGAAAATAAAAATCATTTAAACAAAAGGCAATGATATCAAAAGGTAAAAATATTGAATATTCTTAAAAGTCTAATCACACTAAAAGACATGATTCAAAGCACATCTCCTTCTTTTATTGGAAGCTCAAACTCCATATTTGGCCTTATATTAGATTATATGTCCTTTGAGGTATGATAGGCAAGTAGATTAGAAGAGGATAATGAAAAAATATTTTAGTGCTACCTACTTTCTCATGTAAGTACCCAATCTTTATAGTAGAATGACAAATTTGTAAGGGGTACTGAGGATTGCAGAACATGTTATGGGAAGGTAGGTCCATTTTAGTTTAAATTATACCAATCTATGATCATGAGTTGATCTTAGTAGCACACTTATTTTCCTACAAAGATTTGTATCTATAGCAAGTGGGTTTCCTTTGTACATAGACGACCACTAGTCCCTTAGTGTCTTTTCATGTCCTTAGTATGCCTTTTTCCTCCTAAGGTCTTCTCATAATATGCCTAAGTCTTGCTTATTACGCTCCATTTTTCATTCCCTCTCCTTAATATTTCCACTTGGGAAATATATTTTTTTGCTTAGTGATCAATCCATATGGAATTTTATTTGTGAGTTGCTTTGTAAGACTATGGATAGGACCGAACATACCACACAAATTACCACCTTTTCCATCTTATTATGCACATCCTTGATTTACCATTACATTATCCTTCTATTTACTAATATTTATTTAGTACCCCTTGGGTTTTTGTTTTGTGAGTTGCAATGTAAGACCATAGATAGGACCTAACCCTCCTCACAAAATTTTCTAATAAACAAGTCACCATCTAAAATTACATGTGTCAAATAAGAGATAATAATTGATTGATTATGAGGTTACACATCATTTACATACTTATCATCTTGATATTTAGTATGTTTTATGATTACTTCATTTTTCTTTCACCTTTTATTTTTTTATTTTTTGAGTGCATGTAAGATTACAACCATTCCTTGAATTTCTCATACTTTTGAGCTTGAATTAATATGATAAATTTAAGACCAAATTTTTGTAATTTTTTTTTCTTTTGTACTTCCCATCATGAAATAGTATAATTGATTGAATTAATTTTGATTTGTTTTTATTACCATTTGTGCCCTTTTACATACTTTCCATTTTATTACATTGATTGTCATACTTCCCAACATGATATTTAGTATGATTTTACTTATTTTAGTTTGGTGTAAAAATCTTTTACATTGGTTTTAATACAAATCCCCATTTACCATTTTGTTTTCCATTTTTCTTGGACCTTTATAATTAGTAATTTTTTGTTATTACACATTTCCAAACTTGAACTAGAGTGTAGTACATTTATTTGATTAATTATATTTTTACAAGTCATTTTTAACCTATTTATTTTTAACCATGCATGTGTACTCCATAATGATATAAAAGAAACTACACCATATATATTTGATATAACATATACAACAAAGCTAAATACATGTGCTAGAAAGAAATATATCTAAAGCATTCATAGCCTCAACCATAATGAATAAATACAATAAACCATAAAGATAACATACACAACCAACACCAATAATCCAAAATTACACGTCATATATACCATGAATTTGATACAACATATAAAACCATATACAAATCCTCATCATTAACGCTGAGCTCCATGATATCTATTCCTAGCCATGCTACCTATTTAGGCCTCAATATAAATTCTCTAAATGGTACACTATAATGAGGTAGTCTAAGATCTCAATCCATCTACCTATGCTTGTAGGCATGCTATCTACATATGTGCCTAGACCAACTCAGCCTGGGTCACTATATGTGCCTATGATAGTTGAGTCTACATCATTGTATATGCCTACATCATCTATGTCACTATCTCTAGATGTGTAACTCTCTAATCTACCAAGGCCTACTAGGATTGTCTCTTACCTACACCCATCTCTACTATCAGTTACACCCCCTCTCTCTACACCTATACCTACCTCATTACCTCACCAACTAATTTAAGCTAGCTCACCTGAGTTGGGGTAGATGGTACACTCAAATATTCTAGTGCAATGGTGTTGTATGGACGTAGAGTCCAATATAGGATTTCATGGAGTAACCCCCTCACCAGGGACCCCCATCTCTACTCCTCATTCTTAGGTATGCCTAGAAAATTAGACCAGATGGATATTAGATCACTATCATATCTCATAATATCTATTTGTATCTCTCTACTACCAAATAAAAACTTAAGAAATAATTCAACCATATTCATACCTATATGTGTCTTAGCTCCTATGATATCATCATCTACATGATCACCTAGCACATTCTCCCCATCTATGCTACCTCTTAGTACCTCCTCGGTAGGTCACCTCCTCAACTTGAACCTGACTATCATAGCTCATGTCCATCTCAACCTCCATTTGAGTGGTCTTTATAGCATTTCCCCTATATCATCTATAGAATCATCTAGGATGTTTATAGTCTCCACTCTCTCCTATATCCATCACCACCATGTCCTCAGTGGTTGTTACTTGTCTTTTTGTGAGGCTAGTAGTGGTACATCTAGTATATTTGCCTCTTATGCCACTCATCATGCTCGATTAGTCCATGGTCACTCCTAATATGGCCTTAGTGTTAGCCTTACTATTAATGGTCTGAGTCCCCTTTTGCCTCATGGCTCCCTCACATATTGAGCCTATTTGTTAGGCATTATTATCAATGTCACTAAATTAGGTAGGCCCATCTATCCTAGTACTCATGCCACTAGATGTGGATCTCTCTACCATATATAGTGTCTAATCGCCTTTCTCTCTTCTCTAGTGCTAGTGAAACTACGTGTCAAATTACCCATGTAGTTGATATGTACCCATACAGCTACCCCATGATGTCTACACATTTCACTTACTATAGCACTATCACATAGGGAATGGCCCACACTACTTGGTCCTTACACCATCTCCATACTCAAGGTAAGCCATCATTGATTGCATGGGGTAACCTAATTGGTCAATACATAAGAAATATCTCATGTATCCATGTTGTCAGTAGTATGATCATTCCCATAGTCTTTTTCCATTTGACTAGCATCTCAAATAAATCATGTATGAGTTGGACCTAGATGATAGACCCTAGATCATATAATACTACCTCCTCTAGCATCATCCTACTCAAGGCTACCATGAATAGTGGTACCTTTTCATCTAGATTGTGATAGAGTACTCGCTATGTCACAAGGCCTATCACCACCTTTTGGAGGTCTAGAATCTATGATATATACATGTCATCCATAATAACTCTCCATCCTCTCAATATTATCTCTGAGCCTATAACCCACATGGTTAAGGCTCTCCTCTCCTCTAAGCTATTTGGTATCCTTTTGGTCATTGATGCTCCTACTATGGGTAACTTAAGGATGGCATGGACATCATCTAATGTTATACCCACCTCTATCACATCCCCATCCACCTCCCATTTGAAGGTGTTAGTCAATCATTCCTAACATCCTAGGAACATGACTAAGGGGGATCCTACACATCTCAAATATACATCATAGACCATGGCTACTAGTTTAGCTTGATCTCATCTAAAAAATCTAGCAACTAAGATACATCCACCAACCTCTAAAATCTTAGTTATTTATATAACCAAGAAATAACAAAGGATGCATTAGGTCCTCCATGTCATGTTTAATGACAATACATTATTTACACATTATCTTTTACAATTTTAATTTTTATTAGCTTATTCAGTTTTTTCATTTTATCCTATTTTTAGCTTGATTGGTCCCTGTTGCCCTCCTTTGGTCATTTTAGGCCATTCTAGCCCTCTTTCATATTTTTGCATGCTTTTTTGTGCTTCTTTTGGTTCCTTGGTCAACCTAGTTTGACCAAAATTTCCCTTATTCTGTCATACTTGACTTCAAATTCTAAGTCAACCTTCTTATTTTACCCTTCCTAGTTCTAAGTTTTTATTCTGACCCTTAAAAACTAGTTTTACGCTCCATTCTAGATTTTTAGCCTGTAGATTATACTAGGTTGACCATATATACTAGGTCAACCATATGGATTTCACCCTATTTCAACCTAGTCAACCTAGTACATTTTATGTGCTGACCTAGTATATTTTACCCAAAATGTGCATTTTTCTCATTTTCTTCTTAAACCCTTGAAACCCATTTCTCATCTTCTTATTTGATACCCTTATAATATAAATTTGTTTAATTTTGACATATATAAATTATTAAATACAAATTTTATCAAAAATTCACTTAATTCAATCCAATTTTAAAAAATTAGTTTGAGATCTATAGTTGCATACCTATAGTGCACCTATTACCACCTCTAGATGTCCTCCTTATCTAGCATGTCATTCCCTCACCATCCTATTCTTGTTTGGTCTTAGCTATCTATTTTCTCTCCTTCAAAATTTAAAATGACAAATGAATTCCCTTTTTCCCTATTTCAAACCACTTTTTAGCAATTTAAATTCTTTCATTTATTTTCAAGTAGATTCCTTATTTTACCTTTATCTTTGTTTCTATTCATCAATTTTTTAAAACATAAAATGAATTAGAATCATGATGACATAGGGATTATTTTCCACTATCATATGTCTATCTTCCAAAAATTTCAATATTTGGTTATTTTTTGGCACTAACTTCTACATGTTCACCCAGTTTACTCTACATTACACACCTTCATTTCTTACCATCTACTTATTTATCTAAAACACTAAGGTAAGTTAAAGGAATGTGTTTCTCAATACAATTCTCTCATTTATCTTATTTTATACTTATTACACCATACTTAACATCAACATTGTGTGTTATCATGTTCTCTTCTAAATCACCATCCCATGTTACACTTATGTGACATGTGATGAGCTTTGACTGGGGAATATGTATACACATAATATTTTTAACTTTTATTGATTATCAAGACTTTGTATCTTATGAAAACCTATCAATTCTCAATCTCTCTTAGTGAATGCCTTAAGGGGTGCACCAAGAAAGGGGTGGGAAGATCATTAGTGCTTTGTAATATTATCATTCCTTTTGCCACTTGTCATCCACACTCTAGCCCCCTAAAACCATTAACCCCAAGATTATTATTATTAATTCTACCTATTACTATCATTTCCTATGTTTTATCCTTCATTTCTTTCCTTAGCACCCTTTTGACCTATCAATTGTGTTAGGTCGACCAAGTTGACCTAGTATAGTTTAGGGACTTTTTTCTCTTTTGGTTTATTGGCCTCTTAGCTGACCTAAGACAGACCTAGAGATTTAGCCCTGAAAACATGATAGGTTGACCAAGTTAACCTGGCATAGCTGACATTCCTATAAGTTTTTAGGGTAAGATACTAATATATATACAAGGTCATTCCTTGACATTTCAAGAAGATCAAATAATTAAGCAAGTAAGTGTGAATGAACATTCTCCTATTGATTATTCTACTTGGGGAATAAAGCTTTATGGTTCAATACATTCTTTGGATATTTGATCTCATCTTGTGGATAATTATTTTAGATGCTTCAATAGTTTATGTATCCTAGAGTTGATTTATCTTAGTTATCCTTACATACCATGACAATCTCTTGTGAATCACCTTGGCCAAGGGGGAGATTGAGGCTCGATGGGTTCATCTTCATAGGTGAGATTCCTAACTTTATTCCTCCTTTGTAAGAGTAAATAGGTAGAATATTTTTGTTCTTCTCTTCTATATTAGGATTTCATATACATTGATGTGAATATATGTCTCCTATATATGTTTATTTTAGTTATTTTTTTATTTTATTTATAACCCCCACTTTATGACATAAGCTTTAGTGCACACTAGATTAGATTTAATTTTCTTGTTATTAGATTAGTGAAATATTAAATCATTACTCTTTTAGGGTTTTTCTATGATTGTGTTAGAATATAGGCTTTGGAACCCTATCTAACATGGTGTGTTGTGACAAGTGATCCCATAATCAGTTCTAGTGGATTCTCACATTGGTCATGCTACTGCTTAACAATTATATGCCCCCTAATCGGAAGTGTATGTGTGCTCTATCCCATCTGATCTAGGATTGATTTATGGATATGATGCATTTTTGATTTCATACAAAACTACATAAATAAAAGTATAATTCCTAAACTAGAGAAATCACATGCATTCTTTAGCCTTATTTCCAATTCCTGTATATAGTTACATTAAAAAAATCAACCATAAAATCTAAGAACTCATCCCTTTATTATATATACTAAATTTAGCTTATGCCACTTGTTGAATAATTTTAAATAGTTTCAATATTTTACATTCAAATGTATGCTTGAATGCCATATCTTATGATATTAATTATTCTAATAGTTTCTATTTTATTAGGGTTATAAAACCAAATTAGGATAAAACACCACCAAGAAACAAGTCATTAAAACATTCATCTATGATTTTATCCACTCACAAGGATAGATTATGGAACTAAATAACATAATCCTTAAAAAATCCCATTTGTCGTATCTTTTCTAACTACATTATCTATCATATTGTTGTAATAATGGAACCATAATTCATTAATAAAAATTGACAAATCAACATTAAGACCCCTATTCTTATTTTGAGCATAAATACATTAATACCAAATGAATTTTTTAGGTTCTAAATTAAAATATTTCATTACCACCTTCTATCCACATTGGATTTGATGTACTTCAAAAAAATATCCATTTTTTTGAACCAAGTCACTAGATAATTCCAATAAAACGTACACATTTCCACTTTTCACTTCAAGCCTTGTGGCCCTGAATGAAACTAGATGAAGGCAAAGGATGAGGTGTAATAAGGCTTAGATTTAGAGAACCAAAGATCCAAACTAGTTGATCTAAGTAGTAGTTAATTTAAATTGACTTTGAGTATTTGGTTTTAAATTTAAAATTTAATTGACTCTCTATTCAAGATCATCCAATCAATTATTGTTATTATTTTTATCAAACTATATGGTTTTCACACTATACTCAACCTAGCTCACCTTATGATCTATCGAAGAAAACCATGGAATAAAATATCCCTTAATTCATGTTTCTAAATCCATCTCCTCTTTCTTAAGAGTTTTGCATGGAGTTTTAGAACCCTTGCCTTGGACCTTAGTTTGTGGTACTACCTTAATAAGGCTTGAAAATGCTGAATTTGATTAATCACCTTTGAAAAAACATTTACTAATAGGTTTATAACCTATTTCAACCTCAAATCACAAACTTGAAATAAAATACCCACACTATATATTTTTAATATTTTTTAAAATGTAAAAAAAAATTTAAAAATTCATTAAAATGTGGCATATAGTGTGAATTTATTACAAACCATAAAACACTAATAACTCACTCAAATTTAATTATTTCACCTTGTTTTTAATATGAAATACTTGAATTACTATTCAATGCCAATAGAAAAAAGTTGAAAAAAATGCAATGGTTTGAAATATATAATTGACTCTCCAAAAGGTTTTTGCCCACACTTTTTCCCAAATCGAAGATCTAATACCACTAGTAATGAAATTATTTCACAAATAAATCATAATAATATAAAAATATCACAATATGACTTAAATATATTATAATATATGAATACATGATCTAATTTGAGGGGTAATCCTCCGCACCTTTACAATAAGAACAATTTTCACAATATGATGATAAACTAGTAACCACTACCTCCTATATATACCATAATTATGCTATGTAAGAAACATAGGCCACCTTGATACTAATATGAAGATATATAAATTATAATATGACTTAATTTAATATCTATTATAATTATAATTTAGTTACACATATCCCCATACATGTGATAGGTTAAGGGTGTAGCATCCACAAGAGAATATATGAACATCAAAGAATATATTTATAATTTTGGGACCCTGTGACCTCAAGGTTATGTTATTAAGGCATGTGGATGTTCATAACTCTAAAATTATACTAAATACATGAATTAAAATATAGCTAAAGTTATAATGATTCATATTTTTAAAAATAATTAATATGCATCTTGCACACCCCCTACCATTAATTCTCATAATCAAAGGGTGAATTAGATTTAATGCATAATGTATTTTTGAATTTTAATTGATAATTAAATTTTTATTTGGTGATTAATGTCAATTTATATAAATCATTGGTTACTCCATTTTTTAATAATTCAAATAATTGATATTGAGATAAATCTAAATATAAATTTTAAATTTGAAAGAACAAAATAAGTGAAAATATATAGACAATGGTCACCAAGTTTCATCAGAGTTCACTAAATTTCCACTAATATTTCACTATGGATCAAGGTAATGCATCTTCTTCTTTATGTCCTCTAAAATAATTTAAATACACTATCGTCTCTCCCCATATCATCAATCCAAATAACTATAATGTGGTGTTTTGAGAAATTGATGAAGTTGATAAGATCTTTGATGGGGAGGGCACTATATAAGCAGATGCGGAATATAAGGACAATTTAATTACATTTATTAAATTAGGACTTCATTAAGTGGTGGCTTATATAGAGATGTTTCCCTATAAATATATTTTTATAATTGTTTTCTCCAAATTCATATTGAATAATAATGTGTTATATTCACAAAATATTAGAAACATAATAACATATATCACCAAAGTTTCTTTGATAGTTATTATAAATTTCCCTTAGAATATTTCAACGACAATCAGGTTAGCACCACTATGTGGATGACATGAAATTATTTAATGGAGGTTTATAAGGATTGGGTTATGGACATGGATAAATATACTAACAAAGGCAATGTATATAACTGTATACTATTAATAATTTTAGGCCTAGTGTTAGGTTAGGGATATTAGTGAATAAATTGTATGGTGCTTCCGTTATTAACCATGTCACTAAATTTTCGGTACCCTTACTTGAAATTATCATTAATGAAATTAAGAATCCCATTGTGGGTGAAATCATTGGTTTAAATTTGTAAAATCAATTTTATGGTTTTAAATAAGGCTACCATTTTATATATGATTTCTTAATTGGTTTATGATTGTTTTTCCACTATGAAATTCAAATGTGTTGAATCCCACTAGGTAGTATAATCCTTCCAATTCACCCATTCATGTGTTATATAATAAGTTATATGTGTATAGATATTAGGATTTTATGTAGATTACTTTTATCCTTGGATGTACTTAGAGATCAAAAAACTTCCACTATCTAAGATTTATGAAGAAATAAGGGAATTAATTAATAAAATATAAGGTTAAAAGTATTATGATACATAAAATGTCTTGAGAATTAGAGTTATAGTGATTCCTTAAAAATTTATTATTATGTTCTTGATAAATTTGATACATAATAAATGGCTTATTAATTTATTAATGGAGGGGGAGGACTATGTAAGAATAGGAATCAAATAGTGTGGCCTCATAAGACTATGTAACTTGGAAATTATCAATATATAATGTGGCCTTCCATACAACATGTTACACTACACATGCCCACATTAAATAAATTTGAGAAAATTCACCAAATAATTAGGATCATTACAAAAGAATGGACAAACATTTATATATTTTTTATGATAATATTAGTTTTTATTATCCACATGAAGTTCATCATGATGATTTATATTATTAAAATCTAAAAACTGATTTGGAGGTTATTATAAAGTGTGAAGCAACAAGGCTATATAAACCATAAACACATGTGCATAGAAAGGGACATGTTCTTGATGATGTATTAGTTGGAGGAAGTGAGCAGGTTCAGGGGACCAGCCTAATTTCAATTAATAATTTTCTACAAAATACACCATCAATACTCAATCCATTAACTACAATGACTCAAATAACAAATTCACTCTCTACCCCTGTAATTGTCTTGTATGTTATTCCATCATTTGTGATCTTTGGTTTTGTTGGTTTAAATGTTTCAAATAACCCTATTTCCTCAAAATTCTCATTACCTATAAATATTTCAAGTGTGTTTATTGATCCCATTAATTTTTAACAATAAATTTGTGTGTTCCTACATAATTTTAATTTTTAATATGTTAATTTTTTTTATAATCAAGTATTCTAGATTCTTAAGGGAAAATTTTCATTTAGAATCAAGGGAGAGTGAATTATGTAGGAATAATAGCTGGTCCATAATCTATTTTTTTATAAAATGTCTCAATATATGGTGTTCATATGACTAAATTTATCCTATATGGTGTATTCCTATCTTTAATTACTTTAGTTAGTATTGTCGGATCTATTACTAGAAAAATTCATGTTGCCACCATGGTCAGTCATGTTGATAAAGTGAGTTCTAATATTTTTTTACCCCTCTATACTATTGGTTTTATACCTTTTAGGGTTATATAAACTATTATTTCTTCCTGAATTTATATTATTGTCTTTGTTTCTCCTATGTCCACTTTGGTCACACGTATGGTTAAATTTATGAACTCTCCATCACCTATTTCCACATACATGGACACCATTCCATCACCCATTTTTATTAGTTGCATTGTCATCACTTCATTCTAATTAATAACCCAATAATTATCTACATCCACTCCCCAATTTATTTTAATTATTTATAGTAAAGAAAAAGGATCCCACATGAATTGGATAAGAGATATGAAACTCATAAAGTCTCAATGATTTTATATGATTATACATGAGAATCCCATGGTTAAAATTAAATTAGAAACTTCTATTTATAAATTTAAAATGATTAATACCAACAGGATCTCCAAGGATGGCTATCCTACACTTATTTAAAATAGAAAATGATTTATTTTCACTCACTAGAAAGATGAAGAGGTCCAATATAGACATTGTCAAAGCATTTGAATATTACAATTTTGAAGATAAGTATGAGGAATAATAGGAGTCTATTTTCAAGTTTTCTAATAAAATGACTACAAATGTATTTCATGGAATGAATAAAAATATGAAGAGCTTGGAAACTTAGGTGAAGTTAAAAGTGCAAAAAAAATGCAAAAAAGGTGAAAATTATCCTATATTTAATTCTTATTTCATTTCTAGGGTTTGACAAGGATGAGTTAAATAATGATAATTCACAATAGAACATTCCAAATTATTTTCAAGATATTTTATAAATTCATAATCGAACATTAAAAATTATTTGCGAGATATTTTATAAATGGAAATGAAATTCAATTTTATTTCCATTATTGTTATGCAAGATTTATTTCCCAATACCTAGGTAATTCTTTTTTTATGTCAATTTAGGTGAAATACTTATTTCACAAATTAGAATATCACTTAGATAATTAACACATAGTCTTTCAACCATAGTTTCATAGTTGAAAGTGGACATAGAGAATACTCTTTATTTCTTTGATAATTTAAATATGGCACATCTATACACAGAAGATGATAATTTGATATATACTGATGAGTTCACTAAAATGTTAAATAATTTTTTGTTTCATTCAAAGGAGAATTGGCAACAAGCCTTGGCCTTTTTTGTAGATATAGTCAAGAAGTTTGAGAAATTGAAAGTTGATAAATAATGTCTATAATTCCTCTATTGAACCATGTAAAAATGATCACTCATATTGAGATCCACTCAAAGAATCCTATTATTTACATGTCATAAGTGGATGAGGATTGTGTCCTTTGTTAGACTTGTGTGTTATTTATCTCATTGTGTGCTAATAATTTAATGGTAATTTGTTCATAGTTATTTTATTTCAATTAGTTTTTTATAACATGCAAACATTTTAAATATGTGTTTGTGACCCATATTGTAATTATAAACAATTTGCATTTGAAATTTTTTAATTACAATAGAAGCTGGTGAAATTTGAAAAACTTATTAAATTTACAAACTTTAGGAGATCACTAGGTGGATTTTATGTAAGTTTGTGTTTTTCATTTCTCAATTGGATTAATGGATTGTATTGTCTTAGCTTAGATTTCTCATTGACTAGATCTATATATTGTTTTTATGAGTTCTTCTAACTATTTTATTGAATAAATGTGATCATTTAATATTTGTAGATTAATTTTTTAATTATGCTATTATATAAAATAGATTATATTTTAAAATAATGTCTATGTAATTTGCATGTAAAACTATTTAATACTTAGGCTCTAGTACTATTATTTTTAAATTCAAGTGAATATTGGATGATTTGATGAATAATAGTTAATGTTGCAATATATATCATGTGATATTTGATTTTTTAAATACTAGGTGGGTGGAAATATTGTTGACTTTTTTCCTAACCTTTCCTCTCTTTTGATGTTATCAAATTCAACTAATTATATAGTAGGTTAGCATAATTGTGAATATCCATGTTTTTATTAGTTAGTAGGTGTTTCTTGAACCTTTGAATTGATAAATTAATGGAACCTAGTTCCTTGAAAGATTTTAAGCTACATGAAACCAAATTTATTCCACAAAGGGATCCTATTTGAGAGCTAAAAATTTCAATTCATGCCTTAAGTCTAATTTTTGTAACCCTAAAATGAGGAGGTGTATCCTAGTCATCTCTTGGAGACTTGACCTTCCACTTTGAAAATTTATTCAAGTTATTCAAACAACTCAATCTACTTCATCCAATCATCCTTTCTCTCTTTTTCCTAAAGAATCTCAAACTCTTGAAACTCAGCATTTTGATCATGCTCATGAATGTCATAGTCATTATATATTCCATCATGATGTTCCTCAAGACATGTTTGTTCAATAGGAAATTTTTATTCTTTCTCCATAACCTCATATTTATCTCCTTCAAGGAATAAAATCTCAAGACTTTCATACTCACTGAACATCTCTTGATAAGTCTGCCACATACCTTGATCAAGATCTTTATGAATAGTTGTAAGTTTGTTTATATATTATATTTCTTGTCCCAATAAGGATGAATTATTCTTGTACTCACCAAGTGGAGTCCCTATGATGATATCTTATTGACATTAACTTGAAACATCTTGGTTTTCTACACATTGAACGTTTTATTTTGTGTTTGCCTCCCATAAGATGGGTTCTCCTTAAAGAGGGGATGAGGTGTGAGGGTGGTGGATTGGTTCATGGTTTCAATATATATATTAGGAGAAATGATGTAGGGCTCATTAATGGGCATGGGTATGGTAGGAAAAACTTTAAATAAATCTTGAAGGGAGAGAAGGTTCTGCTACATTATAGACATGTCACTTTCTTCAAAAAGTACCTCATGACTTTCATTGTCTTCTTGAAACCCTTTCATTGATGAAAATTCAACCTCAATATCCTAAAATAAGGCCTCTTTTTCATGTTTAAGCTATTCTTGGATGGAATTCCAAGATGGTGTGGCTATAGGTTTTTGAAGATAAGGCAATGTGTTTTGACCATACACAAGGTTTTCATTCTTACCATCACATACTTGGTTCCAAGTAAGAAATTTGAGGCTACTATGCTCTTTTGGATATTTAATGGGATATTCATGAGGATGAGAAACATGAGAGGACTAACATGGAAAATAGAAAAACACTTAAGGATGGAAGAGATAGACTTATTCTTCAAACAAACTTTTAATTTCTCCATACCTCTCATGAGGCCTTTTAATAGCTTCAAATTTCCTCTCAAGTTATTAGTTTTACCACCTTTTAAGCCTATCAATCCACTATTGTATGTATAATTTCATTTCATATAAGTATTAACTAATGAAATAGTTAGATTCTTCCTCCACTAATGTCCACTTTTTCATCAATAATTGGACAACTTTCTCATCCTTCCTATGAAATGAGTAGGAATTACAACAAGATCGTTATCCCATCTCTTCATCAAAATTTATGACTTTATAAAATATGTCATGAGTGCCAATAAATACTTAAGTATCTTTAGGTGTAATTGGAAGAAGATAAGGATAGGAAAAAGATTTTTGGTATTGACCTTTATGAGGTTTTAGAGGAGCTTGATAGGATGGATAGGGTTGTTTGGTTGGAATGCTATAAAAATATTTTCCTCTTAAGATATTTGACCTCTTCTTTAAGAACTTGTATCTTAAGAGATTGGATATCTTCTTCAATGGAATTACACTTATCTCCTTGATAGACTTATTCATAGGCTTCTTCATAGTACTATTTAACAAGTACATGAATATATGGAGGAGGAATGGGTTAACTATATGGTGGATAAATTTTTTGATAGGGTTGTGTATAACAAGAACTCTCAAGATAGATATCCATATAAGATTCATTAGTCAAATGAATCACAAAATATTATCAAAGTATTTTAAACAAGTACCTAGGCTACTTACAACCAGATGATGCATTTGGATTTTCCATTGATGTATGCTTACATGCTTCCAAAAGCTGATAGTAGGAAGAACACACTAATAATTGTTCTAATATTTTGGACCTTGGCCTCACAAGGCATGAAAGAACTATTATAGATAAATATTTCACCCAAGGAGAGGGTGTTAAATCCTCTCTCATATTTAGATAACATAGGATTACCTCTAGGCTTGTGGGTTGCCTATAGCATAGGTAAACCTCTAGGTTAAAAGGATAGCTCCCTTGATTTAAGCTCACACATTACAATAAACCAATCACTTGGGGGTGAAAATGGAAGGAGGAAATAGAAATTAAAAATATAATAGTGAGGTGATACACCAAAATATTATTCCATAAACACACTTGCATATGCATTAAGAATGAAGAATACCAGAACTAACCTCAATTTTATGGCCTTCTAACATTAATGTTTCATATAGAGGCAAATTGCTATGCACATCTAAAGGTGGGTAAAAATAAGTTTATATAATAGACACTAATTTTCCCTCTCACAATTCAAGATGAATTCAACAAACATATACACTTTATAAAAATTATTAGAAGAGATATCCATCACACAAAACATGCAAGGGCAACATGGGAGCAATGAGAACATATTCATCACTTGGCATCCAAGTATACCACTTAACACACTTAGGAAATAGAATATAGAGATAAAATAAAATTTATATATCTTATTAAAAATCAAAACAAGGTTCCAAACCAATAGGGATTTGACATATTTGGTGTGTGCTTTTTATAATTGCCAATTTGGCTTTCATTTACAAAACAAAGGAGAAGAGGGAGAAGAAGAGAAGTTCAAGAGAAACCAAGATAAGTATCAAGCTGAAAAAAACTAGTTATGAGTTAAGTAAATGAGGTGTAAAATGTAACATGAATTTCATCTTAATAAAATATCCATCACAAACATGTCATTCTCCCTCAAGTGGCATAAAGACTCTTCATCTTATTCTTTAAAACTACCTTCCTAGTGATGAGTCCACTTGAGTGATTGAAAATAACATAGGGATCCTTGAACCATTTTCACTATCATGATACGTTTTTAACAATATATTAACATCCATCATACACCCTTTAACTGATAGTCTCTCTTACACCACTTGTTATTCAATGTCTAGCAACTACTCACTAGCCCTTCTTGGCTTGTCTTCACATTTATCACTCAATTAACCTATAGTTTCTCAAGATAATCCATTAAATATGTGTTATAAACATGTCAAAGGTAGTTTTATACTTTTTTAAATAATATATACCTCAATAAACTCAATACAACACTTCTCACTTCTTAACCTTGATAGTCATATTTCTTTCTCACTATTTGTCCAAGATTACCTTTAGTGATAGATCTAGTAAATAATTTTTCATGAATTTTTTTGATGATATATTAATATTAGGGATTATAAAAAGTCCCCATAGACCTCATAAAATTGTTCTCACTCAATAATTCTTCTTTGTACCTACATAACACTTTAAATACTATAAGAAACTCAGGTTTTAGTCTATCTCTACAAGTGACAATATAATAAAACTTGATGGTCAGGAGCTTGAATGAGTGATAATAATGTATAAATCATATTTAATATTTATTAACTCTTTATAATATCATTTACCACTATATCATTCCTATCAGGTCTAACCAAGGTTTTGATAATGTTTTTGATGGCTTAGGTTATCAATAATAATTTATATAATCATTACACCTAACTTCAAAAAAATTCCACTAAATAAATTATAGATAATCCCTTCAACTCTTCCTATCTCCTTTGAGTCTCATGCAATCCCTCCATATAAGTGTGAGCATAAGAAGTTAGCCTCTTGAGCTTTTTCTTGCATTCTGAGAAGGCCTCATATGGTTTTGGATCAAAATGACCAACCTGGTGATACCCCTTAGAAAAAAATGGTTCCAACCTATCTTAAAATTCCCCCTAAATGTTATCAAAGTGACTAGGAATTTCATGTGGTCATTTGAATGACTTTAGGCCCTTGTAGGTTTTAGGCCTCATTTTAGGCCTAATAGGTCTAGTTGTGTTAGACTATATATTTAACTATTTATAGGTGATTTAATGACTTTAAGGTCTCTCAATGATTATTTAATATTCATATCAACATTTTACAAATTCTCACCAATGAATTCAAGGGTATACCTTTCATCTTTCACTATTCATGTAACCTAGCTATAGACTGTGTTGTTCATGGAGTGCCCTCTATTTGAGATAAAGAAGAGGAAATATCCCCTATTCATGTGATTTGAAGGATAACCTAAGAATTTATATTATGTCATGATAGTTATATCTACAAATTTATAAGGTTTGACCATGCTTCTAATTCTCTAAAATCCTCAAACTCCCTAAGACTGGTTCTTATGGCAATAACTACAGGTAGGGTCCTAGTTAACTATAGATGAGGTTAGAACCCTCTTGGTTAATTTATGCTCTAATTCCTACTATATGATAATCACATGAAAATGTGAAGAAATTATGATATTTATATTCATTCTTGGTCATATTCAATACATACTTCTACCACCCAACTTGCAATCCTCGTAAGTATGAGTTATTTTGTAGTCATACTATAGGTAACAACCAAGTGATACAGAAGATTTATGTAGTTGTATATTCATCCATAACTACTTTTTTTCACATCTTAAATTTTTTATTAGGTTATTAAGCCCCTTAACACTTATATATATTCATCTTTATCTACTATCCAAACTTGTATCCTTCTTTATCCTAGACTAGTCCTACATATTTTTAATTCCAAACTATAGGTGTGCATTGGAGAACAAATGAAGATTTTTTTGTAGATAGTGATTATTTTTTGGGAAATATACATCACTTCTTTGACTTAATCTTTAGGTTATTTTAGTCATCACCCATAAATAGACCTATCTCTTATTTTGGGATCATGTTCTGATCCCTCACTATCATTAGAATGTAGGCTTGCATTACATGTCATAGGTTCAGTTAGGATTTTAGCACTATGCTTACTTAGTACATATAGTGAAAACGTGACTAAGTGAAATCCCACTAAATTATCCTTCTCCTTAATCTATCCATCATCTTCTTGTGTCAATACATTGCTTCTAATCCTAGGCTACTATCATGAACAATTAAACTTACTCCAACCTCAAGAATCTTCACTAATAGATGACATTTACATCAGGTAGAAAACTCATTTAGATAAAATAAGGTAAATGTTCCCATTAGCAAGATCTCCAACTTTGACTATCTTGTAGACAATGTGATAGCTCTAAGATCACCACCGTGAATCTTGTATGACTTGAGAAAACTCATTCATGTCCTAAAATTGAGTCCAACCTATGTCTTGAGTTTTGGATGGCCTCTCCATGATTCATACATTCTTGTATATCACTATAGATGACTATGTATTGAAGAGTTCTAACTAATCTTTGTTTATATTTTGAGAAACCTCTCTAAATCAACCTCCAATCCTTTTAATGAAAACTTTCCATAGGAAACCTAGCTTATATGCTTTAGGATTTTGAAAAAAGGTACATTACCTTGATCTTTAAACCGCTAATAAAATAACAACCCCTATAATTGATGAAACAATGTCCTAAAAAGTAATATTACTCACTTATAACATAAAGAAGTTGATCATTCCCATAAAATCATGTTTCAAAAATGAAAAATATAATCCAACATGAATAATATTAAATTTATTTGGAAGAACACATACAAAACTTATAAACATCACATCAATGCAATAGATGAGAAAACTTATAGGTGATGGGAATGTAAATTCATCTTGGAGACATCAACAGTCTTGAAGATTATTCATGCAGATAACTTCACCAATTTAAAAACTATTTCCATTATATGATATTAAAAAGAGAGTAATTTTATCCATCAAATGCATTTCCCTCAACTTTGCTTGACATGTTCATACTTGCGACAAACCTGATGACCTATTTGACCTTGCACAAGAGAGTGATGGGATAGGTGAACTAGTTTTTTATAAATTTTAAAATTTTAAATTAAATATAAATAAGAATATGAGTTTTGGGGAGTTTAAGGGACACTACTAAATCTTCCACACATGACAAACTTATCATGTAGTTCATACAAGTTCAAAAACTTTCACCTTTGGTAATTATCTCCTTTTTATCTACGTTGAACTTGCCAAACTATATTATAGAATAGTATCCTAAAATTAAATTGAAACATGGTATGTTTTACCACTCATTGAAATACTTTTATTCTTATGAAAACTATAAAACTCATGATAATGACCCAAAAGGTGGCCTAGTATGACATAAAAACAACTTAGACAAATGTGACTAATATCAAGACATATTTTATGACCTTATTTAAACCCATGGTTAACATTTATGACCTTAGATGAAAATTTATAACTTGTAATTGGGTTGAATTATCTAACCAAGGGTCAAATTAGTCAATATTTTCGTAATTTTCTAGGGGTAGCAAGCCTGTTATGCTAAAGACTAGTTGCCTTCTCCTATCTATTGGGTAATGGAGTCTCATAGAAACCACATTTTAAAATGAAAAACCTATGATAAAACACAAAAACACACCCAAAAAAATAAATGAAAATAAATAATAAGATAAGAAACAAAACTCACACTTATGTTCTGAAGAAGACGTAGGGAAAACACATAAATCATTTAAGCAAACTAAGTTATGTACAAACAAACCTAAAAAAAGTTTATCCTCCTATATCAAATGGTAAATTTTCACCATATATTTTTCCATTATATAGAGGAATGCATGAGGCAAGTTTCTAATTGAGCATTGGTCTTGATGTCTTCAACTTTTTGATGTTTGTCAACCTCATTAGTATGACCTTTAATGCCATCAGGGCATCTATAGATAGATCACCTATGAAGGTGAAATATTATTTCATTTAAAAAACCTCAATATTTTCATGAGGATCCTAATTTTAAATCTCTAATGGTACTTCAAAAAATCATATCTCCTTGATCTCCATGGTAACTTGAATGGGATCAGATTGCTCATCAGTTGTAAGCTCCTCAAGATCATTGAGTAGTTTTGTATAGTCCATCCAATCTTGGTTATTGACCTCCATGAGAACATGTTTCTCTAAATTATTATGAACTTGAAATTTCACTTTACAAATCTCTTTAATTTCTTCAAATAACTCAATCTACTACAACCAATCATCCTTTCTCTCTTTCTCCTCAAGAAGCATAAACTCTTAAATCTCATCTTTTTGATAATGTTCATGAATGCCAAAGTCATATACTAAATCATGATGTTATTCAAGACATGGTTGTTCAGTAAGTACTTTTAATTCTATATCCACAACCTCATATTTCTCTCTTTCAAGGACTATACTCTTAAGACTCTCATACTCATTGAACATCTCTTGATAAGTCTATCACATACCTTGATCAATCTATTTATGAACAACTACAACTTTGTTTATATATTCTCTTTCTTAGCCCAATAAGGTTTAATTTTTATTATCCTCACTAATTAGAGTCCCTATGATGATTTTTTCTTCACAATCACTTGAAACATCTTGGACTACTGCATATTGAGATTGTTTTTATTTATTTACCTCCCATAAGATGGGTTTTCCTACAAGAAGGGATGAGGTTGGAGGGTGGTGGATTGGTTCATGGTTTGGATAGAGAGTAGGATGAATGATTTATGAATCATGAATGTTCATGGGGATGGAAGGAAACACGTGAAATAACTCTGTAAGGGAGAGAAAGTTATGTTGGGTTATCGACATGTCACATTATTCAACAAGTACCTCATGACTTTCATTGTCTTCTTGAAACCCTTCCACAACTATAAATTCAACCTCCATCTCCTCAACCAAGGCCTATTTTTCATTTTCAAAATCTTCTTGTATGAACCTCTAATATGGTGTAGCTATAGGTTTTTGAAGAGAAGGCAATGTGGTTTGACCATACATAATGTTTTCATTTTTACCATTACATACTTGGTTCTAAGTAGGAACTTTGAGGTTAATAAAATATTTTAGAGATTTAATGGGCTCTTCATGAGGATGATAATCATTAGATAACCAATATGGAACATAGGAAAACACTTGAGGATGGGATAAATACAATTTTTCTTCAAATAGACTTTTAGTTTATCCATAGCTCTCTTGAAGCCTTTCAATAGCTGCAAGTTACCTCTCAACTTCTTGGTTTTCCCACCTTGAAAACATATTAATCAACCATTATATGTAGCATATCATTTCATGAAATTCTTCACTAATGACATAATTATATTCTTATTCCACCAACCTCCACTTGTTCATCAAGAATTGGACAACCTTTCTCATCCTCTCTATGAAATGAGTAGGAATTACAATAAGCTCTTAATCCCATCTCTTCATCAACCTTTCTAAATTTAGAAAATATGACATGAGTGCCAAAAAAGACTTAGCTTGAGGTGTAATTGGAGAAGGATAAGGATAGGAAAATTATTTTTGGTATTGACCTGTAAGAGGTTGTATAGGAGCTTAATAGGTTGGATAGGGCTGTTGGGGAAGAATGCTCTAAAAAATATGCCTCTTAAGATATTTTACCTCTTCTTTAATAACCTATATCTTAAGATATTATATATCTTCTTCAAGGTCCTTAAAATATTATCCTTGACAACCTTATTCATAGGCTTATTCATAAGACTCTTCAACAACTTCATGACTATATGGAGGAGGAATGGGTTGACTATATAGTGGATAACAACTTTGATAGGCCTATGTATAGGAAGAACTCTTGACATATCTATCCATATCATATTCATTATTTAAATGAAGAAAAAATATTATCAAAATATTTTCAATAAGTGCATAATATGCTTATAACTAGATGATCCATTCAGAGTCACCATTGCTGTTTGGTTACATGCTTCCAAACGATGATAATAGGAAGAACACACCAACAATTCTTCTACACTTTTGGACCTTAGTCCCACTGGGCATGCCATAACTATTGTTTCCAAATATTTCACCCTAGGAGAGAGTGTTAAATCCTCTCCCATATTGAGACAACATGGGATTACCTCTAGGCCCATGGGTTTCCTATAGTAGAGTTAAACCTCAAGGTTAAAGGGATAGCTCCCTTGATTTATCTCTTAAGCTCACACACTACACTAAACCAATCACTTGGGGGTGAAAATTAAAGAAGGAAAAAATGTAAACCTATACTAGTTAGGTGATGCACCAAAATATTAGTCCATAAACACACTTGCATATCTACTAAGAATGAAGACTACCAAAACTAACTTCAACTCTATGGCCTTTTAGCATTAGTGTTTCTTATAGAGTCATATTTATATTGGTTAAAATAAGGCCAAATAATAGACACTAATAGTCCCTTTCACACTTCAATATGCATTTAACAAACATATACACTTTATAAGACCTATTAGAAGAGAAATCCATTACATAAAACATGTAAGGGTAACATGAGAGCAAGGGGAACAAATTCATCACTTGACATCTAAGTACACCAGTTAACACACATAGGAAAGAGATTTTAGAGATAAAATCAACTTCAAATGTCTTATTTAAAATAAAAACAAAGTACCAAACCAATAGGGCTTCACCATACTAGGTGTGTACTTTTAATAATTGCCAAAAATGGCTTGTATTTATAGAGCAAAGGAGAAGAGTGATAAGAATAAAAGTTTAAGAGTCACCAAGAAAAGTGTGAAAATATAGTAAAATATTTAAAATTTGACAAAATGAGGTTTAAAAAATAGCACTAAGTTCATCTTGGATAAATGTCCATCACAAATATGTCATTCTCCCTAAAGGTGGTGTAAAGACTCTTCATCTTCTTCTTTGAAACTACCTTCCTAGTGATGAGTCCACTTGAGTGATTAAAACTAACATAGGGATCCTTGACACATGTTTAATATCATGATAAGGTATTAAAAATATGGTAACATCCATCATATTCCATTCAATTGATATTCTCTCTTGCACCACTTGTCATTCACTATCTAGTAACTACTCACTAGACATTCTTAGCTTGTCTTCACATTTGTCACCTAATTGACCTGTAGTTGATAAAGAGAATATTTTTAATATTTTTTAATACACATGTCTTATTCATCCTTTTTTTAGTTATATATACCTCAAGAAATTCAATATAACACTTTTCACTTCTCAACCTTGATAGTCATATTGCTTTTTCACTACATGTAGTGATAGGTCTAGTAGAGATATTTTCATGCACAAATTTGATGAGATATGAATATTAGGGGTTATAAAAAGTACACATATACATCTTAAAATTATTATCACTCAACAATTCTCCTCTACACCTATATAACACTTCAAATCCTACAAGAAACTCAGGTTTTAGTTTGTTTATACAAGTGCACTATGACAAAACTTGATGGTGAAGAGCCTAAGTGAGTAATAATCATGTATAAATAAATTTTAAGACAAATTAACTCATTTTTAGATAATTTACCACTATATCTTTCCTATTAGGTCTAAACTAGGGTTTTGAGAGGGTTTTTGGTTGTTTAGGTTGTTAAGAATAGTTCATAAAATTTTGATGTCTAAATTCCAAACTAGTTACACTCAATCAAATATATATACCCCATTAAGCTATTCCTATCTACTTTTATTCTCATGTATTCCATTCATATAGGTGTGAGGATAATAAGTTAGCCTCTCAATCTTCTTCTTGTATTCTGAGTAGGCATGATATGGTTTTAAATAAAAATGACCAACCTGGTGATACTCTATCCAAATAAATGGTTTCAAACTATCTTAAACTTCCCCATAAATTTTATCAAATTAATTAGGAAGTTCATGTGGTCATCTAAATGAGTTTAGGCCCTTATAGGTTTTAGGCCCCATTCTAGGCCTAATTGATCTATCTATGATAGACTACATTGTTGACTGTATGTAGGTGATATAATGACTATAGGGTATCTAAACAATTATTTCATCTTAATTTCAACCATTTAAAACATATCACCATTGTTTTCAAGGATTTTCCTTTCATATTTCACTAATTTGCCTTGAATAGTTCACTATTGATGTACCCTAGCTATAGATTGTGTTGTTCATAAAATACCCTCTATCTGAGACAAAAATAGGGATTTAATATAATAATTTGACTTTAAATATACCATAATTAGTTACATTAGGTCATCATAGTGACTTTTACCAAGTTATAAGGTTTTACCATGCTTCTATGTCTCAAATCTTGAAACTCCCCAAGACTAGTTTTTGTGACAGTGACTATAGACAAGGTTCTAGTTAACTGTAGATGAGGTTAGAACCTTGTTGGCCATACTATAATTTGATTATTTATCTATTATAATCACATGAAAGTGTGATTTAATTATTATAGTGATGTTCTTGTTTGTTCATATTTCATATATACTTCTACCAACCAACTTGAAATCCTCCTAAGCATGAGTTAGTCTACATTCAAACTATAGGTAGCAACCTAGTGATATAAAATGTTTATATAAGTTTATATTCATATATAACTATCATGTTCCACACCTTAAATTTTATATAAGGTAATTAAACCCATTCACACTTAGATATATTCATCTTTATCTACTAACCAAGCTTGTATCCTTCCTTAGCCTAGACTGGTCCTACAAATTTCAATCCAAACTATAGTTGTACATTTGAGAAGAAATGAAGAGTTTCCTATAAGTAATTATTCTTGTTTAGGAAATATAATTCACCTCTCTAAATTAATCGTTAGGTTGCTGAGGTCATCATAATTGAATATACAAGCCTCTTATCTTGAGATCATGATCTCATCCCTCACTATCATTACAATCTAGGTCTATGTTACATGATATAAGATAATTTAGGATTTTGGCTCTATGATTACTAAGTGCATATAGTGGAAACTTGACTGAGTGAAATATCACTTAATCATCCTTCTCTATAATCTATCCACCATCTTATTGTGTAAATAATTTACTCCTAGGTGTGGGCTACTAGAATGAATAATTGGACTTACTCCAACCTCAATAATATTCACCAAAAGATGACATTTACATTAGGTATAAACCTTTTTTGGAGAAAATAAGGTAAATATTCCTAGTAATAATATTTCCAACTCTGAGTATCATTCAAACTATGTGATATCTCTAGGATCACCACCATAAATCTTGTATGACTTGAGAAAACTCATTCAAGTCATTAAATTGAGTCCAACTTGTGTCTTGAGTTTTGGATGGCTTATCCATGTTTTGTACATACCTATATATGATTATAGATGACTTTTCATTGAAGAGTTCTGACCAATCTTTGCTCATATTTTGAGAAACCTATCTCAATTAGCATTTAAGCCTTCTAATGTAGACTTTCCATGGATAACCTAGATTTCAAGATTTAGGATGTTGAACATAAGAACATTACCTTAATCTTGAAACCACTAAAAAATAACAAATCATGTAATTGATGAAACAATGTCCTACAAAGCAACAATACTCACTTATAAAATAAAGATGTTTATCATGCCCATAAAATCATGTTTCACACATGAAAACTAAATTTAATACAACATGAATAACATTAACTTTCTCTATAAGAACACATAAAACACTTAGAAACATTAGATCAATGCAACAAATGATAAAACCTATAGGTGATGGGAATGTGAATCCATCTTATAGGCATCAATATTCTTGAAGATGATTCATGAAGATCAATTCACCATTATAAAAACTATTTCCATGAGATTATATTACAAATATATTACTTTCATCCACTAAATGCATTTCCCTTGACTCTATCTAACATGTTTATACCAGGTACAAACCTGATGACCTATTTGACCTTACACAAGAGAGAGATGGGATAGGTGAACAAATTTTTGATAAATTTAAACTTTTAAAGGCAATTTAAATGTCGATATGAGTTTTGGGGAGTTTAAATGGCACTAATAAATACTCTACATGTGATAAACATGTCATGTAGTCTGTATGAATTCATAAACTCCCTCTTTTTCTAGTTGTTTCCTTTCTTTCTATGTTAAACCTACCAAATTCAATTATAAAATAGTATCTTGGCATTAACATGGCACATGGGACATTACAACAATCCTTAAAACACTTGTATTCTTATTAAAACTATACAACTCATGAGAATGACCCAAAAGGTGGCCTAGTATTACATAAGGACAACTTACACAAATGTGACTAATATAAATAAATATTTTATGACCTTAGTTATGACCATGGTTAACATTTATGACCTAGGAGACCTCATGAAAAGTTTAAACTTATAAGGTAGTTGACTTATTTTACTAGGGTTTAAATTAGGCAATAGGTAACTTATTAATAGCTTCTTTCCCTCATGTACCTCATCATTCTCTATCATGGCAACCCCATAACATTTAGACCACTAAAGGAGATGTCAAGTGTGGTAGTCAAAAATGTCCTAAGATACAATCACATGGATATATCTCCACCCACTAGGTGTAGTGGTTAGTGATCTACCTCCATACCTATGCCTATATTATAGTTGGCCATGATGACCAAAAATATACAATACCCATAAAAGGCATCCATATAATTTGGTCCTATGACACAGTCCTCAATGCTAATGTGTGTGGGATGGCTCAAATTTCATGGTCATGTTCCCATCTTATTATTCATGGGAAGGAATATCTATAAAATGAGATAGACACACATGTATATACATGGGGAACCTCTCATATCTCTAACTCAAAATATATATAAATTGGTCTGATGATCTATTAGTCTCTAATAAAGATGCCATAGAAGTCATGTACCAGTTACACCCAGATGATTGGTCCTAAATAAAAAAGTGTGTCATAGTCTAAAATTGAGTTGAAATGGGTGATAATTAATATAAAATGGCCCCATATTATTTATGTCATAATACATGTTCTATTATAACCCTAATCAAGGCCTTTTGTATGTCTAAAATGCTTGATATGTGCACTTCAAATATTCATATGATGAGTGCATTTTGGTCATACATATTTGACTTAGTTTACCATTGGTCTATCTCTTGTCTCTCTTTTAATGTGTCTAGGTTATTTCACACCACTAGGGTGTCTATGATGGGTAACCCCACTATCACATGGACATATTCTAAAGTAATCACCACCTCAATGGTGTCCCCATACACTACCCATATTTTTTTTTTTTTTGTGATCCTTTCTTGTGCTCAAAAGAAGATGGAAATCAGATCCACATTGAGAGGTACCCAACACATCTCCATAATATCATTGAATCTATGTGGTGAGTTGATATTGATCCACTATCGATAGTCTCTCTAATAAATCTAAAATCCATGTCATATCCAATGTACTAGACAATATTCATCATTTTTGTATAATATCAAATAATAAATCACAATTATATTTTGATTCATAAATCTAATAAACATGATGAAAATCATTAAAAATAGAAAATTTTCATTTTTATCCCCTTTTTTGTTGTATTAGTCATACACCAGACTATATTGGAAATGTTTATTTTTCCATTATATCATCCATATCATATGATATATACCAACATATTGTCTACTATATTATCCATTTACTATGGTATCATCAATCATTTAATCATAATGCATCATCCATACACTAATATATCATCCATGCCTTACTCACTTATACTATATCAACCACTTGTTCAATTACATCAACCATTTTTACTTCTTGCCATCAACCATGCCTCAAGGTATTTCCCAACCTTGATATTTTTCAACTTCATTGACCACACTAGACAACATCGAACATAAATTTTCTTAACTATATCAACCAATTCATATGGTATTAGCTATGAATATTTCACTTCTTATAAACTGCATCAACCTAAATGATAAAATTTAATGAGCATATATATTTTTCCCTTGGCCCTAATAAATGTCATTGGCCTAATTTTTGACTTTTCTTCACCTCCTTGTTTTTAATCCTAATGTTAACTTCATTTTTTCACTTTGTGGAGAAATTTCTATTATATTAATTTTTTCAGTGCTTGGATTTCTTAGCATATTTTATTTTAACCAAAAATGATAAAAATAGATAATTAATTCATTTGATATGTGTATAAATCTATTCATAATGGTGATCTATCCTCTAGTGCATCTTACTCCTCATTTGCGAGCCATAATCTCTCATAATGAATTTTTTTGATATTTGTAGCTCTGGTTTTCTAAAAATATCAACTATGAAAATGAATATTTTCTCACCCTTTTATAATATAGTTTTCAAAATTTTAAATCTTCATTTATTTACTAACAGATTCCATATTTTTTCTATATCTTAATTATTGTAGGTCATTTTCACAAATTGAAAGAAGCCTTAGAATCTTAGTGAGATAGAGAATTTTTAATTTCTAAAAAAACATTTTTGTAAAAAAATAGAATTTATCTTATTTTTTAAGCCTGCTACTCATTCTACAAGTTATGTTCCTTTCATCATCTACTACATGTATCTTTTTGTACAAAGTAAGGTAAATGAAGGTATGTATTTACTTTGAGTAATTTTAGTTCTTTCATTTTATTTATTGTGCTTATATGTTATTTCCCAATGTACCATCAAATGTTACACTATTATGACTTGTGCTAAACTTGAGGGGGCATATGTATACACAGTATTTCTCACTTTAAACATTTATTGATGATTTCTCTTATAGTGACTTGTCAAACATTGATCTCCCTAAGTGCATGCTTTAAAGGGTGCATTAGGAAAGGGGTGGGAAAGATCATGGTGATTTGTTAGAGATGTTACTATATCATAATTACATTAATCATATCATCAGTCTATCTTATTTATATTGTCTTACCATTTACCTCTTTCCATCTATCTTATCTATTTGTGTTAATTCCCTTTATGTCCTATGGTATTGACCAAGTTAATACCATCTTTTTAGTGAATTTTCCTTGCTTATATTGTATCATCTAGTTAAATGTAGTTATAATCTTTTTTTTATAACATATCTACTATATCAACCTAGTTGATACCATTCTTTATTAGCTAACATATTTTGATTATATCAACTTAGCCTATATCATCAGCTTAGAGTTTAGTTTTGGTTTTGTGTTGGTAATTAGTATATATATATATATATATATATATAGGTCATATTTAATTCTATAATATTATATATAATATATTTACTATAATGTTTCTTTCACTTCTAACCTATTTCTTATTTAGAGGAGTTTGTGGTCAAGAACCTTGTCTTGAAGAATTTTGTCTTATGGTAGTCTTTGAATCTCAATAGGAGGAGTTCAACCAAGAAGGTGTCATAGAATTGGAGTCCCCAAATAAGTATATATATGTATTCTTCTTGAATTTGAAATATTAAACCCACAACATCTCTTATGAATCTCCACTTGAGCTAATTGGGAGATTGATTTTTGATAGGTCCACTCCAAGATAAGTATTTATAACCCTATATTTTTTCTTTTATTTACTTATTAGACATATGTTTCTTCTTTCTTATTAAATGAATGTCTATGTATTCTTATTTAATTAATCTCTACACCTAATATTGGTGTGACTATAAGATCACTTAAACTTTCCATATTCCATTTTAGGTTGCCTAGACCCTCATTTAGTTAACATATCACCTTAGCAATTACTAGCATTATAACCATTCCCCCCTTTTATTTTACTTTACTTTCATAACTACTTATATTTCTTCATTTCCATCATTTATTTCCATATAGGTCTATTGAAAGATATTTCCTTGTGTCATAGGCTTAATATTTGGAACATTTCCTCTTGGCATGTGTGATCTAAGTAACCCTATATTATATTTTGGAATTCATTGGTCATTACCCAAAATAAATTAGTATCATGGACTCTATCTGATCATCCTTCTCCCACTCTATGTATGATGAGATAGGATATACATAGGTTAGTCCTATATTTTTCATGCATTATTTATATATTTCATTTTTTAAGATCATCCCCATCACATCTACTTACTTTGGTCACGTTTTATCTATATAGATTGAAATATAATTTAATTTTGGGTTGTGATAATGAATATGAGATTGTTTCCTTTTTTCCCTTAAATACTCTCCCTTTTTAAAGATTCATAAGCAATGAACTCAACAACCTTATTTTCAAACCATGCCTTTAACCTTTGTAAAACTAATTTTATATGTCCTTCAAAAATTTCTCTCTCAAATAGACCAATATATTGTTGTAAAAATAATAAATTGATGTTTTTCAATGTACATGGAATCAACCATGTCAATTCCATCATATATAACTTCTTATGTGACCCATTCAAGCCTATATTACTTTAAATTAATTCTCACAGTCTTAATAATCTTCAATTTATGGTTCATGTAGGTAACCAGATCCAAACCTGAGATGAGTTTTCATGTAGTCTCTATTATCAAAATAAAACATTTTTATATTAAATTACATAATAAAATGTGATTATAGTTTGTATCTATACCTTTTATTTAACCAATCAATGGATTGGTATAATTTTATACTAGGGACAATGTCTAAGGATGTATGCAATGAGATTTTGGATATTTGAGTTAAAAGTTTGTTGTTTTGGGGGTGTTTACTTTATTTTTTTATGTCTATATCCTAAGGGAAGCAAAAAATATTCTAATCTTATATTACATAAAAGGTAAATCTATAAAGTTTTGCTAATTGAATATACCCTATGGCATTCCTTATTAAAAGGATTCTTTGTTTCACACAATCAACATCCACAACTTAAACATCTACAATAAGCTACTATAGTGTCCTCACTCGATTTTCCTTGCTAGGTATGACAATGTTGTATTTCATAATGTGAGAATTTTGATTACCTATTGTCACCTAGACTACTTCCTAATATATTATGAATATGGAGATGAATTTTTTAGTCAAAAAACTTTCTTATTAACTTTACTCTTATGATAATTGAAAGACACTCTTTGCATAAATAGAAATCACTTGTATTAAACTGAAACAAACTTTGTATTTAATGAAATCACACTTGCATTAAAAGAAACAAACCTTGTGTTAAAATGGAAATCACATTTTACATTTAAATGGAAATAAAACTTTGCATTAAAATGGAAATCACACTTGAAGTAAAATGAAATATACATGTATCAAAAGAAATACACTTTTAAACTATAAACTAGAAATACTAATTGTCTTGATCTTTGGAGAGAAGTGGGCCCTTGCTCCTTCCTCAAAATAGGATCAACTTTAACACAATAGTGGAATACAATGTTGTATTTTATTAATAATTCATTATCAAAAGGAACATTTACAAATTCTATTACAAAATTAACTTTGAATGTTTCTTGATTTTATTTACTCTCTATTACCTTCAAATGAGAAGGAGACATGTACTTAAAGCACATCTCAAAAACCATTCTCAAAATACAAAATATAGTGATCTAATTAAAAAAATCATTTATTGTAAATAAAATATCTAATAATTATATCCCACACTTATAAGAGGTATTATAATAACAATAGATCAAGTATAACTAACATATATCTAAACAAATTATGTCTTGATTTAAAAAATTGAAATACATTTATATCTGAATCATTTTAGACTATTACTATGAATAGTAATGTCTAAACGAAGATATCTAAAGAGGAAAAATCCATATATGTACAGTAGATATCTATCGAGTTGTTAAATTAATATGTAGAGTATAATTTGGCATCTTTAGAGCATGGTTAGGCATCTTCAGAGCATGACTGATAAGTCTTTAGAGCTTTTTCAAATCATCTTTGCAGCTTTGTCAAAATGTCTGTAGATATACTTGGGTGGATCTTTATAGCTTCAACGAGACATCTTTAGAGATACCTGGTCGCTCTTTGGATCTTCAATAAAATATCTTTGTATCTCAATGGACCATCTTCAAAGCTACTTACATAGATCTTCAGAGCTTGACTAAAGATCTTAGTAGCTCACTACATTCTATGGCAAGTATCCAAAATTATTTCTAAAACTATTGATGACTTCTCAAAATAATCCTACTATAGAGATGTATCTCTGTATGCAAAATTGTACTCATTTCATCTAATCTAGACACAAATAATAAGATAGAGAATCAACAATGTATCACATACAAACAAAAGACAATTTGACTCATTTCCTACTTAGATGAGACCCTAACTATTAAATGTTATGCAATATATAACTAAGATGAAACACTTATGGAGAGTTTATATGAGATATAATGAGCTATATAGAATATTCATTAATTTCCCCCCACGCTTTACCTTTTGCAAGTCCTCTTGCAAACTAAGGGAGAACTATTCTTTAATTCAAAAGTCCAAATCCCAATCATTGGTTGTGATCATAAATTTGAAAATGATTTCCCCAATCACAATGATTTCTAGGTAGAAAACCCAAATCTCTTCCCATGGTATGTAACCATGATTTAAATTCTAATTATGACTAATTATTCCAATTATACCAATGATTCATGGGATAAAGAAGAATAGGTGGCCTAAATCTCATGCCAATCCAAATATCTAACCCTTCTTTCAAGAGCTGAGTGATAATCTAATCAAGTGCCCTAGATCTCTAAAGACTCTAATTGATGGTAGTGGGAATCATGACTTCCTTTTATTTCAAGGAAATAGGCAAAGTCTCCCATGTATCCATAATTGTTGTGATAGAGCTAGAGGAATGTTGTCTAATAAAACCTCAGAAGGCAACTACATTTTTTATTAATAATTCATGATACGTGTCTTTCATGAACATGTGATATAAAGGATAGAAGGCAATAATAAGTTTATAAGCTTATGGAAATTTGGGTCTTATAAATAATCCTATAGTATTCTACAATTTTAAGAATCTATTATTTGTTTGCTCCCAAGCAGTTTGATTTATCATAGTGGAAAGGATAACACATAATTATGTTTCTCCCACAACCAAGTTAACCAAAAATATCGAATCGTGTCCCAATAACATGTTACAAAGATAAAACTCACAAATTTGATCTTATCTTTTTATAGTGTTTTTAATAAATATATTCATGAACATGTGTTCATCTTCAATAACATGGGGGAAACCAAGAGAAATAAATTACATTTCTTAATTATTGTTAGAGGTATAATCAATAAGAGTGGGGCTAAATATATGAGCCCAAATAATCTAAATTCAATTTTAATCTTTAAAAAAACTTAATCAGTTACCACAATCATTCATAAATCATACACATCATTCATACCAATGAGAAAGAGAGATAATGCAAGATCAATGACATAACACATGACATATGTGGGAAACCCTCTTGGGGGATAAAACCCACTAAAACCTATAATTGGACTAATTTCCTATAATAAAAAGAACCAATTTAAACTAGATGAAAATGATCAAAGAACTATAATCCGTATTTAGTGAGACTACAATACCTATATAGTGAGACTACAATCCCATAAGGTGCTACAACACTTGTCTAGTTGAGATGCAACACTAGAATTTTAGCAAGTTTCACCTTGTAAAGAGGCTATAACCTACATAGATGTTGAGCTTCCATAATAACACCTATGAGGACATCCACCTATGAACTAATGTCATCAAAACCTGATGATGGACCTCTGATGATCACTCTTCACCTTTGCTCATACTCAAATACCAAAAGAACTATTCTACCAACATAATTATTATCTACATGTCATACAAATAGTCCTCAATCCATTATAATCTTCAAATCATACAAAAGGAGCTCTACCCCTCTTTTAATCCATAATTCACACACACAATCCTCTCTCAAATCTCTCCCAAGCCTCTTACTCAAGTCTAGAAACCAACACATTTGGTTTCACTATTTATAGAGCAATCATAATCATCACCATCTTGGTCAGCCATTAAGATTTCCTTAAAACTTAAGGAATCTATCTCATTGAGACATATATCAATACAGTCTTCATAGGTTTGCCATAGCATCTATGGGTCATCCTTAAATAGCTACAACCTTTAATAAGGCCCTTGTAGCTCTTATAGGTCTCATGGAGACCTATTCACCCATTTAACACATCAACAAACCAAAAAAGAACATAGACCACTTCCAAATGAATAGAACCATTGCATATGATCTATAAGTCCCCATTAAGTGCCAAAAATAAACATATTACCTATTTTCTTAAGCACAAATTGCTCAAACAACATTTTGTACACATAGTCACGATGAATGAATACACAATCCATTTCTAAACCTTTATTCATATTGCATATGATTGGTTAAACCTTCATAATCCACATAGATCATCTTCATGAAGTATAAAATAATCCATAATATCCAATTCATTAATATATATTGAAACAATATTAAAACAAGATCGAATAATCCTTTCGAGTCACTTACAGTCTATGCATGAACACAGTTAACTTTGAATGTTCATAACCATGACTAAACACACTTCAGATCTTAAAATATATATTTCTAGATGCACCTTGGAGTCATATACAAGTTTTATTTTTACACCATGATAAAATTATTCATAGATTGAAATATATAGCCAAAATATGGATCACTAGTGTTTCCTTTGCAAATTCAAATATTCAAATGCAAACGATCATAGTTAAACCTCAGACACTATGCTCACATCTTGAGTCTTCATTGCTTAGATTTAACATATACCATAAATATTATTATATGAATATATACCCTTAACATATATTCTACCAATTCTAAATGTTAAACCTTGATACCACATTGACCTTATCTCATGCAATCTTGTAATATTGACTCATCACATACCATTGATTTTTGCAGATCAATCAGGGCTTTACCTTATATCACTCACCATTAAATATTTATTATAACCCATATGATAATGAAAATTATCACCCTATTTTTCCTTCTTATCATTTATACCAATAAACATCAAGCACTTGTCCTCATCTCACTATTTCTTGAGTCTTTGGAACAAACATGCTCTGTTGATCCTTTTGTAAGGAGCTCAATCTTTACCTTCATTAACCAATGAAAACTTTGACATATTTGAATTGATATACACCATATACATTGATTTTATTATTTCAAATGAGACATTATATCTTCATTTGGTCTTGATCTTTAACTTTGTGCATATTTGGCCAAGTATGAGCACCATTGTAATATCCCAAGAAAGATAACTTTGGACCATCATATCTTTTACCTCGCTCACTCACATGTTCTAAAATTTGGGACATATGATATAATCACATAGGATAATATAACCATGTGAAAAAATTCTCCCATAACCTTCACACATGTGATATATAATGACATTAAAATGTTCACTCAGATTTTTCTACCATAGAGCCAACTACATCAAAAACTTGTCTAAAAGACCAACTTTGAACATGCATATATTTTGTTTTTGTTATAGTGCCTAACCTAAAAGTTATATAAATTAAACTAGGTAAAAAAATAAACAAACCCATATGATCACTTTCTCTTGAAACATACACACATGCGATATATGCTACCATCAAAATGCTTACTCAGCTCTTCTTGCCATATTGCTAATTTGGCTAAGTATGGGAAAGCACTATCAAAATGCCTAAGAGCCAAACTTTTCCCTTAAATATATTTTGAATCACTTTAACACATGATTTTAAATTTATTTAAAAATAAACTAGGGACTAATGTGATAACAACCATATGACCAAGTCCCCTTGACTCATTCCCACATGGTAATGGTGATGCCATCAAATTGCCTACTCATATTTTCTACCACTAGACCCAAAGTGTCTAGATGAAAACTATGGACAATCAGATGAATTAAAATTATGAACACAAGAACTAAAATCACATCTTAGGTAACTCTTATACATCCTTAAATCACCATACTCATCCCTAAACATCTTTAACCATACAAACTCGAAAGATCAACTAAGCCTTCTTCAAGCATATTAGGATAAGTACATTGCACACTTTGTCATTTTTCACTTAGATATCAAGACACTTCATCCACTCACCATGAAACCTCCATGCCATCATTGAAAATTCTAAAAAAATCTCCCCTTATGTCATTGATGTCAACAACCATCATAAATAACAATATATAACTCACCTTCGTTCTCTCTCTTTAAGCACTCTCATAATAGGAACTTTCTCCCCCTTTGACATAATGAAAAAGTGGTAACAATATAATATTTAAGAAGTAAAAATACCACCAATATTATAGGACCACCTTATAAATATGATACAAACTCCCCCACGCCTTGAGCCTACTTCTTCTTGCCTTGCCAACTCCTCTTGCTCTATGCCAACACTCTCTTCAACCAAACACTACAACCAATGAAGAAACAACACAAAACTATATAAATCTAATGGAGCACATCAAAAAACATATAAGAATGACTCCCCATAATAACTATGAGCAATTTCACCTTCTAAGCATCTTCAGATTTCCACACACCATGAAGAACCATCACATATCTTACTAGCCTTCTCTCTCAAGCTACCACAAGGACCACCAAATAAACTTCATATCACTCATCAAATAGGAAACATTTTCTAAATTAGATTGATAAATCACCTTGAAATACTAATGCCTTGCTCTTTTGGATAATTTGATCAGAAGGGACTCTTCTTCACATTAGGCCTGTCTAGTCTCCTTGTAGCCCTATCTAGAACTTACAGATCCCACAAATTTTAGTAGACACACAATTAGGACCTAAAACTTCATATCTAGAGTATTATCATATTTCCACTTAAGCACATCAATTTTAAACAATTAGCTCAGATTATGAAACATACTTCCTTTACAAACTAGCTAGCTAATTACATCTCCATATTGACAAAAACATGAATAAGTTAAAAACCATGAACCTTCATATCTCTATGAAGATTGATTTGATAACCCATTTTTCCCATACAATATATTAAGAATACTTAAAACTCAATTCCTAAGTAAAACCACTTTTATAACAAATTCTAAAACCCTAGAATCTCAAAATAAATAAGGTTAACAAACCTCCTTCTAGTCAATGCCCTAATATAAAAATTATTACACACCTAGAGACAATCATCACACACTTTTAGACCAAAAATTGAGCCTAAAAACCTTTGGGAATATTGACTTCCTATAACCCATTTTTAGGCCTTCTTGCCTTTAACGTAATACTGAGAAAATTGAGAGCACTCAAAAATATTTAGTTGGCATTCAACATACCTTTAGACCACAAAAACACTTGAAGCTCATCATAAATAAATGTACGTACCTTTTTTAGCACTAAACTCTACTTAACATTATATCAAACTCATTATGCCATCTAGAAATACCCATTCTGATCTTGCACAATATCTCCTTCACAAATATTTGGAGTAAGCTCATGAACTTGTTCCCCCTTAACCAAAAAATTCATTTAAGATTAACACAAGTCTTTGTTCATATTGGAAATATAATCTTGATCACTCAAAATTGCTTCTCCACAATAAAATATGTCTTTTAAGAAGCATAGGCAGAGACACCCTACGCCACAATGTCCTACAATAATGTGAAACTAGGATTTACCTATAACTCCTCATATTCCTTCTCCTCCTTGGTCATCTGATAATTGTAGTTATTATTCTTATTATTAGTCTTAAGATAAACAATATGCTCAACCATCAGAGCATTCTCATTCTCTTATAATATTGAATTAATAATACATGGAGATAATAAATACTCATGACATACATTTTCATCTAAAAATCCACCTTGTAGTTTAGAGCATCATCACTAGGCATAGAAAATTGATGTTCTTTGCATGATACATGTTAAAAAACATTATGATGTTAACTTAGATCCATACACACCTTATAACTAGCCTCAACCAATATCTTGGTCTTCTCTTTGAGCTTAGTCTCTTCACTCACAACATGAGCAAATAATGAGATCCCTTGGCAATCTTCAACTTTTAAAGCATTATCCACCATAGAAAATAGATTACTTGTACCTACAGTCTCATCATGACTCATACTTACCATATTTGGCTTATATGTGTTAACTTGCCTTATTCTTTACACTCTAGGAGCTTGATTGAACCTATTTTGACTTATAGACCTTTGCTTGCAGAACCTAGTAATTTGACTTCTCTATTCATAATTATAGCACACCATAATCCTTGATAGAAACATAGTTTGTCTTACTATATTTGAATATAAAATTCCAATATGTCCTTTGTCATGATAAACAAAAAAAACTCCCTATTTTGAAGATGACTTACCTTAACTAAACTTATGTGGACAATAGTTTATAAAGTGTCCCACAAAAATACAATTGAAGCACCTAACTTTGTTCACACCTTTTGACTGAAGACCCCTATTATAGTTCTATGTCAAATCATTTATAACATGTCTCTTGCGTTCTTTATCTATATGCCCAAATTGATTACATATAAAATAGTAACCATTGAAACTTGCATATCTCATGGTATTTAGCTATCTGATCTAATTTGTATTCATTCTTCTAGCATCTTCATTTCTTGTCTGATGATTTGTATTGAAAGTATGATTTTCCTAGTTCACATTAGTCTTCATCTTGTCTTGAGTTACATTCTTATGTTATTCTTCATATCCAAGAGCAGTTGATCACTAAAATGATTTTGACCACTTAGAATGTTATCTATATCACATGAGCTCTTTTCAAATCTCACAAATGATTTCACCTTACTAGATGTCTTCTCTAACTTAGATTTCAAAGACTCATTTTTAGAAACATACCTTAAACTTTCATATTCTTTAGCTTTTAGGATTGCAGATAGGATTTACAATTGACAACTAAGATGTTTGACCATTTCTTCATGCTCTTTGGTATCTTCATTCAGTCTTGTTTCATACACATTGAATTGTTCCTCATAGTCCTTGATTTGAGACTTCATCTTCTTATTAATATTCTTCTCAATCTTCAGTTCTTCAAGATCATTTGAAATGAAGTCTCATAGTCTATCTCATCTTCATCATCTAAATCACTCCAAGTAGACTCTTTTTTATGTGGGTAACTTCCTTCCTCAACCATGAATAGATCTTCATCTTCAATAGGACCATCATCTTCATGATCATATTCTATGTCACTATCTTCACTCTCATCTAATGAGCTACAATCTTCTTTGATGTAGAGACTCTTCTTGTTCTTGAAGGACTTTTTCTTGTTATTATAATTTCTAAATCCTTTATTCCTATATATATTCTTATCTTCATCTTGGCCTTCACCATGCTCTTCATCACCATTCTTATCATGCTTATGAAGGAAATTATGAGTAAAATTCCCTATCTCTCCATAGTTGAAACATTTAAAGGGTAGTTTACCCTTATACTTCCCTAAGCCTATGTTCAATTTCCTAGTAATCAAAGCAATTAGTTTATCCTCATCAATGTTAGATATGACATCCTCTTTGGTTTTCTTACCTTGTAAATTATTATTAGACTTCATCTCTATCTTGAATTTTGCTTCCTTCTTTGGTGTTATATCATCATTTAATCTCATCTCATAGGCAGTAAGGGTGCCATGCAATTGATCCATCTTTAACTGAGTAAGATCATGAATTTCTTCTATAGTAGATACCTTTGTATCAAACTTGAGAGATAGAGACCTTCATACCTTTTGAACTACAATATCCGCTTCAAGGTTCTCTCTAAGACCTCTGATGATGTTCATAATCTCATCAACTCTCTACAAAAAAGATGCCACATAATCTTCTTCCTTCATATTGAGACTATCAAATTACCTTTTATGAGTCTAAAGCTTAGTAATATTGACCTTTAAATCTCCTTCATATAGGATATAAATTTTGTTTCGTATCTCTTTAGTAGATTTACAATGGATTACCTTGGTGTATTCAGTCTCTAAAAGACCACAAGTGATAGCATTCATTGACTTGGAATTATTCTCAAACAACTTCTTGTTTACATGACTAGATGGAGTAGAAGGATCAATATAACCATCCACAACATATTGCCATACATCAAACCCTAAGGACATGATGTAGGTCCTCATCTTTCCACTCCAAAAATCATAATTAGATCCATTGGACATTGATGGTTTCTTAGTACAAAAACCTCCTTGATGACTACCCATATTATACCTTAGATCACCTTCAAGCTATCAATCCCTTACCAAAGGGCCTACTCTAATACCAATTTTTAGAGGTATAATCACTGAGCATTGTAATGAATCAATGAGACCAAATAAGCCAACTTCAATTTTAATCTTTACAAACACTTAATCAATTACCACAAGCATTCATGAAGCATACACATCATTCATAGTAATGAGTAAGAGAGATAATGCAAGATCAATCACATAACACATGATATATGTGGGAAAACCTCTTAGGGGAGAAAACCCACTGGAATATACAATTGGACTACTATCCTATAATAAAAATAACAAATTTAGACTAGCTGCAACTAATCAATGAACTATAATACCTATTTAGTGAGACTATAATCGCATAAGGTGCTACAACACATGTCTAGCTAAGTTATAACAACAACCAAACTTTTAGAAAGAATCACCTTACAAGGAGGCTACAACACCATTATATGTTGATCTTCCATAAAAATACCTATGAACACATCTACCTATCAATTTATGTCTTCAACACCTGATGATAGACCTCTAATTATCACTCTTCACCTTCACTCATACTCAAATAATAAGAGCACTATTCTACCAATAGAATTATGACCTAAAGGTCATAGAAATAGTCCTTAATCTATTATACTCTATAACTCATCCACAGGTCACTCTACCTCTCCTTCTCTCCATAATTCACACACAAACACACACAATACTCTCTCAAATCTCTCCCAAGTCTCTCACTCAAGTCTAGAAACCAACACATTTGGTTTCATTATTTATAAATAAATCATGATCATCACCATCTTGGTCAGCCATTAGACATGACTTAACACTTAAAACATCTATTTCAATGAGACAAAACTTAATATAATCTTCATAGGTTGTCTATATCATCTATGGGTCACCCTTAAGTAGCTACACCTTTTAATAAGGCCCTTGTAGCTCTTATAGGTCTCATGGAGACTTATTCACCCATTTAAAACATCAACAAACAAAAAAGACCACATGACCACTTAAAAATTCATGTATCCATTCCATATGATCTATATGTTCCCCTTAAATGCTAATAACTATCATATTAACCTTTTTCTTAAGAATAATTTGCTCAGATAACATTTTGTGCACATAGTCACCATAAACAAATACATAATCAACTTCTAAAAATTTATTAATACTACATATGATTGGTCAAACCTCAATAATTCATATATATCATCCTCATGTATTATAATCTTCTCAAATAATCTTCTCGAGTCACTTACAGTCCATGTATGAACACACAATCAACTTTGAACCTTCATAACTATTATTGAAAAAAAATTTAAATATTATAATATATATTTATAGATGAATAATTTAGTCCTATACAAGTTATTTTTCTACACCATGAGCAAATTCTACATAGATTGAAAGATATAGCCAAAATATAGAGCACTCGTTTTCCCTTTACAAATTCAAATATTCAAATGCAAATGATCACAGTTAAATCTCATACACTATGATCACATATAAAGTCCTTGATTCTTAGATTAAACACACACCATGGATCTTATTTTATGAATATTTAACTTTAATACATAGTTTACTAATTCCAAATGTTAAACCTTGAACACATTGACCTTATCTCATGCAATCTTGTAATATTAACTCATTGAGCACCACTAATCTCTATAGATTAGTCAGGTATTTACCTTATGACACTCATCATTTTATATTTCTCAAAACCCCCATGATAATTAGACTTGGTACCCTTACTTTATTTTTGGGCACTTATATTATTAACCATCAAGCACTTGTACTCATCTCACTACTTCCTGAGTCCTTGGAACAAACATGCTTTGTTGATCCTTTTATAAGGAGCTCGATCTTTACCTTCATTAAAAAAGGAAAAATTTGACATATTTAACTTAATACACACTTTATATCTTGATTTTATTATTTCCCATGAGCTATTATATATTTATTTGGTCTTGATCTTTAACTTCATGTAGATTTGGTCAAGTATGAGAACCATTAAAATATGCCTAAAAGGCCAACTTTGGACCATCTTATCTTTTACCTTGCTCACTCACATGTTATAAAATTTGGAAAATATGATCTCCTCACATATTATAATCTAACCATGTGATAAAATTTTCTTATAACCCTCACATGTTTGATATATAATGACACTAAAATTCTCACTCAGATTTTCTACCACAGAGCCAACTATGTCAAAAACTTGTCTAGAAGGCCAACTTTGAACATGCATATCTTTTGTTGTGCTATGGATATTTACCTAAAATCTATAAAAAATAAACTAGGTATAAAAACAAAAAAACCCATATGATCACATCGTGTGAGATATGCTACCATAAAAATGCTTACTCAGCTCTTCTTTCCATATTACTAATTTGGCTAAGTATGGGAAAACACTATCAAAATGCCTAAGAGCCCAAATTTTCCATTTCATACCTTTTGAATATATGTATATCATGATATGAAATTTATTAAAAAAAAAAAAAAGGAATAATGTGATCATAAACATATGACCAAGTCCCCTTCACTCATTCCCATGTGGCAATGGCAACATCATCAAACTACCTACTCAAATTTTTTGCCACTAGACCCAAAGTGTCTAGATGAAAAATATGGACAACTAGATGAATTTCAGTTATGCACACAAAAACTCAAAGAATATAAAATATCTTAGGTAGATATTTCACATCCTAAAATCACCATACTCATCCCTAAACATATTTAACCATGCAAACTCTAAAGATCAACCAAGCTTTCTTCAAGCATATTAGGATAAGCACATTAAACAATTTGTCATTGTCACTTAGACTATCAAGGAACCTCATCCACTCACCCATACACCTCTATGACATAATTTATAATCATCCAACACTTATAAAACTATTCATGAAGAAATAAAACATACATAAAATAAGGTTTTATGTAAGATAATAGTTTCTTAACAATTTCACAAATAGTTTGAATAAGAGTCTAAGCCTGCTACAACTATTTTTAATACTTTTTTTTAATTATATAATTCTATGATTCTAAATTTTGAATATTATTCTAAAATTTATTCCAAATTAAAATAATCTCATGAAGGGGTAGAGGAAAAGGAGAAATAACTCTTATGGTTTCTTTAATCTATACATCTATCTCCCTTGTTTCTTTCTACATAGCCTATATAAAAGCTTATAACTCAACATTCTAAGTTTTAAACTCCTATATGTGAGTTTTTTGTTTACCAAGTATTGAATCCTTACTATAAATATAATTTTATAGATTATCAATCAAATTATCATTAATTAAAAAGGAATTATCTAAAGTTTTAAGTTCATGAGATTGTGAGAACAATTGATTATGAATTCTAGTTTGTTTAGCATTAACTACTATTATAATCACTTATTGTGCTCTAACTTGGGAAACATATTCTTCATATCACTTTTATAAAATATAAATGGTTTTTTATTTACTTTAAAAGGTCAATCTAAGAAAATATAGCTTTACTTCTTATTGTCAACTAGTTTCTTCATGTCGTGATAGAGTCATAACATTCTGAAATTTTTTATCTTTATGGACATGTTGAGGAAAAGACAAAGATTCTTCCATGAGTGGAGCTTTACCCTTTTCAATTATGGAAGGTAAGGTTATTTCTAATTTAGGTCTAATCTCTTATATATGGGTTTGTGTTTCTTCAACTATCTTCTCAACATTTTTAACTTCTATGGGAGAAGTAAAACTTAAACTACCCAAAATTGCATTTGCTTCTACCACACCTTCTTCTTCCTCTTAGAGAATAAACTGATGACTTCTCCAAATTTTGGAAAATGATGTAGGGTTTTTTGTCAAAACCCTCACATTCTTTTTTGACCTCCTTTACAACATTGTTAGAGCTACAAGTGCCAAATATGTACCTTCTTTTGTTCTTCCTATCATGAAAGGAGAAACATGACATAGTTTATTACCAATAATTTTGAGTGAATTTTGAAGAAATGAAGACCAACATTTCTCAACCTTTGGTTTCTTTAGGAAATGGTGTTAATAGATGAGATGAATTAAACCATGATGTTTAATTGACCCAGTGCCCCTTTTTAATTTTTGATCTATATGATGGATAACATAGTGAAGATAATAAGGTAGGTTTACCTAGTACTCAAGTTCAAAAGCTCCTTTATTTAGATGAATTAGAATTTGCATAGTTTAACCACTAACCATAGTGAGCTATCCATCAAAAGTGAGGTATTTCATGATCCAATATGTTACATTATATCATGGAGGTGGAAGAATGTCCCCAGTGATCCTTATGGCAATTCTTTGTGGAGTCCTGACGAACTTAGGATGGGGTTCATTTATCAATGAAAATTTTAATTAGATCAATAAATTTCAATTTTTCAGTAAAAACCATGCCTTATTCAAGTGATTTTCCTAGCCATGATTTCCTTATGCTAGGCCTTGTCTTGGAATAGTTAGTACATAATATTGAAATATGATGAAAGGTTAACTTTTTAATGTCACCCTTTCCCATTAGGTTCAAAGCATCATGTGCATCATCATCTAGGACTTTAAGAAATATTGTCTTGATGACCTCCTCTTTGAGTTGGTAACCACTCCATTTATGGACAAATACAAACCTATTAAGGTAATATTATAAGGTTTCATCTTCATTTTGTTTTATCTTTAATAAATCTTCTTTTTCTTCTCTGACTCTACAATAATCCTAATATTTATCAAGAAATTTAGTTTCCATTTCTTCCCAAGTACTTATAGAATCAACCTCAAGGCCCATGAACTATCTCATAGCTACATCCTTAAGTGTAGATAGGAATAACTTCAACTTCTAATTATCAATGGAATATTCATATATTTGGAATAGAACTTGAAATTCAAATATGAATTGATCTAGATACTCTAAGAAATTACCTCTAAAATTATGTAAAATAGATGGAAATATATGTTTCATTGAGATTATGCCATCAGGACCCAAGATAATTAGATAGGAAAAAGTTTTATCTTATTGAGGTTACCTATCAAGGTTTTTTACATGTGTATTATTATCTCCCATATTTTCTACCCAAATTTTGTTATCAATTCAATTTACATTATCTTCTTGGGTTCTCAACCTATGGTCTACTAGATTAGGAGGATAATATTTATTGGTGATTATATCTTCTTCTTGTAGAGCTTGTGGATTAAAATCAACTATCCTAAAAAGGGGATCCTCATGATCAATTCTTGCTATGGGAGAAGATGACCTAAATATAATTCTTCTTTTAGGATTTATTTGTGAGGATGAACCTTTTTTAGGAGAGGAATCACAAAATATCTATATATAGCTTTCAATTTCCTTTATTTCACTTCTTAATCTTTTTAGATCAGGATAAAATCCTCTCTTCTAGTTTTATTTGGGAGTTTTTAGAGATAAATTATCCTTGAGAATATCTTAGGTGGTTCATAAATCTAAGGAGTCCTTGATTATTTTTGTGTTCTGGGGCTATATGAATGTTTTTGAATTTCCCATATATAAATCTAATAAAGGATCTCACTAAAACTTATTAATTATTGATTAAGAGTCCAAGATAATGATGATAAAAATGATAGGTTATCTCTATATCTTAATTTAACCAATCAATGGATTGGTGTGATTTTATACCAAGGCTAGTGTCTAAGGATATATGTAATGAGATGTTGGATATTTGAGTTAATAGATCATTTTTAGGGTGTTTACTCTATTTTTGATGTTTAAATATTGAGGGTGACAAATATGATTCTAAACTTATGTTACCAAAAAGGTAAATCTAAAAAGTTTTGCTAACTAAATATCCCCTTTGGAATTCCTTATTAAAAGAATTCTTTGGTTCAGACCATCAACATCCAGAACTTAAAAATCTAACATAAGACACTACATTGTCCTCACTCGACTTGCCTAGCTAGGTAGGATAGTGTTATATTTTATAATGTGAGAATGTTGATTTCCTATTGTCACAATTTGCATAAAGGAAACTCACTTAAATTGAACTAAAAAAAACTTTGCATTTAATGAAAGCACACTTGCATTAAAAGAAACACAATTTGTGTTAAAATGGAAATCACACTTTACATTGAAATGGAAATCACACTTTGTATTAAAATGGAAACCACACTTGTAGTAAAATGAAATATACATATATCAAAAGAAATAAACTTTCAAACTATAAACTTGAAATACCAATTGCCCTGTTCTTTGGAGAGAAGTGGGCCCTTGCTCCTTCCTCAAAATAGGATCAGCTTTAACTCAATAGTGGAATATAATGTTGTACTTTATTAATAATTCATTATCAAAGGAACATATACAAATTCTACAAAATCTATTACAAAACTACTCTTGAATGTTTCTTGATTTTATTTACTCTTTATTACCCTGGAATGATAAGAAGATATGCACTTAAAACACATCTCGATGACCATTTTTAAAATACAAAATTTGGAAATCTAGATAAAAAAATGCACTTAGTATAAATATAAGTTCTAGGAATCAAATCCCACACTTATAGGAGGCACTATAACTAATTCGACCAATAATAAACTAATTATAACTAACATATATCTAAAGAGATTATGTCTGAATTTAATATATATATATATATATATAGATCATTTTAGACTATTACTATGAATATTAAGTCTAAAATAAGATATCTAAAAATGGAGAATCTACATATGTACATTAGATATCTTTAGAGTTACTATATTAATATGCAGAGTATTGTTGGGCATCTTTAGAGTGTGGTTAGGTATCTTTAGAGCATGGATGGATAAGTCTTCAAAGCTTCATAAAAAAATATTCAAATCTTTTTTTAAACATCTTAGGAGTTTTCTAGGTGGATCTTTGGAGCTTCAATATAACATCTTTGAAACTCCCAGGCATATCTTCAAAAATTCAACTAGAACATATTCATAGCTTAAAGGATCATATTTAAAGCTTATTACGTAGATATTAGAGATAAAATAAGGATCTTTGTAGCTCATTATGTTCTATACCAAGTCTTCAAAATTATTTCCAAAAAGGTGTTTCCAAAACTATTGATGACTTCTCAAAATAATCCCACTATAGAGATGTATCTCTATATGCAAAATTGTACTCATTTCATCAAAATTAGACAAAAATAACAAGATAGAGAATCAACCATGTATCACATACAAATAAAATACAATTGCACTAATTTACTACTTATATGAGACCTTAACTATTAAATCTAATGCAATATATAACCAAGAGGCAACACTTATGGATAATTTATATGAGATATAATGAGCTATATAAAATGATCATCATATGCCATTAAATTTTTAATAGTCAATGTGTCAATTATTGTTTTTAAAACATAATAACTCATAACAATAGGAAATGGATTCCATATAGATGTCTATATTTTCACTTATTATAAACTTCCCCCAATTATCAATAGAGTTTAATTATAATTATCTTATCATTGGCATACCTAGGTAACATTTACGAGACTCATTTTAATCTTCCAACTCTGATAAATATGAAATCAATGAATTTTATGAAATAAACCTCTTATTATATCATCAATTTTGTGGCCTCATTTAAAATACACATAATAATGAGGCCTTCCAAAGTTCTTACAACTAACATTGTGAGTGAATCATTCACTCATCTAAAATATCATTTATCCTTCACATGAGTGAGTTGAGGTTGATAATCAAAACTAAATCTACCAAGGTTGTATTTACCCTATTTTAATATTCTTGGTCACACTTATATGATTGTGATAGAATACACCAAATACAAGGTCATTTTGTTGTTTGGACTCCAAGTTAACTAGTTATTCATAAAGGTTGTCACTAATGATCTACCCCCATTCAATTAATTATTTCATTTAGAAAATATGTTTTATAAACATGTGCATACACTCTTGATATCTCTTTGTGTTAGGGTGACCCATTATTTTTTTCAATAGTGTCACTATCTCCAATAATTCTTCCCATAATTCAGATGTATAGGGTCTTCTAGAACTTAAAATATCCCTTCCTCTTCCTCTTCAACCAATACTAAGTCATCATGATTAGACATTTATCAATGTGATGGTTCCATAATTCTTTCCCTTATTTTATTTTGTCATTTATACCACTTCATCATGTGGTAAAATCCCTAGTGTTATGCTCTTAGAAGATTTATGCAACTTTTCCATCAACACATTATTTATAGACCTGATTTCCATATTCTCCTTGTTCTTATTTTATCATAATTTGTAATTTATTGGTTTATTAACTCTAACTAAAATAAAATGAGTAAAATAATAGAAAGCTTTGTAAAATATATTTCAACTAGTAGAATAGAATAAAAGTACTAAAATAGATAAAGTATGAATGGATGAAATAAAGTTAACTACAAACAACACAAGAGGACATAGGAGGATTAAAAAATGTATATCTATATGTGGAGTGTGTATGACTACTAGATGGTTGAAATTAATCAACTTAAAGCCATAAGAACTATGAATACAACTACTTAAATCAAGATCAAATAGTAAGGGCCAAGATTAACTGCCACTATTGTCCTATACTGGTTGGTTCTATCCTCTATGAAAAATTAGGCAAATTATGGCACAATTTCCTTGTCTACTTAAAATGCACATGTATGCATAATTTTGACCTTCATATGCACACAAATGATCCACAAATGACTTATTCAAAGTTAAAACTCTAATAGGACTTACAATATTTGAAAGCCTACAAAGACAAAAGGGGATAAGTGTGATGGGATAATATGACCTCAATCACTCTTGTGATGATTGATCATTTACTATGTATCCTATACTTGAAATATGGAAATCAAGCCTACATAGTTCTCCTACTTAGAGTGTTTTATACAAGTGTGATCATTTTAATACATGTATGCACATAGAGATGGTTTCGCTATTAGATATATTTTTTATTTGAATTGGATATAATAGGCTCTTAACTTGGATAGTGAATACTTTAAATTATTAGAATAATATTTAGGAAGAATATGAAAGTTTGCTCAGTGTTTAATAATGTAAGTTTGCCTCAATACTAAAATTTTCCAAGTGATAGAATAGGTGACTTAGATGTGCCTTTATATAAATCAAAAATGGGGAAAATTCATGCTATCTATCCTTAAAATACATACCAACATGTAAAAGAGGGTCTAAATTTGTAAATTAGTTCTTATTAAAGTGAAGGAAAGGATCAAACCATAGGGTTCAACACTGAGTACCACTATTAACCTATATTGGTAATTTTTTTCATAAAGGGAATGTTTGAATTTTGGGATCTAGGATGTCCATAAAGAGGCTTAAAGATATTTTTAGTGATTAAGAAAAAAAATTAGGCATAACATATAAATTTAGAAAGGGATAGCCATATAGGTACTTAGGATAGAGTGAGGTAGTGAAATAGGTCCAGATTAAGTGCTCAAGTAAACTAAAGTGAAAGTGGTCAAAAACTAACATTATCAAACATTCATGACCAAATTTGAGTGGCTAAATTTTCCCCCCATTTAGTATATAAATGAAATTACTAGAGAAAAAGGAAAGATATACCCGAGTATAAAACACATTACCTTTGAGTGAATACTTCACTTATACAAAGCACTTTAACTTAGCCAACCTTGTAATAACTCTTTAATTGGTCATTTTATTTATTTGAAATTTGAAAAAACTTTCACTTTGAAAATTTGAAATTTTAAAATAGAAACAAGGGAGGAATACACCTATATGTGGGAAACTAATGCTGGGCTGGTAACTTTTCTTAAAGATAATATTTCCTTGAAGTATTGGAGAATTCGTTTTTCCAATGAAGAACTTGGAGAGATTGGTTCCTTAGTTCAACCCATGGAAAATTTAGGGTGATCAAGCCCTAATTTTTATTGACGATGAGTATAAAATTGAACCCATTTAGGAATGTAGAAACCTCAATTTTCAATGTTGGCATTTGTAACCCCAAGATGGAAATGGGTTAGAATACATAATGTATCTGTAGGATTTAATGTTAGAGGTAATTGAAACTCCAAGTTATGAATTATAAAATTTAACTAAATCAACCTCTAAAAATGGATTTTGGATTCAATTTTATTTTGCATATTAAAAAATAATGGAAAACATCCATGCTTCTACCATGACCACATATAGAAAAATAGTTTTGAAAATATAGAATGAATTTGTATCATGCCCCCATGTGATAAATGTAAATTTTATAACTTTATGTAGATTTAAATTTGTAAATTATATTTGAATATTGTGCATGAATTTGTATCATGAACCCATCATGTATGAAAATTTACTCTATTTATGTAATGTGAGGTCATATGCATGACATATGCCACCATAATTTAATTTTTTAACATTTTAACATTTTTTTAGAACTATATTATGTACCTGAAATTAATTTTTGCTTATGGAGGCTAATCTCATATATGAAAATCCCATTGAAATTCTACCCTTTTGAGGTGAGTTAATGTGTATCCTAAAAGTCACTCATCTAAAAATAAAATTTAATTGTATCATGCATATCAAGATGTAATCATTTAATAGTGTAGAATATTTGAAATTATATGTCAAAAAAGTAAAATATGTACCATTAAAATCATGTATGTAACATATGATGCAAGGCTTATAGGAATGTATTAATAAAGTTCATATTATTAAATTATAATATGAATTTATGTAGTATCTATTGTATGATATGGGTCATGGAACTCATCAAAATTAATAATCTCAATAAGAACATGAACACAACAAGTGCAATATCATATAATAAGGTCAATGTTTGTATACAAGAGACATGTTAAAAGGTCCACATGAAAAAGACATTAATAATATCTCAAACAAGCGACATGTTCAAATTTCACACAAAACAAAGGGCCAAGGACTATAATCCATGGACATTTTCAAATGTCATGCATACCAAACAATGATCTCATGTACATACTCAATCAATTACATCCAAGGGCCAAGGGCCATACAAGTTAGAAAAATAAACTCTAATATACTATGTACAAGTAATAACATCATTGGATCATAGAACTATAAATATAGTCTAAACCATGTATATGTAATGTGATCGTATCCTAGTAATTAAATAACCATGTATAAAATTAATGATATATATGTTAGAAATACATTTTTAAAAATTATATAACTCAATAATATGAATTATATAATGGTATTACTTGTAAATGCTATAACCTTTGTATAAGATGCCCTTTAATTAGCATGTCCACTAGGTAGAGGTAAGTCCAACATATTAGTCTATGTAAAAGAGTATGTTTTGCATAACACTCATAAATACTAGTGAAATGCATGTGTGATTAAATAAAAGAGTATTATATATACCATTAATGAGATAAATAACATATTCCAATGATGTAAAATATATATCTAATCATGATTGAGTCCTAATTTTATATTTTTATAATATTTTTAATGTTCTCTGCATTTTTAAAATATTTGAATTTTTTTATACTTTTATATAATTTTGAAACAAAAAACTATAGAGACTAATCAACCATAGGTTTAAAATTATAAGAAATTAAATGGGTCTTAAAAATCCACATGTGTCAATGTAAAATATGCATCAAATAAGATGGCATGGCCATGTATATTTAAGGTGCCCTAATTGTATGTGTGAATGTAGTTGAAATCATATGTGAAATATAATATAAATTTGGAGGAATGATTTTACATCCTCATCTCATCAAATTTAAATTTTTAAATGTATGTAATGTGCATGTATGAGAAACATAAAACATAAAATAATGATTATGTATGAATAAGTGCTATTGTGCAACTAGAATTGAGTATAATATCAAGAAATTAGATGTATTAAGTCACTATTTTCTCAATTTTTATTATTGTTGCATAAAAATACTATATGATATAATTTATTGGCACGGGATAATATAGATAATCAATCTTCATTGTTACTAGTTGATATTATCTATAATTGAAAAATACAATTTTCTCTATTAAAACTATGAAAATGATAAGGTAAATGGAAAATGTTGTTAGTATAGATCACTATTGTGGACTATTTAGATTTTGAAAGTGAAAAATAAGAGCCAAGAGGCTAAAAATACATAAAGATCCAAGGGATGAAAGATTCATGAAATGATCACATGTGTAATAAGTGGAAGAATAGAATGATGAATCAATCAAGAAGTTATGTAAATTAAATGATGTTATAAGACAAATAAATCATCAAGGGGATGCCTATATGTAGATCTTATGTCATCCAGAATATCATACTAATCTTATACATAATTGGAATCATAATCGTTAATATAGTCTACATATTGGTAGATAACTAATTTCTTAATTTTTATTGAAGTTCTGATAATGTACTCATCTAAAATGTCATTTGAATGCAATGAGTGTCACTTGAGACCATATTGTCCTTAACTTAGCCCTAGACTTATCTTAGGGACTCTTTTGATTATTTTTCAACTTATGTGTGCACTCATCCCTTGACTAGATATACCAAAAGCCACATTAGACCATCTCCTAGGCATACATGACCCTTTTTCATTTATTCCAACCACTTGGATAATAACATTAACCTTAGGTCTATAGTGTATTGCACTATTGTCAAAGGTGCAATGTTATTGACCCTTAGCCTTGCTTACTCTTAACAAATATCTTTCCACTTCTCAAATAGATTTAGGGTCATCCTAGACTCATTTCACATCTAGAAAAGTACCTAAAAACTATATAAATATCAAACTCATTCATTTATACACTAGATGGAAAATATATGCAACTCTCATGAATAAATGTAGAAACATTTGTGGAAATCAAGGTCCTTGATCCCTATTTTTTCGTACTTCTAAATACACCCATATAAAATAACCTAGAGTGTATTAATTAGGTTTCCAATATAAATACATACTCAAATCATTCAAACCATAATTTATACTAGTATTTACTTGTACTTGAACTAGCACTTAGATTAGGAGAACTACATTGAGCTGGATCCCTTTCAAGGTATTGGTATGTGGAAACACTTATCACGTGGGGTGTTAAAGTCATGTCTAGCCTACACTACTAATGCCACTTCTAATTGTGTAATTAAATACCCTAATAAACATAAAGGATTAGGGTTTCACATTAAGATCATTTAAAAACATAGTACAGACAATGATTCATGACTCAATTGCATAGACACATGTTTTTCAAAATAAAGAAAACATCTTCATAGAAGCTCATTTTTCCTTCTAATCATGGTCATTATCATAGCATAAAAGGACACTAACATAATTTATTATTGGCATAAAGACTGTGCTACTATCTAAAGGAGATTTTGACACCTCTTTCATGTTAGTGACACCCTAGATTGTTCCTATACCAATTCCCAACCCGTCACTTGTCCATCTCAATCAATTTTCTAGCTAAGTATCTCCTTTATAATTCATTACTATTTATAGGCTAAGGATAAATATTAATTATTATACAAATAAGTGGTTATTGATATTACTATATTTATTTTCTGATTTATTACTTAACTCTTTATCAACTTAGGGTTTTAAATACAATAATTCTAAAATTAGTCAAATCATTTGGTGAACCCAACTTACTTCAAATGGAATCAAAACCCTATCCCGATATTATCCTAGGTTTTGTATCCTTCTCTTTCTTGTTTCCATTTGTTGTGTTAGGATTTTTAGATTTCATATATTTTGTTTTAATAGCACTCTTTCATTTTTTTTTGTATACCATCCAAAAATGTTATATCTCTTCCTTTAAAAAGAAGTGTTAGGCTTAGTGGTAATCTCATTAAGCATACCCAGATTCTTTCTATTCCATATTATACCATGGATAAAATACTAGTTACAAACCCCTTAATTGATCCTTCACATCCTAATTATATGGATGTTAATGATAATACATCATAACATGAGTAATATAATCAAAATCTTGATGATAAACAAGAGGGGACTCAAGACACTCCCCCTCTCCATGATGATAATATTATAATAAATAAGGATGAGGTATTGCAAAGTTTTAGAGATAGACTTTGATAACATCCCCATGATCTTCATATATTATTCAAGCTATATTGTAAATAAATAACACATCACTTGGTCAATCCTCCAACTGTACAAATGCTAATATTGTTAAAACTACTATGGGGAAAACTCATATTTTGAAACCTACTACAACTAGCTAACTCTCACTAGTGGAAACACATCTTTTGGCTAGTACACATCCTTCCTCTTCATATGTATAATCCCTTAGGTAGGATAATAATTATCTATATGCCAAGGTGTTACATCTCCAACAGGGTACTATTATACCATCTCATGCCTTGGACTCCCATATTTTCTGATATACACCTTTGGCATAACATATAGTGGTAACTCATTTCCCATCCAATTTTTTGGCACCCAATATTACTCTGTATGATGGTAAGGGTGACATAGAACATCATCTATGTGTTTTTCATATAGCATGTTTGGACTACATGTCTAATGATTGGCTCTTAACTAAGAAGTTCCCTCATAGTTTAAAGGACTATGCATTACAATAGTTCTACAATCTCCCTAATTAGTCCATTACAATTTTTAAACCACTTGTATATATGTTTTATCACAGTTTTCAATCAACATTAGTGATAAGGTTTCCTATGCTCAAGTTTCCTAACTAAAGAAAAAATCTAAGTAGCTAAATATGTATGTGATATAAAATCCTATTAACAAACATGACTAGCACCATGGTAGATATAGAACTATAGGACATATTCAATAAAATATTATTACCATCATTATATGAATCTATATTATTCAAAGGTTTCCATCATTTATATATTTATACCAATAATTTTGGAATAAGAATTCATAATTCTTTCCATGGGAAATTTAAATTACACAACCAGGTTAGATTTCACTAACAAGACTTCAAATAATCCCGCACACAAGGTGAGGCCTAGTGAAAACAAGAATGAGAATAAGAATATAGTTAATGTATCATTAGAGCTAGCTCCTCATCTAGTTTTATCAGCTCCTCTAAGGAGACATTTTACAAATCTTCCTAAACTGCCATCTCACATACTCTAGTGTATATTAGAACACAATGTCATATCTCTCCCTCCCATTGAATATGTTGATAAGAGTAGGCCTCTTACAAAAAATCATGATTCCAATGAATTTTATGATTATCATAGGGCCACTAACCATAATAAAAATACACGCATCAACTTACGATATAAGATCCAAGATTTGATAGAGGCTAATATCATTTATGTGAGAACTACTAAAAAAACCAAAATCATAGCCAACAAAAGCAAAAGAAATTAAAATATTTTATGATCTATTTCCAAAGCATATGGATAATGATATAATAGACACTGTAGTTTTTCATTATACTTATTTAGAACATCCACCATCATCATCCTATAATATTCATATAATGGACACACACCCTCTGCATAATATCATTGGTGTATATCATACTATAGTATTATCTATGCCTCTTATCACTTTTTCAGAACATGATATCTTTGACAATGACTTCAATTTATATGCACTTTTTGTAAGAGCTTATATTGATCATCATCCTATTTAGAATGTCATGGTTGACAATAGGTCAAGCATTAATATGTGTATTATTACACTTATACATCACTTGGAATATTTATATCAAGATATTTCTTTGATAGATATAATTATTCATGGATTTAATGGCCATGTCTAGAGCTCCATCAAGGAGATCATACTTCTATTATAGATTAGGCCCACAAATGTGGCCACTAGATTCATAGTTGTATCTAGTGTCAAAACATTTGATATGTTATTGGGTAGGCTTTGGACATAGCAACGCCAAGCCATCCCCTTCATCATACATGGATGTCTTAAGTATATACATTCTAAACAAGTTGTTATAGTTGATATATCAGGCCATTGAGGGCATTATGTAAATAGGTTCCAATTTGCCAAGTTATATCTTCTTATACTCTATATCATAAATTTAACATTGATTATATCTTGATATTGATCATCCTATAATACATTGATTTTTTATCAACTACTAATACTATAGACTTAGCATATATACATATTTTCTATTATATGTATTTGTACCACATGCTTATACATACTTTCATTTATAGATTTACTAGTCTAGATTTTATTGTATATGCTTGATTCTACATATATTTGATGATATTTTAATATGCTATTTTTCTATGGATCTAAGCCAATTTATTTGTGTGTATGCATTGGACATGTGCCCATGTCCTTTTGTGTGCTTCTTAATTATATATGCATATATTTTAATATGTCCTTCTTCATGGCTCTAAACCAACCTTGATTAATCTTTACATATCTAGACATTAGAACATGTCTTTGTGTGTGTGATCTTTCTCAAATTTAGTGACATGTGACCATGTCCCTTGTATTGTGTCCCCTTGGCCTACTTTATGTGCCTCATGTGTTTGTATGTATGGTTTATTGTTTGTGTTATGTACATGACACCTGTATATTATTTGTTACATTCACATCTAGTTTGTGATGTCATGAGGGACCTCATGTATATCCCTTTCTTATTTGGGTGCCTTGATGGACATAATACCCCATCCCCCTAGGTAGTTTTCTTAGATTATATCTAGATATGTTTTTCATATATATTCTTACATTATTATATATATCTTGACAACCTTGTGAATGTCACATCTAACATACATTGTACATTACCAATTTATGTTTAGATTATTTTACATTTTGATGTCATGTATACACATTATATTGGTTTACCATGCAAATATCATATGTTTTCAATCTAACACACATAATGCATAGATTTTATTTTGAAGACAATTATTGTTGAGGTTTAACAACTCCTCTCAAAATAAGGGGCATTCATAGGGGTTTGTCACAGAGATTAGGTATTCTAGTACACTCAAAACAAAAAATTTAGCATATAGACACATAATACGTAGCTCAAATTTAGGAAAATATAGTGAAATATAGTCACACATAGATCGGTCTTAGTTTTACTTAGAAAAAACATATTTTGTTAATAGTGTAGTATAGTGGTATATAACATAATGAACTATTGTCAAAGGGGACCACACTACTATCTAGTAGCCTGAAAAATTAAAAATTAGAATTTCCAAAAAGGTACAATAGTTATAGTTTAAAGTTGTATAATCTCAGTCATAGATTATCAAGACAAGTTTAGTATATTCTGAATTTTTACATAGATTGCATAGTTTTCTTGGATTTGGGGCATTATGCACAACATTATCACTCATATTTCAATTTTAGATATACATAGAAAAATATTATTATGACTTATTCCAGAATCCATATACATATATATGAGAGTTGGGGCATGTGCATGGCACATTATTCTCATATGTTTAGTTTAGAAATAGTACTCTTAGATGGAATGAAAACTACATGTCATTCTCCATGTTGAATACTCCAAACATCTTATACACACTATTTTTTCATCATTTATGCACTATTTTTACACTAAATTGATGCCTTATTCCATCTATAATGGTTGGCATTCCCAAGTGGCCTAGAGCCATTTTTTTTACATTTTAAAGTTTCTATATGGCCTAGAGCCATCTTACACAATTTTAATTACATCACATAGTTTTAGATTTAGATGGATATAATACACATAGGTAGGCAATGATGGAATCATAACCTATTTGAGTTATTGAGCCACTTACATGAGAAGGGTGGATAACTCATCAGTCTAATCTAATTTATTCATAAGTTATGATCGATCAGGTAGGGTTGGCTAATGATGGAGTGAAGGCCAACTTGAGTTCTTAAGACACATATACATGGGGATTTAGTAATCCATCAACCTATCCAAATATATTCATTTTTTGATCACCAACTACATACACACACATTATGTCACCATGTTTCATCATTATTTCACATACCTAGTGAGGTGTATTCATTCTTTTCCTCTCTCTATCTCTCATATATTTACCTAGTTTTGTCTTTGATTTTGGTATTTCTTAAGTAAGTTTCGATTCATACATGTTTCATTCACTATACATGCAATGGATTATAATTAATAAAATTGAATCCATAATCATGTGATTTTCTTCTTAGGTAAATCCAAGGTACACCTCTCTTTCCTTTATTCTGGCCATTTCACTTTGTTACATTTCTAGAATAAATGAGGGGATAATGTAGTCATATAAAATGTCATTTTAATGAAATGAGGGTCACTTGATACCATCTTATCCTTATCTTATCCCTTGACCTATCTTAGGGCCTCTTTTTATCCTTTTTTATCTTATGTGTGCACTCAACCCTTTACCAAATATACCAAAATCCAAATTATCTACTAGGGAATATTAGTCCCCTTTTAGCTAGGTTATCCACCATCAAGATTTTGTCCTATAACTCTAGCCAAAATAAAAATTTAACTTTAGGAGTCAAATTTTTAACCCAAAGAATTTTATAGAAATTTTATTCATTTTATAGATTAAGATTAGTGGTATGTCCTAAGGCCATCAAGTATGATCCATTATCTTTAGCAACCCAAATAAAGTGATCTTCCTTCTAAAATTCAAGGATATGGATCTAAATCATCAAATATTTGAGGGTTTGTAGATCCTATGATTCTTCAATTGGGAGTCCTTCATAAGGGAACATTTTCTATGTTTTAACGCCTTCATTAATCACCTAGTAATCTTTAATTTTTAAACCCTATATTTGCTTGAGATCTCTATGCTAGTCAGACCAAATTTATTATGAGGACAAGGGATTGGGGGATAGTCAGACATCTTCCTAGAAGTCAATTTTATCCTCATTTCCAATTTTCCATATAATGCCTTTATTTAAGAGGTCCTTACAGTTGGTGATGGCCTTCTAAAAAGTGAAACCATACACAAGACCTTCTTCCCATATGAAATCATCTACTTCCACTCATTCTATGTGTTTATATTTTATAATTCTTTCCCATTCACTATTTTTATTCATAAGCCTCTAGTCCATTTTTTCCAACAAGGTTTTGTTGATATATTTTATGCTTCTCTGGTCGAGGCCTCCATTAGCTTTGAGAAGACAAGATTTTTCCCATGTAATGAAGTTATATTTGAATATTTATTTGATGCCCTCCATAAGAAGCTTTTTTATATTTGTTTAATTTTAGTGGCCACTTTGGAAGGCATTCTAAATACAAACATTTGGTAAATAGGAATGCTCTAGATCAAGGCTTTGAGAAACTAGTATTTCCCTGCCTGAGTAAGAAGGGACCCTTCCATCCCACTAGTTTTCTTTGAATTTGATTAATGAGAGGGTTTCAAAACTAAAAATTCATTTTGCCTTCAAAGAGTGGGATGCCTAAATGGCTTTCTATAATTTTTCCCACCTGATAATCCAAGATATTAGTAATTCTTTTCTGTTGAAAGAGAGGAGTGTTAATGAAAAATAGAGAGATATTTTCAAAGTTAATGCACAAATTTGATAAATTTTCATAACTTTTTAGGATGAGTTTTAGAATTTTTTCTTCCTCTATAGAGGCTTCACCAAGGATGATGGTGTCATTGGTGAACTATTCATGCATGCTAGAAATGAATTTAGAGACACTGAAATTCCTTTAATCATTCCACGAGAGCTAGCTTTTAGTAGACTCCTACCCAAAATTTTTACTAGAATGATGAAGAGGTATGGAAAGAGAAGGTCACCCTGCCTTAGTCCTCTTAAGATAGAAAATAATGATTTTGGAATACCATTAATAATAATAATAGAAAATTTAGGAGTAGAAATGTATTTGTAGGTGATCTTCTTGGTATCATGATTCAATCCCTACCTTTCTAGAATCTACATGAGGAATTGCTAAAAGACCTAATTATAGGATTTTGACATATCTAATTTAAGTAACAAATACTATCTTGAGGATATGGAGATGGAATGAATGGCCTTATAAACCAATATGACACCATCTATTATTTATCTATCAACTATAAAGGACCACTGTTGTTCCCCTATGACTTTATCTAGAAGATATTACATTCACTTCACGAAGATAGAAGAGAAAATTTTGTTTGTGGTATTGTAAGAATAATGGGTTAGAGTCTTAAATATTGGTATCACCCTACATTTTTGGGATTAGTAATAGGAAAGTGTTATTGATTTCCTTGAAAAAATATTTTGATTAAAAGAATTCTCTAGTAGCTACCTTGACCTCCTTATAGACAATGCCCAATAATTTTTGGAAGCAGAGTAGGGGGAACCCATCAGATCCCAGTGATTTGTATCCATCAATTGAAAATATTGAACTCATTATCTCCTCAATAGAAGTAACATTGGTTATGGAGACATTCTCAGCATCAGAAAAGACTTCATCAAATTTTTTGAGAGTGGTAACTACCAAATGATCATTTGGTTATATTTATTTTGAGAAGAGATTTTTAGAAAAATTAATTGGATGACAAGAGATATCATCTTCATCCTTGCTAATAACCCCATTTTTAATTTGCAATTGAGATATTTTTTTATGTTCATGTGTCTTGTTACATAATGGTGGAAGAACTTGGTATTCCTATCACCCTCCTTCAACCAAGTTCATATGGAATTTTATCACCAAAAATATTCCTCTCTTACTTCAAGGTTGTCAAATTGACAAATAAGTTATTGTTCCTTGGAATGTGTGTGATCATTATAATTTCCTAAGGCACAGAGATCTTAAATAACCAAAAGTTCCACTTTGAGAGCCTTTTTTTAGGAAGATATCTCTGAAGCATTCCTTATTCCATATTTTTAAATTCATTTTATGAAGCTAAGTTTTTTAATAATTGTAAACATAATAGATCTTGAAAAAGGTTCTTTCCACCAATCTTTCAAGGATTCCATGAGATTAGGATGAAGGAACCACATGCTTTTAAATTTAAAGGGATAACATTTGGGTTTTATGATATTGTCTCCTTTAAAACCAAGGGATTATGATCATACTTAATTCTAGGTAGGGAAGAGAGCTTGGTGAAGAAATGGATGTCCTATTTTAAGGAAATTAAAACTCTATCGAGTTGGTCCTAGATCAAGTTTTCATCTAATCTTTTGTTGGACCATATAAAATGATTACCATTTAGGTGCACATCCACTAATCCTATATAATCGTTAAATTTTAGCATGCTATCAATGAAGTCTAAATGACCCCCTTTTTTGTCCCTAGGGGAGAGAGGTATGTTGAAGTCTCCAATAATAATATAGTTCTAATTTCCATAGGACTTATAGAAATCTAGCAAGTTTTTTTGAAAAGAGGTTTCTAATGGATTTAGCATTAGGGGCATAGACATTGGATAAAATCCATCTATTGTTTCTATCTATATCTATGAACAAAATAGAAATCTAATGATTTTTTATCCATAAATCTCCTCCCAGTAAATATGGGTTCTAAAAGACTACTAGTCCACCTAAAGCACCTATTGAGTCTGAGGTTAAAACTTGAGTGTTCTTCCATATTTTTGTACCACAAGATTTGAGAATGGAAGTAAAAATTTTGGTTTCTTAAATGATAATAATATAAAGGGTCAACCATTTTTATGAGATTACAGAGGGTCCTCTATTTCCTAGGGTTATTTAAACCCCTGGCATTCTAGGAAAGGATTTTCATTTCTTATCTCGATGGATTTTAAGATTTTGTTGGGAGTCCTTAGTAATCTCTTTAGCCATTTCTAAGTTCCTTGTAACCATAGTTTTAAGGTCCACACCTATGCTGGCTTTTTTCCTTCCTCTTTTACTTTTAGATTTTGTGGTGGACCCTTCATCTAGGAGAAGATCTTAGGGGGGAGAAAGAGTCTTAGAACATTACCCCTAGTCTTTGCATTACTCCAAAGATTTTAAGAAAGGGGAGATGGGGGTAGCCTTGGGGGGGGGGAAGACATGAGCATTCCAAGTAATCAAAGGGGGGGGTTTTATGCTATAAAATGAATAAATTTTGATAATGAGGAAGGTAGGTAAGTATCCAAAGAAAGAGAGGGAGGGGGAAGAGTGGGGAGGGTCTATAGAGGGGAAAAGGGGGGAAGGGGGCACTTGAGGTGGAAATTAGAGGGGAGGAAAGGATTGGGTCAGGTTTAGTAGGGGGAGGGCACCAAGGAGGAAAAGGGGGCAAAGGGGGGAAAAGGGAAGAAATAATAATTATTGTTAATAATCATAAATGTTTAAATGGCATTGATAAAATTCATTATGCATAGTCAATGTTATAATGTTTATCATATGGGCATCGATGATTATGATCATTAAGTTTAAAAAGGATAATAATAATAATAATAATAATAATAATAATAATAATAACTAAATTTTGATATTAGGGTTTTTCTAGTTGGGAATTAACTTGATTTATTTGAACCATTATGCAAAACAAGCATTTCAAGGTTTAAAAAGGATTAGGGTTTGGTAGGGGAAAAGGAGAGGAAAAGGGGGAAAAGGAAGGAAATGATTATTATTGTTAATAATAAAAAATGTTTAAATGATATTGGTAAAAGTAATTGTACATAGTCAATGCTATAATGTTTAGCATATGGGAGTCGATGATTATGATCATTAGGTTTAAAAGGGATTATAATAATGAGGAAAGTTTGAGATTAGGGTTTGTTTAGTTGGGCATTATCTTGAGTTCTTCAAACCATTATGCAAAACAAGTATTTCATTTTTGGAATTTTCATGAGAAAACATGAAATGACTTCTAGTTTTCTATTAGTTAGTTTTAATGCATTAACTTATTTATGGAGTCATTATCACTTGGAGTGTGGTAGAGAATGGGTCAATTTTGTTTGCAAGACAATAACATGAAAAAGGTTAAATGATTGAAGGGGAAGATAAGTGGAAGAAAACATGAAGAAATAATAAGGTGGAAGTTTGGAGCCAGATTGGAATAAGCATATACCAATGTGACATAGTCGTGGTCTTCATTACTAGGTTGGTCTATCGGTTTAATTTTCATATTGAGCATTGTATGAGTTAAATCAGCTAAAATCTGGTAAAATGTTTCAAGTAAGGTTTTTTTTTCATTATGTTGTTAATGTAGGAAAAAAGGTGTTATACTTGGCACTATGGATGGATTGGCCATCCACATAACCAAATATATGACCTTAAAAACCCTAAACAAATGGCTATGCTATATAAATTCATTGCCAAGAAATATAGAATATCAAGTTTTTAATTATAGAAATTTTGTGTTTTTTCTTGGACAAATTGAAACCCTAGGTTGATTTAAAATGGATTATTAACATGTTAGATAAGTATATTAAAGACCCTATGGTATTTAAGAACTAGTATGTTTAATTAATATTGAACCATTTTGTTCATTATATAAGTATAGATATTGGTATGATGACACAACTAGGTTTATAGAAATTAAACTCAGTCATTTGAAAACTATTTTGAATCAATTATTTTATTATTCAAACATTTGACTTATTTTGAATATTTATTGGTTCAAGTGTAATTTAAACTCAAATTTAGGGCTCAATTGTGTATGAAGTTATTTTGGGTAGAATAACAGTGATATCTAGTTTGATTAAAATACTAATATGTACATAAAAATGTGCACACATGCATACATACATACATACATACATACATAAATACATAAATACATACATACATACATAAACCATGTATAGGTTTATATTATTTTTAATACATATGTAGTTGTATTATATTATATTATATTATATTAAATTGAAATGTATGAAAAATCTAGAGGGTTAATAACCTGATGATATTGTCATATATATTGTATATGTACTAAGACTAAGTATAACATTAGGTAGTTTATGGAATTTATATTTCAAATAAGAATAAACTCATATTATAGCTAAGCCTAAGGATATTTAATATAGTGACTGTTAGATGAATGAGTCTTCATAATATATTTATTATTAAGTCTTTGATTTTATGATGAATGAATAAATAGATTAAATCTACAGTAAACATGGGTTGGGGTCTTAAGATTGTAGAAGTTTAGATATTTATATATTCACTTTTATTTATTTGGATGCATCTAACTAGATTGAGAACATTTTGAAATATTAATTAGTGGATGTTGGGTTATGGAATGCATACATAATATTATTTTGAATCTCTTTTAATATTTGAAACAACTCAATATTATTTTGTGTTAGAGTATGCATATGATTATATATGTGACAACCAGTAATATTTGAAAGAATATTATTTAATATTATATGAGATTATAATATAAATATATATGCATTCTCTGATTGGATTCAATTAAATAAGACTCAGTTGTAGTAATATTAGTTACTCCTTGATTGGGTATTGGAGATAATTTAATATAGCTATATGTTGAATATACATACCAATATATACATGATACTTAGAATTTTAGGTAGAATATTGTCCTAAATGAGTATATTTTATACTTATATCCTATATCAGTTAGATTTATAATAAAATAACTTATCTATTGTAACTAAGGTTAATCTTTGTTGAGTTTTAGAAATAAATTTAATATAGTTGTCTATTTGTATTTGCATGTGTGTATGTGTGTGAGAGAGAGATAATCATCTATAGTAAATCATATACTATATTAAATTGAGTATATATTATGTTTATGTGTGTGTGTGTGTGTGTGTGTGTGTGTGTGTGTGTGTGTGTGTGTGTGTGTGTGTGTGTGTGTGTGTGTGTGTGTGTGTGTGTGTGTGTGTGTATAACTAGGAAAAATGGGTGCATTTGTTATCTAGGCTAAATTTAAATATGTGTCTAAATGGTTGAAAAAAACATCTGATCATGTGGTATTTGAGATTGAATAGAAATCATATTGATGTTGTTAGTATTGAAATAAGTTTATTGTTATACTTTTGGTATATGTAAATAAATTAATAAGATGGAAATAGATGTTATACATATGAATAACATTAAGTTAGAGTTGCATGTTAATATATTAGGTAACTTGATGTCTTGATATATGTCTTACCTAGATGCTTTGATTTTATTGAGAATTGTATTTAAATTTATTTATTAAGTTGTAATAAATTAAATGTTTTGGATTAATTTCATTGCATTTGATGGACTAAATTGATGTATTTGATATTTCCTTATTTAGCACATATTAAATCTTCTAGTAAGGAACATTCATTATGAATCTGTTGGTTTTATTATTATTAAATATATAAAACTAATATGGTATTAATGACCCTATATTAGCAAGTTAGATGGAATTAACTTAATTAAATGGTGTCACTAATATATAAAGATGATGTAATGCAATTCATTGTTGTGTATGAAATTGACTAATCTTAGAGATCAATAACTATATGAAAACTTTGGACAAAGTAGTGTTTATAGTTAAATATTGTTATTTCATATATTTGATTTAGTTTACATGTTTAGTATGGCATCATGTTATAATATATTTATTATGATATACTACATGTAATAGTTATCTTATATAACACATAGTTGCCACTCTTGATTTCCACAACATCATTATCTACCCATTCATGAAGGGAGGGTCATTCCCTTATTGAGAGATTGTGTGAGGGATGCATGCTCCATGGTTGGTGTGGAAAATCACTCAGATGGTATTCTCCCTCACCTTAATATTACTTCACTAGTGACTACACTCATGATTATTTATAGATATTTGAGTTCATTGAGACTAACATGCTCTGTGGAGCATTGTATCATTGTACATTATTATTAAGACATGTATTGTGCCAAATATTGTACTATTTGTATATTTTATCATTAAAGTAGTTCATTTTAACATTATATTAGTTGTGTCTAAATTTTTAATTATACTTTTATGAAATGAATGTAGTATTTGTTTCTATATTCAGCTTTGTACTAGATTTTGTGATATTGTGATCATTAGCTAAATAGATTAATTTTAGACCTTGTTGTTTGGATTAGTTTAAATAATGTATTTAGTTAAAGATAATTATATGTTGGTTTCATTATGATGAAATATATTTATTGAATTTGTATAAATATAAAAAAATACTTTATTCTAGTAAAACCCAGTCGGGTTGTTACAATAATGCCATTATATTGATTTAATAGTTTCTATTGGTCTAATTTGTGTTGTATATTATGATATTATTCATCATAGTTATGAATAATTATAATAATAATGCATAGCATAAGCATGAAAAACCTAGTTTAGATGCAAATATAAAAAATCTAGGAATATTATATGAATAATCAAATCCCAAGTGTAAATAAAATAAATAAACCAAGTGTAGGACTAAGTACAAACATTCACAACCTAATCACAAGATATTGATAATCAAGACTCAAGTGAAAATAAAATTTAATATACCTATGACAACCTAGAAACAAAAAAAGGTAAAAATGCAAAAATAAAAGCAAACATACCAACAAGAACCAAATAAACAAATGAAATAATTAAACACAAACAAACTATATAAATAAAAATATACAAATAAACAAATAGACAAACAAAAAATATATACAAACAAATAAAACAAACTATACAAACAAAATAAAAAAACAAAACAGACAAATAAACTAAAATAAATAAATAAACAAATAAAAAACACACAAATACAACAAACAAAAAAATAAACTATATAAACCAAACAAACTAAGCCAAAACACATGGTAATATACAAATAATGGTTAGTCATAATGTTAGTAACAAATAAAATACAAGAAAATACATTATTCATGAATGTGTATTAGAGGTGTTATTCTTGGAAATAGGGATTCCTTTAGGTAAGGTAGGAATGGCATAGGTAAAACAACACAAGAACAAATGGAACAAGGTTACCCCCAGGCTATAGGGAACAACAATAAAGAATTATATATAAAATTGTTGCACCTAGGATATAGGGAGAAATAACATGGAAATAAGATGAAGAACATTGCCTATAGGCTGTAGGGGATAATGCCACAGAAAAAATGGGGGGGGGGATAAAATAAATAGGAAGGGGTAGTCAAGATGAATCTAGATGTGCTAAGAAAGTGGACATTGCCTACATAGTTTAATAAACATGAGGTCCAACATGAAATTTAGGATAAAAGTAGTTCTCTTAAGATATGGGATAGAATAAAAAATGATGATAAGAAAATATGATTGAATTTTATAGGAGAATGGGAATGGTCTCACAAAATGGTGAGTGCATAAGAAAAGATGAGGGTGATGTTCACAATCATGAAAGTGTAAGAAAAAAATGTTCATGTAAGCATGAGAGCATGGTTTAGGCTAAAACCACACTAAAAGACAAGATGAACATCCACTACAAAACTAAATTGGTAATTCATAGTGTTCTCTACATCTTTGGCTTGGGATGAGATTACAAAGAAATGAAAGAATTGGTTGAGATTGTTCATAAAATGGTGAGAGTGTTGGAAAAGCTAAGTGGTCATTAGTAAACCAAGTTCAAATTCAAAATGGTCATAAAAGGGACTCGTAAAATGTTGAGAGTGTTTATACAAAAATTGCTCACAAAATGATGAGAGCATAGGAAAATAATAAAGATGGAGAAACTAAAAGACAATTGATTAATTTCAAAATAACTATAAGATCTAGAATCCTTGCAACAAAAAAGTGGTTGTGAAGAAGTGATGGTGGTGGCTAATCTAACCTAAGATACTCCATGTATCCAAGTGCTACCTAAATAGTATGTGTGGACCTCTTGCCGATATAGTTCTCCTAGAAATTTGAGGGAAAAGGCCAAAGTGACCTAAAAATGAAGTTTGATAGGTAAGAAAGTCCATCCTAGAAAATTTTGATAGTTTTATATATGATGTAGAAATTTTAAGCCAATTTTCATGATTTTGTAATTTTTAAGATTTTCTTAGGTCTTTTCAAATATTTAGGGGTTTTGTAATGTTCAAATGTTTTTGGAATTTCTTAAGCATCTCAACTCAATTGATAATTAAGATATACATAATGGTCCAAATCATAAAATGGTGAGAAAATAGCTTAGGTTACTCATAAAATGTTGAGAGTTCAAACATAAAATTGCTTATAAAATTGTAAGAGCATTCAAACTTAAATTTATTTCCAAATGGTGAGAGAGTTCAAACTTAAAATTGCTTATAAAATGGAGAGAACATTAAAACTTAAATTGCTTGCTAAATGGTGAGAGTGTTCAAATAAGGGTCACTAAGTTAACCTAAAAAAACATTAAGTTTTGCTTGCATATTCTAAATAGACCTCAATCTATTGTAGTTATGCCTATAATGGTGAAATCTTAAAAAACATTTCCAATGTTTTTATGTTTTTATTATCTCTTCTCAATAGATAATTATGAGATACAACATGACCTGACTCACAAAATACTGAGAACATGGCTTAAAAATTCTCACAAAATGGTGAACTCATGGAAAAGGGGTGATGAATCTAACCTCAATGAAAAATTAATCACTTCCTACATAGTCTCAGAGGACCTAAAGTCACTATAGTTCCACTTTACAATATAAGAAGCCAAGAAAATGGTTCCAATTTTTTGGGGGTTTTATGGTATCTCAACTTAATGGAGGATTATGAGATATATAATAATTTAACTCACAAAATGGAGAGAGTGTGGTAAAATGGGTAATCAAGCTGACCTCAATGTAAATTGGCACTACCTACAGAGTCATATAGGACCTTGAATCACTATAGTTCCTCTTACACAAAAGGCATAAGACTAAGTACCAATAATTTTAGGAAATAGTCAAATTGCAAAGCATGGAACAATGATGGCAAGGGGATGTAGGAATGCATGGTAAAGGGGCTATTCCTAATTTTCCCAAAGACAAGTATAATTAGGAAGCAATGGAAAGGTTTAGTGGTACTAATTTTCCCATGGGAAAATATGATTAGTAGCATGAGTACTAATATAAAATGCAATAAAAAATTAAGGATGCAATTTCCAAGACCACTATCATACTACTTTTATATACTACCACTCACAATTTTTATTCTGAACCAATTATTGAAATTGCATCTATCATCAACCATTGAACATGCCTAAAATATAAATGAATCAAAACCAAGGCCAAAAATTATAGGGTTAGGTAAAAATAATTGGTTGTAAATAAATTAAGGTATGGTATATTGGTATAGGGTATGATACAAAGAATAGGTATATCACAACATAACTTAAATGATCCTTGTGGATAATAATTTGAGTCCCTAAAGAATAAACATATTTGAAGTGCATTATGTTCATTAGCTTTTCAAGTTCATCTCCTTATATCATAGTGAGCCTATATGTTCCAAACTATAGTTAGCAATAACTACATAAAGCCCTAACCAATTAGATTGGAACATTCCCTTCTTCTTTGTCTTAGCATTGACATTCTTCTAATTCTCTTTTAATAAAAGGTCACCAATCTTGAAATCTTGATGCTTAATGTGTCAATTATATTAGCCTCATAATATATTTTAATAAACCTAAAGGTTATTTAAGGAAACCATGCACTTTCCATATAATAAGTCCATCTCTTGTAAATTAGTTACTCTATAGTCCTCATTATCAATGATGTGATGTAATGAAATCTAGAGAGAAGGAAACTTGACCTTAATAAAAATAATGGTTTTATTAGAATCCTCATCTTGGTCATTATCTTATGGTTAATAGAAATTAGAGAAATGCTGTTTGATCTGGTATTGGTACAAAGTGATTTCACATATTTATTTTTAAATGATTAACCATTATTAGATATAATGTCAAAGGAGATACCATAATGGAAAATGAGATGGTTAAAATAAATTTAGATATCTACTTACCCATAATGTAAGTGAGGGGAATGGGTTCCACCCACTTGAAATATTTAATAGCAATAAGGACATGTTTATGACCATCTAAGGATATAAGCTTTCCTATGAGGTTTCACCCCCACATTAAGAATGACCATGGTGTTATTAGTGGTTTGATCATCTTGGCTAGAACATGAATTAGATTAAAATTCTTCTAACACTTCACACACTTCTTCACATATGAAACTTCATGTATTTCTATAGTTGGATAGTAATAACTAGTACACAATAATTTATTGGCTAGGATTACCCAACTAATGTGGGCCACACACACTCATTTGTGAACTTCCCTCAATTCTAATCCATATTCCCCAAAGGTAAACAATGAACTATATTTACATCATAGATTCTACAATACAAGGCTGGTCCAAGTAAAGTATAATGAGAGGCTTTGTGGATGAAGGATTTTTATTTCTTAAATTAAAGGTGAGGTGGAATAATTTGGTATTGGAGGAAGGAATATATGTCAAAATAATAGGGAGACATGGGACCAATAATGTCATAGACCATCTTGATAATTTATTGATCATGTGTCGATACAAATAGATATTCTATAAGGAATTGATAGTCCCTAGCTCTATCTATAATCTAAATCATGGATCCAATTATGGCCATTGAATTAGTTGTTTTATTATTCACTCAAGGTATCTTTTCAAATTGAATGTTTTCAATTTGTTTTTTAAGAGTATTGACCATGTATTTATATAGTACCAAGTTCTCATCATTCATTTAGTACTATTCTGACTTGTTTGATGACAAGCTATAAATCACCATGAACCAATAAATATTAGATGTTCTACTATACTACTTGGTAAATCCCTATGATGAGTGGTTCATATTTGACCATGTTATTGGTATAGGGAAAACTAATATGAAAAAAATTAGGAATAATATTCCCTTGTAATGTGATAAATAATATTCCATCACCTGATCGATGAAATATGAAGAAACCATCAAAGTACATTTTCTATTATTATGCCTCAAGAATTGCTTCTACTTTTGTGGTGGTCATGATAGCTTCAAGTATAAATATAAATGTAAGAGGTTGGGTATCAGGAAGTAAATCTTATACAAGTTAATCTATGAGAACTTATGCCTTATTTGCCTTTTGATTGGCATATTCAATCTCAAACTCACTCAAAATCATCATCCACTTTGCCATGCATACTTGTAAACCTATTTTGGAAATTAAATACTTGAGAAGATCTACTTTGGAAATAAAAATGGTCTTGTCATTTAACATGTAGAGACACAAATTTTGGGATGTAAAAACCATAGCTAAATAGGCTTTTTCAATTGGTGTATAATTTTTCTCATATTCTACTAATGTTCAAATTAGATAATAAATGGAATACTCTTTAACCTATTCACTATGTTGTGCCAAAAGTGCCCACAAGGCATTTTTAGTTGTTGACAAGTTAAGTAAGAATGGATTATTAGACATAAGTGGTAATATAATAGGTAGATTAGCTAGATATTCCTTGAGATGATCAAATGTTTTTTGGCAATCTTTGTTCCATGAGAAAGTAATTCCCTTCTTTAAAAAGTGTGTAAAAGGATGGAATTCATCATCCATTTATGATATGAAACATCAAATTGACTATATCTTTCCTTGAAAACTATGAAACTACTTCAAGGTTGATGGTGGTGTTATTTCAGTAATGGCTCAAACTTTTGATGGATCAACTTCAATGACCCTATGATAGACAATGAAGCCTAATAATTTTCCAAAATTTACCCCAACCACACACTTATTAGGGTTGAGCCTAAATTTGTACTTTCTACCCCTCTCAAACATTCTTTGAAGTATGATTAGATGGTCAACATGGGTCTTTGATTTACCTAGGATGTCATCGACACATGCCTCAATGATATCATGGAAAATCACTATCATGGCTTGTTGGTAAATGGATCCTACATTCTTAATTCCAAATGACATTGCCTAATAATAAAAAAATACCCATAGAGTGGTGAATGCTATTTTGTGTTTGTCTTATGGTACTATTCTAATTTGGTTATATCCTGAAAATCTATCCATAAAAGAATGCATTTCTTATCTAGTCATTGAGTCATCAATCATGTCAATGTTTGGTAGAGGAAAGTCATGTTTCATGTAGGGTTTATTAATATCCCAAAAATTAGTGCATATTTTGATACCTTCTAGTTTATTTCTCATTGATATAATGTTGGGAATCCATTCTTAATAATCAATCTTGATGAATCTCATGTCTAAGAGTTTATCTAATAGTTTATTAACTAGAAAAATAATACAAGGATCCATTTTTTATAGATTTTATTATTAGAATGTAAAATAAGATGGTGTAAAACCAAGGTGGGGTCCAAACCTAGAATGTCTAAACAAGCCCATGAAAATATGTCAACACACTTTTTTAAAATGGCTAAAAATATTTCACATTCCTCCTTAATGAGGTACATGTCTAATTTGATTTATTTAAGTCATTAGAGTCTCAATATTAACCTTAGAATTATCCTCTAAAAGGAATGTAGAACCATATTCTAAAAGTGTTGGTAATAATGTAAACTAGTTGGAAATTGTAAAGTCTTTAGACTAGACTGGCTCACATAATTCTCCTAAACAAGATGAATCAAAATATCTTAATACTAGTAAAGGTCATGTGATGAATACTTTAGGTAACTCTTGAATAATTTGTGCAAATGTTTACTACTCTTTGGTATTGATTTTAAATCCATAAATAAGCCTTAGAGTGTTGGTCTCCTTTCTTCAAGTTAAGAGGGGTGAGCATCCCCATCTAATGGTGCTCGAAATAGATTTTCACCAAGACTTACTTTTTTATTTATTTTTACCCTAGTTAGAAAGTGCCTAAAAGAGGTTTTCACTTTTAGATCTCAATGTTTGATTTTAGTATTATTTTTGGCCAAGGAATTTCACCCATTATTTAAAATAATAAATAGGATCCAATCTAATAAAAAAGACATGCTTGTGATCTCCAAGAGGTATATTATTCCTCATACCCATAAATTCATAGATGCCCTCATAATTCTTAAACTCATCTAATGGTATTGTCAACTCTTATTGGTTCTAGTCTATAAATTATAGGTGATAGATGGTAAGTGGTGAATGGTGATAAATAAGATTAATGATACAAATGGCATAGGGGTTAAATAAATTTTTGTTGGCAAGGTCATCATAGATGTTATAATTAGACATTACATCATTGTCATCATCATATTATCTAGTCAATGGTGTTAGAACATAAATAAGGTATGTGAGGTCACCCTAAGAAGTTTATATCCAATACCATGGGTTCCATTATGCTTGTTCATTGAAATGGGGTTGATCATCCCTTGATGATGTATCCCTAAGCCTTTGAATTCATAAGATAGGTTATGTATAATATAGTTAGAGATAAGATAATTTACACTTAGGTAACATTTAGCTAGCTCATCAGTATAAATCTATGAATCATCTTTGGCTAAGGGGTCTAGTTCTAGGCTAGAGGTTAGATTAAAAATATTGGGTTTGATAAGCTAATATTTTCCCTTGGTCTACCACTCCATAGGATTTTGGATTCTATGACAACTTGGAAATGTGGAAGGAGTCATGATTACTGTATTTTCCTATACATTTTTTAGATATATAGAAGTGAATGACAATGTCTGGTAGAGGTGCAGATGAGGAGAAGCTAGGCTATTAGGGTAAATAAAATTGGATTATGGCCTTGGTTCAATGGATTTGGATTTATTATCTTTTACTCCATTATATTTGGGCATATGACTAAAGCCAAAATGATAATTATAGCTCTTGTATTTTGCCTTTAAATGTTTTCAATATTGATAAGTCTAGAGATCAACTGGTATAGTCACTTCTATCCCTGAATGGGGAAATTTTATAAACCGATGCAATGTGGAAAGTATGGCCCCAATTTAACGAATCTAGGGCTATCACAAAATTAAGTTATGTGATAATTATAGATCCAAAACATGGCATAGATTTTCATGGGTCAAAGTCTCAGTGACCACTAACAAGTTGATAGTACCTTGTGATTCCCAGTCCTTGTTATCATATGCCTTGATAAGAGTCGTATCTGGTTACAAGTCAACTATTGTATATTTGATATGCTTTACCAAATTTAGAGACACAATTTTTAATCTTGAAACATTTTATAAAATGAAATGTTTAACCTTATGGTTTGTTATACTAACCTTGATGTACAATGAATTATTATGTAATGGGCCCAATAATGGCATGCCACTTTGGTCAAAGGTAAGGCATTGTCTAGGGGATAAAAGTCCTACCATGGATTGTAATTTATTTGGCATGATGCCATCATGTATGAGGGATTGACTCAGGTATTTATTTATTTTTATTTTTATTATTTTTTTTGGTGTGTGTGTGTGTGTGTGTGTGCACGCGCGCGCGTGTGTGTGGGTGGGTGTGTGTGTGTGTGCCCGCACGTGCATGTGGGTGTGTGTGTGTGGGTGTGTGTGTGTGTGTGTGTATGTGTGTGTGTGTGTGTGTGTGTGTGTGTGTGTGTGTGTGTGTGTGCACGCATGTGCACGCGGGTGTGTTTGTGTGTGCGTGCGTGCGTGTGTGTGTGTGTGTGTGTGTGTGTGTGTGTGTGTGTGTGTGTGTGTGTGTGTGCGTGTGTGCACATATGTATGTGTGTGGGTGTGTGTGTGTGTGCGCACGCATGTGTGTGCATGTGCATGTGCGTGCATGTGTGTGGGTGTGTGTGTGTGCATGTGTGCATGCATGTGTGTGTGTGTGTGCGTGCGTGTGTGTGTGTGTGTGTGTGTGTGTGTGTGTGTGTGTGTGTGTGTGTGTGTGTGTGTGTGTGTGTGTGTGCGTGCGTGCGTGTGTGTGTGTGTGTGTGTGTGTGTGTGTGTGTGTGTGTGTGTGTGTGTGTGTGTGTGTGTGTGTGTGTGTGTGTGTGTGTGTTTGATCTACTATCTATCTAGATTTGGTTTTGTAATCCTATGATGGAGGAGAATAGGTGAAGATCTCTAGTTATGGATATACACCATGACATTTTGGATGGGATACTAGCTCCATATGACCCCACCATACTAGATGATCTTGTGGTACTATCTGACCCAGCCCATGAAAACTAGTTTAGATTAGTGGGAGAGGATATGATGTAGTTATAAACATGCAATGATGGATTATAACCACTAGTGGGGGTCGAAAAGGGAGATGCATAGGCCTAATTGGTCTTGGCTCAAGAGAGAGAAACATATATGGCTACCAAAATCTACCTTAGATAGGTGCAAGACTAGGTGGCCAATCTATAGGGATAGGTAGTAGGTTTGAGATCCCATACTACCTCATTATAGTGTACCATTCAGAGGGGATAGACCTAGGAATGTATGGGAAGTATGGTTAGGCTACATGATAGCTAGGATGGAGCCTATATTTAGATATAGAGCTATTTTATATTTTATACTTTGTATTAAACACATGATATATATAGATATTGATTTTGACAATTGGATTTGATCTCATGAGTTATATTTGGTTGTGTATGTTGATGTATGGATATATTTATTTATAGCACATTTATTTAGATTTTGTTGTATATGCTATGGGAAATATATGTGGAGTGTTTTCTTTTCCATCATTATGGATACACATGCATGGTTAAAAATAAAAGGGAAAAAATGACTTGGAAAAGTGTAAGTAATTATAAATAAATCTACTACACACTATACCACAATGGAAAATGTGTAATAAAAATATATGACTAAATATAATAAACCAAATATGGTAAAAAGATATAACAAAATGTTTTTAAACCATAAGAAATATTTTTACTAAATTAAAACAAGAAAAATCACACTATATCATGTGAAAATAATGAAATAAAATGGAAAGCACATGAAAACCAAATGATATATATATATATATATATATGTATATATATATATATATATGTATATATATATATATATATATGTATATATATATATGTATATATATATATATGTATATATATATATATATATATGTATATATATATATATGTATTTATATATATATATATATATATATGTATATGTATATATAAAATAAGTCTATCAATCATACTAAATCATGTTGGGAAGTATAAAAGAGAAACAAAATTAGAAAAATTAACTTAAATTGATCGCACTAATTCATGCTGGAAAGTATGAAAAAATAATAAAATGGTTGTATTCTTAAATGCAATAAAAAATAAGAAGATAAAAGTGAAATATCAATAGAGTAAGCATAAAACATACTATATCAATATGGGAATAATGTTAATTACATGTAACTCAATCAATCACTACTTACATCAAATTTGACACATGTAATTTCATTGTGACTTGGGTATTAGAACATTTTATGAGGAAGGTCTGGTCCTATCCATAGTCTTACACTTCAACTCACAAAGGGAACACCAATGAGGTCGAAAAAACTAGGAATTTTAAAAAAAAGGGAATGTTGGAAATGCGGTAATTTATGAGGAAGCCCTAGTCCTATCCATGGTCTTACACTTCAAATCACAAAGGGAATCCTTAAGGGTAGTGATTAGATAACAAAATATTTTTTCTTAAGGGTAAATATTAGGATTATTGTAAATTAAAGAGGGAATGTAAAAATAACAATGTAGGCATCTAATGAGAAGACCTTAGGAAAAATGAGGCACAGGAAGGACATGAAAAAATACACTAAGTTACTAGTGACCATCAATATACAATGAATACATGTTCTCAAAAAACACAAAGCTATATATGCAAATACATGTAAAATAGATGTACCTTCTCATAATGTGTTCCCTATTCCTTAGGACCTCTTATAAAGTATTCAATCTACTGCAAATATTACGTACTTGTGTGAGAAAGTAGGTAGCACTAAAATATTTTTGTATTCTCCTTTACCAATCTACTATCATACCATACCCCAGTGGACCTTGAATATATAATGAGGCCAAATTTGGAGTTCTAGATTCAACTAAGAAAATGAGATGTGCTTTGAATCACATCTTTTTGTGTGATTTAACTTTTGAAATTTTAAATGTTTCCTTTTGTATAATTGCCTTTTCTTAAAATGATTTGGCTTTTAATTTTTTATGGCTTTGAAGATTCCTCCTCCATACAAACTTAAAATAAAAAACATGATAGACAAAGTGATACACATGAATGAGATTTAGACTTTGGATAAATGAAGTTAAGTATCCAAAGACATGACTGACTAAAAAACTTAGGCTTACCTATGAACCAATATGCTATCTCAAGTTTCAAACATGTGTGTGCTTAGTTTTAAAAAGTAAATATAAGGGGAATAAAGGGAGATCAAAAGTGGACATGGTAAGATAGGATTATGATAATGAGATGATTGTGTTTGCTAACTAATCACATGGTAAATAAGGATTCCTAAGAGGAATAAGTTATCTATAACCAAGTCACAATAATAATTATCCATGTTATGGAGATAAAGTAACAAACTATCATGATAAAAGAACAAGACATCCATGGAAATAAATAAACTCATAAAAATAATCATGTAGTCATGAAAATAATCCATAAGAGATCAGAAGGAAATAAAATGGCACCATAGATAACACATAATGCATAGAATAAAGAAACATGTAAGATAGATACATGAAGCAAAAATTTGACATAGAGTGAAATGATATATAAAGTAGATAAATATAAACATGGATTACATGTCCAACCCAAAAATGAAGAAGAAAGTGAAGGAACATCATGTTGTGTTCATAAGTACTGGTAAATCTATCCATATACATTATCCATAACATTTGATAGATCTCTTTGAAGCTGGACCCTAAATGCAGTGAGGGTCTCATTAATCTTCAATGAAAGCTGGGAAATACATCTCATCAAAGGTCCTTTAAAAAAACGTAAGCATGAATAAAGGATTGTGCTCATGAGGTATATCATGCATAGGATACTTAGGAGAAGGAATAGGAATAAAATCTATGGGACAATAAGGATCCATTAGTAGAGAAGGGACCACAAGTGGAGAAGAATATATGGGTGGAGAATCACAAGTAGAGAAGGGAACACAAGTGGATGAACCATGGGGGAAGAAGGGACCACAAGTGTAGGGACCATATGAGAAGAAGGGGGGACCTTATTACATGAAAAAACTATGGGAAGAAGAGTAGTAGGTGTAGGAATGGTCATACGTTATGTTAGCTAGGGAATGTGTACTCTAACTACATACATTTATGAATGTTCCATGTGGATAGGGATCATGGTTTATTTTTGGTTATTGGTTATTCTAAAATATTGTTAAAAAGATATTCTATTTTTAGTTGGGATCAATTACATAGAATATTTAACAGTAAAATATAGGTTGGTATACCTAGATTCCAAGTATATACATTGTGGTTATAACAATATAGTTTTTAAGATTATATATTCCTTCAGAATGTAGTAGAATGGGTTAGATAGTGTTGGATAATAATGTAAACGAGCCTTTTGGGTAAAGATGAGATATCTAGAATGAAAATGTGATGAGTGATTTATAATATGAAGATTGTAAGCATATTTAGTAATTGATAGTTAATATAATATATATACACTTACTATGTGAGATATATTGTTTAGGTATTGATATGTGTTACAAGTCTATCTCTCATGAAAATGATTGTCTTCTATTTAACTTTATCTACTCATTATGAAGCTAAGTGATATTGCATAATAAATCTATGAATTGATAATCTTTCTTTATAGATGTCTATAAATTACTTTAAATTGTTAAATATATTATTATGTTAATGAATAAAAAAGGTATTTTCTTTACAAGTTTGAAAACTATGTCATCATACCTAATTTTTACCATTAAATATCTAAGTAGATAATCATAGGATTACTCAAGATTGTGTAAACCTATACGATCCTAAGATAGAAGATGAATAATGAATAATGATTTTAATTTCCTATAAGCTCTTCCTCAAATCATAGGAGTCATCCCTATAATTAGAACATTCTTGTGAATTGAGGAACCTCTACCAAAAATGGTGTAGTGAGAATGGAACTCAATGTTTGAGGATATGCTACAGTGGTTGCCTAGTCAAAGAGATGTGAAATGTTGGCTACATCATAAAATAGTCTATTTTGCATAAAGGAATCTCAAAGAATAGGGTGTTTCAAACAAAATATTGTACAAGAACATATTTATGTTGAAATTTATGAGATATTATAGTGTGAATTACCTAGATTGCTAGCTAACTAGTTGACTCATATAGAACATCATCATTTTATATCTCATGTGATTAATAACATTACATGGTCTGAGGACAAGATTGAATAGCTTAAAGCCTTAGACACCTAATGGACCCATGTAATAGATCATTGATTGGATTCAACATTTGAGGGGTATATCATATATTTCATAGTTTAAGGCTACATAACATTTGAAGTGGTAAAGGATCTATTTATGAGAGGGATATGAATAAAATTCTTACAACAACTTCCTATGCTCATTAAGACGTTGGCTATGGAGAAAATGATGGTACATATTTCTTTCCATATGGATTAGTCACTTTAGGCACCATGGGAGTGTGTGTGACACAAGGGATAATGAATAAAAGATGAAAATGTAGAGATTGAACCTGAGTCTAGCATTGAGAATCTAGAGGAAAAGGACTAGAAAATACTTTGGAGCTAGAAATAAATTTGTGATAATAAAGGAGATGGAATAAATAAAGTGCATTTTAGGATGCTATAAATAGGATAAGGATAAGTAGTAGTATTGATGATTTGGATGAAAGGAGATGATAAGTAGAAGTTCATGGTGAAGAGAGATAGAGAGAGGAATCCAATCAAAGTAAAGATAGAGCATGAGGAAGTGATGAGGATTTATCATAGATGAAATAAGAAGGTAGTAGTATATAAGTATGGGTAAAATTTCACAATTTTTAGGAAGGTTATTCTAAAAATAAAATCAAGGATTTACTTATAGTCATAGACACATTACAAGTTCAAGTTTTGAGAGATGCATCTTTGGAGGTAAGGATCATTTCCCTAGGGAATACAGATCCTACAAGCCCCTTTTTTTTAAAAATCATAATAATTAATACATATATTTAGATGGAAACACTTGGAAAGGACAAATTCTATATGAAGTTCATAGAAAAACCCTAAAAGTATAAAAGACTCTATATCATGAAGTTGCACAGAGTTTATTAGACCAACAAAACAACATAACAAAATTGTTATTTGCATACATAGATCTTTTAATTATTGTATAGGATATGGATTTCATTACATAAATTTAAATTTTATAAGAAGAGGAAGGAGATAATTAAGATATCAATGCAACTACCACATCCACAAAATGAGAGGAGACATCACAACTGCTGCCAGACTAGGAGGCACTCTAGGTTGCATAAAAGCACCCAAAATCAAAACCATCCTTAAAATAGATTGTAATAAATAAATTATGATATCTATAAGAAACCCCACTATGTAATTTTAATTAGGATCACTAACCCACCTAGCTCCTTATGATGGGTTTGTAGACCTAGAATAGTACCTATTCACCTTCACTATGAAAAGGAGATCTAAAGGAAACACCTATGAAGGGGTAATGAAGTGTGATTTGATTGGATCATTGTTTGATAGATCATTATAATTTATATTCCAAAAAGGTGTTGACCAAGATACATTAAAAAAATTCAAAATAATGCTGATCACAAAATTTAAAGTCAAAAATGCTCTAGCCAGACCATATAATATCTCAAAGAAATTAAGCAAGGAGAAAAAGTGACTATTTTTGAATACAATCATATATGTTTAGACATAATAAATAAATTTGAGTTTGTTATGATAGACAAAGACAAGACTAATTATTTCGTATAGGGATTATGACCAAGGATAAGGTTTGTTATTGTATAAACCCAATTCACTAATAAAGATAAAAATAGAATAGATGTAATCTAAGTGGAGTAGATTAAGGATTATGGGGAAGCTTCAGATCTTAGTTCATAGAAAGAGAACAAATAACAAATCTTTCTAAAAATATTGTAACAATAACAAGAAGCAGTGTAGATACCTAGGTCATATCTCTGGTGTATGGAGTGTGGCAAAGAAGGGCACCATAGGAATGAGTGTCTAAGAAGAAAAATTGATTTTTGTGATATTAGTCATGTAGTAAGACATGCAACATCTCAAGGTCATTTTTATAATAGTATTTAAGGAACCCATATAATTTGTACTACAACTTCTACAAATCTCACAACCATGATGATATGAAATGATGAGCATTATAAGAACTGAGAGAAGACATCACTAAAAATGTCCACATTAAATGTACATAAAACAAATGTGATAATGTAAGATATAATAACACCTAGAGAGAACATATATGGCATTAATATAGCTACTACACCTTGGGAACTAATGGTACTAGATTACCAACCTACATATGTACCTAGTTGGAATCCACTTATTTAGAATTAGACAACCCCTACTCAAAATTGGAATTTTTAAAATTATATGATCTTATAGCCAATACATTCTAGCTAGGCACCACAAGTAACTCAAGAATAAATATGGAATATTTGGTGGAAACCAACAATAGTAAGGGTGGAATCCTCAATATAATTTTACAAACTATGGACCATAGAGGTCTAGTAACTATGGTTTCCAACTAAATAGAGGATACCATGGGGGAATGAGGGGAGGTTACCAAGGAGGACAATAAGGAGTTAGAGGAAATGGACCTCAAAACCCAATTCAATGCTATCTATGTGGAAATTTCAATCATGTACAAGGTAATTTCCCCATGAATATACAAAATCAATCTTACTATGCCTATTATAGGGTTTATAAACAATATGATACAAAGGATTGTCTAGTGTTGGCAAAGAAGCATTAGGATAAGGCTATAAGAAATGTAAATATGGTAACCACATAGCCCTGAGAGGATGTGTTATTACAAGATGTAACTCATTCATAACACATAGATCAATGATTACTCCCTATGAAATTACCATAGGACCATGGGATTAGGAAAGCACAACCAAACAAGTATCTAGAGCCCATCATGGAGAAAGGGTTAACACACAAAGTACTGCATATTATAAAAATGATTCAATAATAAGAGACCACTGAAGATGATTTTGTAGCCACATATACACAAATTTATGGGCAGATAATGTGAATCATTTGATAACATGATTTTGTTACTACCTTGATGGAATTGATGAAGCTCTTTAGTATATTGTCAAATTAGGATATCTCATAGAACATCACTAATTTGATTCATAGTCATCTAGAGTATGCATAAAAGGGATAATAACAAGTGAATTAAATGATATGGTATGTAAAATCTAAATTTCTTTTGGGATGTTGATTCAATAATGGACATTTAAATAATAGGGTATGAGGTACCCAATATAGTGTTTTATTTTGGTAGCACTATCAATATGATCCCTCAATAAACATATGTTGTTATTAGCTAACCTATGATAAGTTACAACCTAGTTACATCAAGTCTTATATATTATAGGCACATTAAACCAATTGGTTGATTGGAGTATGTGGAGATCAAATTCACATAAGTGAGATTGTGTGGTGAATTTGAAGTCATATATATGAAGACGGATGAGATGCACTATCTTATACTCATTAAAAAAATGGGTGTATGATGGTCATATGACCATCAATACAATAAGGAACTAGTCAGAATCTCATTAGGTAGACAATATTATAGTGATTACTTTAAATAAGGATGGACAAAAAGCATATTGTATTACTAGAGATATGAACTCTCTGTATGTCTATGGTGAGAACATTTGATGAAGGTAAATGTTAAAGATAGATGATAGGTCTTGTGAGCCATTGGATGCAACTTCCTCTACAATCACAAAATACTATCAAAGTTACCATTATGGTTATAAGATTTACCTTTTCATTTTATGTTACAAAATGTGAAGATTTCACTATTATTAGCATATGATGAACATTCTATGTTCATAAGGTCACCAATTCTGTCAGACAAATATTTATGATGTCAAGCTAGTCAAACAGTTCAAGATTACATATAACTAATAAGAAAAGGAATTATAACTTAGGATAGGTATTATTCAATAAGTGGAGACTCTAACACTCACATTCTCAATTGGATGAAGGGTGGCTATGAGGTACGACCTCTGTGCATGGTTTTTGCAATAGAATGCCAACTACCACACTAGTTTGCCACTAAGGATGTTGGTGATTTTTTTTTATTCTAATAATATATCCTTGACATTGACCAAAGAGTTAGTTATCTCATACATGCATTGAATGGGTTTGTTAAAAACTAGTAGTCTGTACATAAGGAATCATATATGTAATGGGATGAAGATTGTGAAATCTTTCTAGCTCGATTTTAGTTACCATAAGGAGTAAGGAAAGATATTGCCTTGAGGTTCATATTTATTAGTGTGTTGAGGTCTAGAATGTAGAGGTTATTGCCCTAAAATATTGGGTACATATATTTAATTACACTCTGGGCACCCTTCCTACTACTTGGTACATATACCAAGAGCATAGAAGGGAGACAAGACATTAGGCATAGATTTAAGGTGATTTCATTTAGACATTTATTTTTTAAGATGGAAATCCTCTAACACACAAGGCATTGAAGAATCTAAATTTTTTTCTATTCCATGGGAGGATTGAAGACATATATGGACTAATCAATCCATCATCCTCCCACAATGTAACATGTGATTTGAATAAAGATCTATAGGCATATAGATTAGAGAAGGACAAGGCAAAGATCTCTGTTCAATGATGTCATAGAATAAAAGATGAATATGACTGGATAATAGATTCAACTAATAATGATGATTTGGCTCTCAAAATATTATTTGAACTAGAATGGGAAGCTAAGATACTTCCAAGTCTAGTCATAGAATCATCTAAAGAAGAAAGGTTATGGCATCTTAACATTCCAAAATGGGAATTTGAATGGACACTACATGATTTTATTCTTGAGGAAGACAAAATATTTACTAATAACCATTGAAATATCACACTAAGAACATTATAATTGAGTATGTTCCAAAATTTTCACATATTAGTGATTATTGGTCTTAATAAGACATCCAAAGTACTACAACTTTAATGGGATTATCTAGATGTCTTTTTAACCAAGTTCACTAAATTCAAGTGTATGAAACCATATATAATTGAGATTCACATTTAAATTAATGAGTGTGCATGATCTATTAATAAAATACCATACTGTTTGAACCCAAACATGAAGTTAAAGGTCAAAGTTAAACTAGACTGCATATATGAGGCCATAATTATTTTTAATATAGAGAAATCTGACTAGATGTGTTCTATGGTGGTTAAAAAAAATAAGGTTGGTGAGATTAGAGTTTTTGTAAAAAATTATCTTTTAAATGAATCTTGTGTTAATGAAGCTTTACCCATCTTGTTTATAGATGAGGTTCTAGAATCGGTCATAAGCCATAAGGTGTATTCCTTTATTGATGGTTTCAATGAGTACCATTAGATTCCAATAATAGAAGAATATTGAGCTAAGATGACCTTTAAAATATAATGGGGTTATTTTTCATATAAGGTAATGCCATTTGGACTAAAAAATGGACACATAGTTTTCTCAAGGGTTGTAGCTGCGTTTAAGGATTTCATCCATGATTTATTATACATCTATTTGGATGATTGGGATATATTTTAATTGTTTAAAAATAATTTGTCCAAACTAATATTGATGTTAGAAAGATGTAGAGAATTATGGATAGTGATCAACTTAAAAAAATACTCATTTTTTACACCCTTTAGGGTTTTTTTAGGTCATGTAGTTTACAATAAAGGTATCTTGGTAGATCCAACCAAGATCATAGTCATTATAAGAATGCCTCCAACCATAATTGTGATAGAGGTGAGATCCTTCCTTGGATATACAATCTACTACAAAAAGTTTATTAATGGGTACACTATAATATCTTCCCTTTTAGATAAGTTATTAAGGAAGGATATATGATTCATCTGGATAGATGAATACTAGGTAGCATTCATTGATTTAAAGTAGAGTTTGGTAACTGCATTGATATTGATATTTTAGATTGGAGTATGTCTTTCCATGTATATATGGATGCATCAAGGATCATAGTTGGCACTCTATTGACACAACCAAGAGAAGGTGGTTTAGATCACCCCATTAATTTTACTAGTTATAAGTTATTTGTAGCTAAAAATAATTATACTACCACTGAGCATGAAGCCTTTGTGATAATAGTAGTGTTGTCCTCCAAAAATATCACTCATTTTTGGGACAAGATTTGATCTATTTTGGTCCTACAGACCAAAATTGTCTCTTCCCTTTCCAAAATTTGTCCTGGGCATTCAAATTCCTCATTTTTCAAGCTTCTCAAAAATCTACAGACTCTATAAGAAAAGAAAATCTATGGACTCTGTAGGAAAAGAAAATCTACAAACTCTGTAGGAAGAGAAATCTATGGACTCTGTAGGAAAAGAAAATCTATGGACTCTACAGACCATGTTCAATGGGCTTCACAAGTTGATTTCTACAGACTCTATAGGAAAAGAAAATCTATGAACTCTACAGAGTAAGTTCAACAAGCTTCACAGGTTGATTTCGACTATATAAGAAAGAAGCAAGATTTCAACACTTAGGTAATCTCAAATTTGGTTTAATGGCCAAGTTTAACCAAAAGAGTTCATTGGCAAGCTTCTAAGCAAGGATTGAATCATTGAACCTTGAACAATTTTGGTGTAATAGGCTCAATAGGTTCAAAGGTTCAACATCAGTAGCAAGAGTTCAACCACTTCTTGGTTCAAAGGCTTCTACAAGCAGGTTCAATCAAGGTTCAAAAGGTTTTTGAGGCTTAAACCATTGAACTATTGAACCATTGAACCAGTTTGGTTCAAAGGTTCAATGGGTTCAAGGTTAAATAGGTTCAATGCATTTGGTTTAACAAAGATCAAAAGGACTTAGCAAAATCAAAGGGAATGAACCATTGAACCAAAGTTTGGTTTAATAGTTGGTTCAATGCTTCGATTCATTTAGTTGGTTCACTCAGTCGGTTCATCAAACGATTCATCGACTTGGTTCAAATCTTGGTTCAAAGCTTGGTTCAATGATTGGTTTAAAGGAGTGGTTCAATGCAAAATTTCAAGAGAGCCTCCCAAAGGACAAGTACCCTTGTCGAGGGCACTTGGTTGACAAAAGCACCCTTCAGAAGGGTCATTTTCAAGGAAGCTACAAAGTTAAATTCTTTTAGAATTTTTGTTTAAGGCACAATTCTTTCAGACTTTTGTCTGAAGGAATTCCTTCAGACAAAAAGTTTGAAGGAATTTGGAAATGCTATGGGAGGAAATCCTAAAGGAGTTTCTCAAGGCCAAAGACAAAGCAATCAGGAAATGTCTACAGACTTTTTGTCCATGGGAAATTGTCTGTGGACTTTTTGTCTATGGGAAAATGTCTGCAGAAAAAGTTCATGGGAAAAGGGTCCATAGAAAAAGTCCATGGGAAAGCTCTAAAGGATGCTGAAGACAAAAGGCCACCAAAGGACCTGGAAGGTCAGGTGCCCTTATGGGGGACTCTCAACTACCAAATTAAAGGACACTTCCCAAAGATGAAGGGTCACCTTCCCTTTGGGAGAATGTAAAACAAGAAAGTCAAAGAAAGCCCAAGGGGTGATGCACCCAAAGATGTCAAAATCAAGAACAAAAAATTAGCTGTTAGAAATTCAAGCGTATTGATGGGTGCACGAATGTCAATTTCAAGGTTCATAAAATAGCCATTGATTTTGAAAAGCCTTAAAGAAGAGCGAAAGAACTTAGTGACCCACTAGAAGAAAGAAGCCCGAAGGCCATCTGAAGACTACTCGAAGGGCAGATACCCTTGCAGGGGGATCTTCCAAACCCAAAGTGGATCATTTCTCAAGGCTCGAAGGGTAGGTCCCCTCTAGAAAAGCTCAAATGATAAAGCTAAAGGAATTGCTAAGGAAAGTGACGTGCCTGTGGACATCAAAGTTGTGACAATAAAAAAGCTATTGATCCTTATAGATTTAAATCTATGGACCCGAATGCATTCAAAGGCTTTAAGGCTAAGATCAACAAGAAGTGACTAAGGAACAGAGCATCAAATTGAATTAAGGACTTGATTCAATTAACTAGAAAAGGAGTAATGATGAAGAAGGATCAGATCGCTAGGTAGACATTGAAAGAGGCAAACTTTCAATAGCGTGACTTGTTTCTCTGCTTTGAGAAAATCAAATGGGTAGATGCCCCTAAATTCTATCCTATCTTCTTAACAAAGTTCAATGCAATATGATGTGTTACTATTCCCAAGTCTATCTTGAAGAGGCTATATAAGGGACTCTCTTGTTAGTGTAATATCTCTCTCTAACAATTAGAAACAAAACTTTGCCCAAAATGAAAGGCATTTTTGAGACTTTGAGCTCAGATTGTTGATCATATTTTGTTATTGGAATAAGAAAGTGACTTTTCAGACTTTGTGCTGTGATATATTTGTTGTTGGGGAAACTTTTCTTATGTATTTTTCCTTAATATATTTTTTGTTCCTTTAATTCAACAAGAAGAATTAGTGAAAGTAGTCAGGAAGGTGTCCTAAAGTCAACTGTGGAGAGACTTTGTGAAACCATAATTACCTTTAGTGTGTTTTGTTTTTGTTTTTGTGTAAAGGACCTTGGGATGACTTTGTGCCCTCATTGTCCTTTGTATCTCACTCTTGGGAAAATTTAGGTGGAGACTTCATGCTACATCTCAATTTTCTAGTTACTACATCCTTGGTTACATTTTGCATTTACTACCAGGAGTATTCTTGTGGTTTGCTGAATAGTACTTCTAAAAGAAGATGAGTGTTGTCTGTCATTTCCCTTGAGTTTTTTCCTTCGATTTTCACACATCATCTTTGAAGAAAGAGAGATGGATGGTTTATCCTACCCTTGAGTATTATTTTTTGTTTATATATATATATATATATATAGGGAACCTCCCCTTGATGAGAGGAGAGATTAGTCCCCTTTTGATGTGGTAAACCTACACATTTGGATGACCAATCTTCTTACTTTGGATGATTAGACCTATTTTGTTTATCAGTACGCTAATTGACAAAATAATTAACCAATAAGTAGCACTATATAAATTTCATCATTATTGATTAGATAAACCATTTGAGTTGTTCACTAATAATTAAGCCTTATGTTACCTAGTAAATAAACCTTTTCTAGGAGGCCATATATGTTGAAGGTTAAAGCTTTTTTAGGAGTTTTAGTTTTGCATTAATGTTAAACCTAGTCAAGAGAATGTTGGATCAGACCATTTAAGTCAACTCCAAAATGGTGAAAACTAGAGGAAATTCCCTATGAATCACCTAATGCACATTTATTCTAAGTGTCTATGATTCCAAAATAATTAGAAGATATCGCACAATTTTTGGAATAGGGGACATTTTTAGAACACTAAATAGAGTGATAAAATAAGTAGTTGATTACTAAATCCCTTCCTTTTAGTATCATTAGAGGCTTCTTGTATTATATAGCTAAGGACAAAGTACTATGTAGAGTAGCACTCGAGCATGAATGACCTCAAGTACTTAAAGAATTTTATAAAGGCATCATTGGAGGTAACTTCATTGGATATGATACAAATATAAATGTTTTTTAAAGTGGACTATACTGGCCTTATTTATTTCAAGATGCACATTGAATCACATAGCAGTGTGGTGTCTATCAAAGGATGGGTAAGTTAAACCATCAGGACGAAATTCCTCTCTAACCAATGCTTGCATAGCATCCTTTTGAAAAATATGGAATTAATTTTGTTAGACCTATCAATATCCCTAATAAACACATTCATGTATGATATATAATCACTATGACTAACTATTTTACCAAGTGGGTCAAAGCTAATATGATAACTAGTTGTGGTGTAAAGCATACATCAAATTTATTATATGAGAACATATTCACCAGGTTTAGGTGTCCAATCAAGATCGTAAGTGATATAGGTACACACTTTTTGAATAAAATCATAGAAATGCTTACTGATGAATTCCCCATATTGCATCATAAAATTATAGACTACCATCCTCAGGCAAATGGTCAAGTGAATGCTACAAACAAAGTCTTAGGTAAGATGCTTATAAAAGTTTGTGATGTTTAGAGAGATCAATGGGAGGATAGGCTTATTTTAGTATTATGGTCACATCACATGCATTAAAAATGTGCTTTATATTTTACCCCATTTCAACTAATCTATGGTCTAGAAGTAGTAATGCCCTTAGAGTATGTTGTACCCAGCCTATGGATTGAAATCATTATGCATATGGGAGATTAATAATATTTAGAGAGTAGGATATTAGACCTGAATAGAATGGATTAATATCACCATACATTAGCATGGACATAAGAGGTAAATAAGTGGAAATAAAAATCTTAGCATGATAAAAATATTCACACTAAATAATTTTAGATAGATCAAATCATCTTATTGTATGATAGTCAGTTTTGAGCTTTTCCAAGAAAATTAAACATCCATTATAAGGGACCATATATTATTAATGTATTATTGTATTCATAAATGGTGGTTTTATAGGATTTACAAGGTACCATTTTTATTGGAAAAGTGAATGGCATTAGGCTCAAACCCTATTAAAATAAGTTGTGTACCTAGGATAAAGTAAGTACTCATTCACATCAGTTTAGCATAGGATTAATTTGCATTCATAATGTGTGGATTGGGTTTGGTTTTTGTTATTTTGTGTGTGTATTTTAGTAGTATATGTAAATAAACTAGATGTAGTAGCCCATAAGTAGGACGCATTATGCATAATTAGGAGGAAAGCATCTATACCATGATTAAAATAAATGGCAAAGAAAGATAATTAAGTCTAAGAAAGCTCTATATGGTAGAGATCTTGATGAAGATAAATGACTAAGGGATGGGTGTTAATACCCATGCATGTGAGATAGGAGACATATTTACCAAATAATTTTAATGATCTACATTAGGAAATGGAATAATCAATTCATAGATGTACTAGCTCATATCACTCCACTTGACCATCACAAAAAGATACCACATCAAAAAAAAAGTGTACCAGCTAATCAATTCCAGGATTTAGTTGTTAATGTTTTTCCAAAGAAGATCTTGAGGTAATTTGGTGAATTTAAATCTAAATTATTATATTGAGAACATGAAAACCTATATATAGGCCTTGTTTCTAGTTGAATCATCATTTCATACTTAGCTATTTTCAATCAATTTGGTGATAATTCCTCCAAGTCTCTTATACCACTCTATACTCCTATATCCTAACCAAATCAACCATAATGTAAAGATATTCATGATGGGCACTGATAGACAACTATTATTCATCAAAATTCTCTCCACTGCATAATTAGAATACATTAAGCTTAGTGCAAACATATGCTAGGAAAAAAATTTAGATCATGAAGCATATCCTTATTTCAAATGTACCAAAGAAAGACTATTTATTCTTGAAGTATCCTTGGATAAATAAAATTTGGTAATTTCACCACCACATAGGTTACACAACACCAATGTGGAGTGCCTAATTTGTCTACCTACATTTAACCAACTAAGTAAAATCATGGGAATTTTGTTGGGAAGGTATAACAATAAGAAAATCTATTTATCTGTGGATATCACTATATATGTGAATGAGGTAGCAATGGTAAGAGCCACATTCATGACAACACATGGATGATATTTGGTGCCTTAAAAACCAAAATATCCTATAATTTTGTCTAAGATTAAGTAGGCCTATACCTTAGATAATCACATAATTCCTTTGGATGACATCCTAGATAAAGTCATTTGCATCTTAGTAGAGTTTATTACATGTTTTTGGCAAACCACAAAATCTATTAAGGAGGCCACCAAAAGGGTAATTGATATTATGAATAACATGGTCCTACAAGGGGAATGATTTAATTATCTAGAATTTCTAGTGGTTAAAATTATAATGAGTATTGAAAAATTCATTGCATCTATGAAATAAACTTTTCAAAATCAATTTCTAGTGTTATTGCTTATATTTACATAGTGGAAGTCTCCAAAAGGCATTGTCAATCCATATGTAGATTATTGGCTAGGTATTACATTCTATAAACTCATTTAGAAACATAGTGAAAGAGGCTACCTTGTGTATCAATATAAATTTTGTGCATGGTGAGATGAACTCATGGAATTAGTGCTCAGTAACCCAATAATCCCACTACCTATGATGTAATTTTTGGTCCAACATGTGGTGGTTTTGAAGCTTCCATAGGACATTTATGTCTACATTCATAAGCTACCAAAGGATCCATTTACATCTTTTCCCTTATTTATTGATATCCATATGGCATGAAAGGAAGTCACCCAATAGAAAATTATATCCACATGTAGAGTGACCCCTTTATAAATAATTCCACCTAATGTTCCCATTCTAGTAGATACCATACAAACTTCCCCGATAATGTTTGTTCCATCAGATCAAGGAAAGTACAAAGCTACTCTGAGTCATTGATCACTTTATCCTCCATTATGGAATAATCATAGTCAAAATACATGGTTAGATGATCCACATGTGCCTCAAATTATTGTAGAGTGTGAGTGGTAAAATATTCAAATAGATAAACAATAGGTTTATTAGGCTATGCTCGTAGACATGACTATTGATTTATATGAGAGGGAAGAAGAAAAATAGTTTTTATTTTGGAAAGTAGTGTGCAAAGTGCCCCAGAATTTATGGTTAGAATTTTTAGCTTGTCTATAGTCCATTATTTTGGATATTTTGGGTGAGAAAGCCAAACTATAATGACTCCAATAAAAAATTATGGTATAAGGTTGTTTTGATGATTCTTATTAGGCCCAACAAATTGATCCATTTGATTAGAGTCCACCATAATTACTCCAATGTAGGCATCACATGATGCAAAAATATAAACATACTATGAAGGAAGAAGATCATGAAGTTACACCCACAACCCAATAATCTACAATAATTCTTATACCTTTAAGAGGAATTGCATCATCATTTCCTAAGGATGCACCTAGATTTAGGTGCCAAAAGGGAAGTACAGTATGGGTGATGGTGCATAAATCTATTATGATTTCTTATTCATCAAAATTATATGAACCCCTCATTTATATTGAAGATGTGGTTTAGATTCCCAAATTCTAGAGTAAAACCAAGCTACCCAAGAAGAAGCACAATGAGCTGACAAGTGTATAAGAAGAAAGGAAGCAAAGAAATATTAGAAGGAAATGGTAAAACAAAAGAATTTAGAGGCACAACAATCATTGTAGACTGAGGTGACCATACAAGTAGTGGAGCCATAACCTATTGTTGAGTTGTGGAAATCAATGACTATGGAGGAAATTCCCAATCCAATTGTGTATACTATTCATGTGTTAATGGATATCCCCACCTAATTCATATAGATTATAGACACAGAGGCCTAATAATAGAAGCTTGTTTAGGCTAAGTGCACAAGTAGGATATTACTACTAATCTAGCAAAGAAGTAGCTACTAATGAGGTTGAGTGCAAGCTTATCATGAGGTGGCATTGACACATATAGATTCTCTATCTTTATGCACTTAGGAGGCCATGAAATATGAGGATGAAACCACCATATGATCTATGCATCTCACTCCTTAACCTCCATTGAAAATCATAGATAATTCCACTATGCTCATGTTTCCTTTAGATCCCTCACTCTTCCAAAGCATGTTGAGGTCTAAAGGAAACATGCTTCATAGGGAATTTGTGACATATAGGTTCCATAGGGTTACTATCGTATATGCCTCCAAATTTTACCTCTTCCACTTCTCAATCCCTCCCCACCCTTGGTTAGGCCTCACCAAAACCTAATCCCATTGTGACATCTAGGTTCCATCACTTATCCCTCATGGATGTTCCATTTACACCCTCTCATCACACCATAGTTTCATTCCTCCTCACTCCATTGCAGTGCCTTCACACTATAACCTCCACTATTGTCTCTGCTCTACCACTACCCACCACTGAAGCATCTCTCAATGTTTCTAATAAATTGGAGGGTGTTTATGATTTTTAAGATTCTATTGTGTAGACTATTGTTTATTTATATAATAAGGTGCCCCAGTTACACTAACATAACTCTAACCAATAGATTATACTCAACAACATTATTAATTTTATTAAAGACTCCTACCATACCCTTTACTCCCAAGTTGTGGGCCTTGGTTTTATATCAGATTACATGAAAATTACAAAGCTAGTAGCCTAGCTTACATAGGATTGGGTGAGAATTTGATAGGTTAATAGTATCAAATTTTAAGTTCAAGCTATAAAGGAGGAGTCAAATGAGTTATGTGATCTCCTAGATATTTATAAGTCTAACCTCACTACTATAATTGACTAGGACATAACTTTGGACCATGGGTTGATTGAATGGAAATCCTAAGTGGATTTGGTATGGAATAGTGCACTCCCTAAATTCACCACTGTGAGTTATTATAAAACCACCATATATGATCCTTTTGTCATTTATGTTGGGTTTAGATATATGTTTGTAGCATTCATGCAAGATCAAGACTCATTTATGTACCATTTATAGGCTTGGTAGACTCAGATGCTATGAAATAACTTTTTTTTAGATCTAAGCACAACACTATATTTAGAATATAACTCATTTTCTTGCAGACATATCTGAAAAAATGACTACTACACTCTCTTTTCTACTATGAACAATGATATTTATCAGTTTTTATACACTCAAATTCCTTTATGGGCTCTTTTTTGTAGTGTTCAAGAGTATTTTATTGATTGGAAGAATCATAAGATGAATGTGGTTGATTTTGAGAGTACCATTAATCTACTTATTGATGTCCTTACCACTATTCCTCCTAGTTAACTCTAGTAGTAGCTACACCATATAAAGAATGCTAATTCTAGTTCCTTGCAAAGTGTTCCTTCCATGTTAAAACCATTGGCTACATATATTTATTCACTGCTACCTCATCCATCTAGCTAAGTGTTTTTTACAACAAAGACTTTTAAATTTTTGCTTCTCCATTTTTTGGTAGGACCATAAGAACCTATAGGGCTAGGTTGGTTGAAAACCCATAAGGTCAACCCTCTAGTTTGACTGTTCTATTGAAAACCCAAAAGGGTGGTAGAATGGATTGATACTTAGTTGAAAACCCGTGAGAGTGGATAAGTAGTGCACAATGGGTAAAAACTAATTAAATGACACCTTGAGTGATTAAGTTTATGTGCATTCTACCTACTTTTTATTCTGTAGACTCCTAGTTCTTTATGGTCTTTTCTTGGGATGAGACAAATGCTTAAGTCTGAGAAAGTGTTAACTAAGGAATGTGTACACTAACTTCTCACATATATGAACATGCCACATGGATAGGGATCATGGTTTCTTTTTGGTTAGTGATTATTCTACAAGATTGTTATGAAGATAGTCTATTTTTAGTTGGGATTAGGTATTGGAATATTTAGCAACAAAACATAGGTTGAAATACATGGAAACCAAGTATAAACATCATGGTTATAATAATATAGTTTTCAAGATTATATATTCCTACAAATTTTAGTAAAATGGGTTAGATAGTGTTGTATAGTGTTGGTTGATATTGTATATGAGCCTTTTGAGTAAGGATGAGATATTTAGAATGAAAGTGTAATGAGTGCTTTATAATATTAAGATTTTAAGAAAATTTAGTAACAATGGTTAATAAAATAGCTCTACACTTCCTATGTGAGATATATCATTTAGGTAATACAATGTGTTGCAAGTCTATCTCTCACAAAAATGGTTTTATCTTCTGTTAATTTTATTTTCTCATTGTGAAGCTAGGTGATATTGCATAATAACTCTATGAATTAATAATTTTCATTTTTATACATCTATAAATTACTTCCAGTTGATATAAATCTTATTATGTTAGTGAATAAAAAAGGTATTTTATTTGTAAATTTGACAATTATGTTGTCATACCTAATTTTTACCATTAAATCTCTATCTAAGTAGATAATCATAGGATTAATAAAGATTGTGTAAACCTATTTGATCCTAAGATAGAAGTTGAATATTGAGTAATGATTTTCCTTTCCCACAAGCTCTTCCTCATATCACAAGAGTTATCCCTATAATTAGCATGTTCTAGTGAACCCAAGAACCTTTGATAATAAGGTGATCCTAAAGATGCTACTGGAAGATGTGGTAACAATCAATTTTGTGGGTACCATAATGATTCCATAGATAATATACATTTATGTATTTTTGAATATACTCAGGTAATAACTTGGGATAAGGTATAGCCATGTCTATAGGCTGAGGGAGAGTAGGATGCAATGTGTCATAGTATTTTCAAAGTTTTCAATAATGGGTAGAGGAATTATTATCTATGCCATAGAAGAAACATATACACTTTTTAGTGGACTTTATAGGTGTACTAATAGAGGGAATAGTAGTAGAAGTTAGAGAATGTTGGTATAGTCTATAGTCTCTAGTATAATGATTGACAACTCTATTAATGTTTAATTATGATTGATTGGCCCATTAGGTAGGAAAATGAGTAAGCTATGGTAAAGTAGGCCATTACCAAGGGGAGTTAGGGTTGGTGGAGAGAATGGGTGAGGCACTTTTGAAGGAAAAAAAGAATCATAAGCAGGAAGAAACTCAGCTAAATGTAGAGTAGGAATATGATCTAGACTAGGCTCAGCTAAGGGAGGAGTAAGATGTGGAGAGGGATTAAGGACAATGGCAAACAATCGTAGGGGGAAGTAGACTATAGGGATCTTAATATCTATAAAAGTGATCTAGGATAGCTATAACATGATCCATAAACATGCTACTAAGAGGTTCTTTAGAAATTGGAGGTGTGTTAGGTGAATGTACCATCTCTACCCTTTGAACAAGAGGAATAATGTTAAAATTAGGGACTATATAAGACAAAATGTGATATGACAAATGAAAAGATTGAAATAAAAAAAATGATAATGAAGGATCTCAACATCTCTAGCCCAAACAAGACCTAAAAATGGGTCATCTAAAGTATAACCATAGTCATAGTTGGGTGTATCAAGATCAATTACATAAGTAGGTATGACTTTCTCATCAAAGGTTGCATGGTGAATAAAATGTTGAGTCTTAGTTAAGATTATAGGTACATTATTTTTAAGTGGTTAATGGGAATGTGGATTTAAAGAATATGGAAGTTGAGAAGTGAGATGGGGAGAGAAATCTAAAGTTTTTATCTTGAGGTTGATTTCATTTGGCTCATCATCATTATAATGTAAGAGATTAGGTGGTATATTCTTGATGAGTTTGGGGTAACGATGATAAACTTGTATAGAGTTGATAAGGAAATTAAAATTTTGAGATTCTTAGAATGGAATACTTAGTAAGGGTTCAAGGGTTATAATTTTGAATACACCATGGTCTTATAATTATTCAAAATTCCAAGGGTTAGTATCATCTTGAATCCTATAGATAACACCTTTATGAGGAAAATTGACACATTGACAGGTAGAAGAGGTGACAACCCTAATGTGATGATTCTATGACCTACCAAGTAATATATTGTATGAAAGGGGAAATTGAATATCATAACCTTCACTCAAATAGTGACAGGTGGGATGGTAATTAGGAGACACGCATAACCTGAAGGGTGCATTTACCTATGATCATAACCTTGACATGTGTTATGTGTGGACTTAAGATTACACTTAGAGTATCCAAGGGGTTTGATGAAGTTGAGAGAGGAAACATAACTACTTGAACCCTTATCAATTAGAGCATGTTTCACTTGGATGTCATTTATTTGAACACTTATAAAGAGGGTATGATCAGCTACATGAATTAAATCCTCATATGGGATCATATAAGAAATAAGAAATTTGAGAGAGAGAGAGAAGTGTCCATTATTTTTTTAACATGTATAGACATCTCTTCGTATAATTGCAATATGATATCTTCTGACCCAAATAAATTAACTTCACATTCTACTAGGGGAGGATGGGGGATGTTCATTTATAAAAGAATACATTATTCTTATGACACATCTTATTCTTGCATCCCATCCCCTTCTACATCCTTTAAAGGTGAATGGTGTCTCTCCTCACCAAGAGGTGTGATGATTGTAACTTCTTCCTCTAATTCACTTAAGTCACCTTCAACTGCTACCACAAATTGGCCTTCTTCACTCACCTCCTCAAGGATAGTCTCCTTCTCAAGGAGTATAATGGGAGATTTTTGAAATAATTCCATAAAAGAGGTCAAGTATAATTGTGTTGTAGATGCCTTATTTTTCTCATTCACTTACCCATCTTTGACAGTTATCATTTCCTCTTTCTCCTTCACATTATCTTGAATAGATTTCCATGATGGAAATGCCTTATGTTATTCTAGAGGGAGCAGTGGGAGCTGAGTGTTTTCTAATTTTTATTCAACTTTAACACTTTGGTTCATGTTTTATTAATCTTCTCTTTCCTTTATCTATAGTACTTATATCCAAGTTGGAAACTCGGAGTTAAGAGCCTCCACTTTTTCATGTATTTCAGCCTTGGGCATGAATGAGGGTATCTTCAGTTGGGATGGCATTGTTCTTATAGATATCACTAACTAGAATAGAGTTTATCTTCAAGTTAAATATCCCTCTTTAGGTGGGATTAAAAATAAAGTGTCATCTAATTAGAGATATACTCATGCTTATTAGTCCTCTCAACAAATGTCTCCTCCTTCTTTTTCACTCTCTCTTAAATAAAATCCAAGTAGGAAAGGCTTCAAGAATTTGTGAAGGACTTGGGATGTCTTGACATTAATTTTCTTGGGAATTTTAAGGGAAGATGGGCAGTTCAATGGAGGACTAATATAGGATGGAGGAGGGGACATAATTTTGATAATGGTGAAATTTCTACCCCTCATGTGCCACTAACCTTTCCTCTATGCTTAAAACTAAACCACCTGTGTCCAACATGTCACCATTGAGCCTTGATTGACCCTATCTCATAAGAGATACCCAATATTTCTTGTCCTATTGCAACAAATATCTCATGGTCCCAATAATATGCCTAATAATTGCTTGGCCATAACTCTTTTGTTTGTCAATCCCCACCATGTGTCTTTCATAGCTCAATAAAGTTTTCTTAAGGCTTGAAGCAAATTAGTTTGAGGCATGGGTAGGCTAACTATGAATGTTTTGAGGTTGCCAATACTAATCAATAAGGTAGGTGGGATGACAAGAAGGTGAATATGACTCACAAGGAGGGTGATAACCTTGGTAGTAAAGAGGCTTGTTATAGGGTTCATAGGGGTCAATATAAGGTTGTGTGGGGTCATAATAGTGTTGGTATGGATCATAGGGATATTGATAAGGAAGTTTATGACAATATTTTTACCCATATGCATCCATCACTCATCATGAGACACATTAAAATCAATTTAACTACTAATAACATTTGTTCTTACACCTGAGATGATGAACTTATGACACTCTCTAGAATAGAATTTGATTGCAAATCCACTTTTGAGGTGCTTGAAGCTCTCTGAGATGACTACAAAGCTATAAGTTATTTATTTAATGCTTGAATTTAGTCCCACTAAGCATTTCAAAATTGTTATCTCTCCAACATTCACCCTATAATGATGAGGTTGTTTAGGCCTACCTTAAGGGTTGGGGTAATATGGGAAATAACCTAAGGTTATGGGTGACTTATGACTAGGCTAGACCTGTATATTATGGGGATATCTCCCCTAGTGAATTTATTATATCTCAAAACTACTAAGACCTAATGATTGGGATGAAAAGGGATATAATGAATGTATAGGAAGGGAATCTAGTATAAGGGTGTTGATACACTAATATAGCTTATCCACTCTATTTTCCTTGAACAACACTAGTAAACCAAATGAACAACTGAACTACTACTTACAAGAGTGTCTATTAACATAATTTCATATAGGGGTTGTGATAAATGTCATAAAGCATGAGGGTAATGAAGGGAAGGCCTGGTTTAAGAAACTTATAGTCAAACTTCCACTTTAAACTTAATCATTAAGATTTCTTACATGTTATATGACCTGCATGTAACATCTATTAGCATCTAGATGAAGCTAAGACTTACAAAAGGAAGATAAATCTAAAACTTATAAAAATAAAACCAACATAGAAAATATATATAAACATGGAATAAGTTTAATCAGTTACTACATTAATCTAATAGGTCTACAAATTAAAAATCTAGACATAACCTCCTCATACCTAGGTAAGGGATATAAATGAAGTCCTTAAAGCTTGGATATAAAGAATAATCAAAAGAGAAAAAGAGGTGAATTAGTGTAGAGGTGCAGATAAGAGGTTATAAATTACCATAGTCCACTCCATCATTAGTTACATAGAGTTACAATAGTCTCTCATACCCCCTCTATGTGTTGATGTTCTTCAATGGGCCCTTTAGGCATTGAGGTGGAGTCGTGGAGGCTAGGTTAGACCCATTTAAATTCTTTAAAATTATGGTTATTCCAAAAAAGTGTCAATCACTTATCCTATGGAAGTTATAAACATGAAATAGGCTCAATTAAGTCCCCCATGAAGCATCTATCAACCTATCTTCTTTTTATGCATGTTGACCAAGCTTGGTATCTATCATATTATTCCATAAAGTCTATGAGAAGTGTTTTATCACCCTTATTCATTAATTATAAGGGTATAATTACCCTACATTGATCTCCCAAAATCTCCTCTATTCCAACCTACACTTCTTCTTGCTAACCAAATAGGTCAATTGGGCAATTTAGGCCTAGTGGCTTAATTATCTATTGATGGATGATCAGAGACCTAGATAGAAAACTTAGAGTATGTGAATAGGAATATTTAAATTATATGAAACATGTTTATACCATGATATGTGATCTATCAATGATATACTTATGTAATTCTAATCCATTTAGGTGACTAGGCCACCTTCACTAGCTTTTACAAAATGGCTATTTGGTGAATACTTATAGAGACACTTTAAGTATGAAATGTGACCATTTTGTGTCTTGAGAAGGTGAAATAAGTATAAAACCAACCTTTCCAATGATTGGTAACTTATCAAAAAACATCGCACCCTATTATATGTTTAATTTATTTAAAAATATATAGTTTATCACAAGTTCATATAGTATATATACATATCATTACCATAGATTAGGTTTATTATGAGAATAATAGGTTATAAAAGTGTTAATCAAGTCAACCAAAGATGTTTAAGTCTAAATATATCCACTTTTACCAAGTTGGGCCTATCTTAGGGTTTAAACAGGGTTTTAGAGGTCTACCATCTTAACGATGGTTCATAAAGATCAGACCTCCAATCCAAAATTTATAGTCATGGATGTTTACTCCATAGACCCCCATAAAAATCTTTAAAATATTTGATTCCCATGCATCTTGTGTGTGGAGATACGAATCAAATATGGTGGACCTTAAACTCCTTATAAGCCTTCTGGACATCTCTACAATATTAAAAATGATTCATATATGTGGGCACATGAAACCAAGTCTTTACTACATGGATGTTGATTACATATGGGTACCCAACTCCTCTTAATAGAATTTTCCTTGAGTACCTCTATTATGAAATATATGATCACTTGAATTTTTAGTTTGAGGTGATTATCTAAGATTATGAAGTTTGAGATGGTGATAAGACTGAGTTTGATCATTAATTTACATTACTATAACTTAAACATCCTTAATAGGAACTATTACATAATTTTATACCTTTTCAAGGCCCTATTTATGCTTGGAGAAGGTCTGATCATGCCTCAATGTGGTGTGGGTTTAAGACCTAATGGCCTAGATTGAGTCATAGAGATTTAAGTCCTCTATAAGTAGTCAATGATGTTTTAAGTTACCGTATGACACACCTTACCACTTTTTTCTATTTCCTTTAACTTCTTTTAACTTCTCTAACCATCATCTCTATCCATTTTCCTTATAGATCTACCTTAAGTGTCTTCACTGTTAGCCTGCATGCTTGATAATAGCACTAGGGCCTAAATAGTCCTTCCTCTTATTAATATAGTGTTGATGGAGTTATAAACTCATATAACATTTTTTAAGGTTGATAATATCCTTAGGTCCAAGTTCTCTCTCAACTCTATCTTTTACATACCTTATATTCCCTTACTTAGGGTTTACAAGCAATCATGTCTACATAACCCTTGATGACTAAGTTTAGTGTCCTTTAAAAATAACCTAATTATATTATCATCATGAAATCCTATCATGTTATTTACACTACCTTATAATATGTTTCAACCCTTATAATACCTCAAAAAACATGAATAAGCTTTCAACTATGAGGTGTAGGCATGTAGACACCAATTTAGGCCTAGTTAGCCCATTAACCTTTTCCTTTATTGAAATTGAGAATCCTATCACTTGAGGTCCTTGATATATCTTCCTTACTCAACTTATTATATTTTTTCAACCTTTAAACAACTCCAAAGTATGTATAAATCCCCAACTTAAGTGTATAGGCCAGTTTAGGCCTATTTAGGCCTAGTATGCCATTAATCTCTTCCTATCCTAAGGACTGAAACATACTAATGGGGAACACTTATGAAATAATATACATTACCTCTTTTTACCCTTGATCTTCACCTCCTTTAAGGGTTTTACAACTTACATTTTTTTCTTGGATCTTGATTATGACTACCTTGTTTAGGCTTAACTAGGCATATTAATTTGCCAAGGTCCTTTCATCTATCTCAGGACTAAAGTGCAAAATTGAAACATTGAGAATCATTTATAGGACTATTTAAGACATTTAATTTCCATTTTTTATTCTTTTAAAACATGAATTTCATACTTTGACTCATTACCAAAGATCTAGCTATAGGCATTATATGAGGTCTGTTTGGAAGAGAATGAAGGCATTCTCCTCCTTATTTGGCCTACTGAGACTCCCTTTAATCCATGGTAATAATATAGGGTATTTTATCTGCATAAATATATCTATCAATTCACCCAATCCATTTCAACTCACCCTTGCATTCACAACTATGTCTTATGCATACCTGTAGGTGGTAGTATTGCACTTGACTATGTGATAGATGTGACTACATGGGTTTATTTGATGATGCCTTGACTTAGTGGGTGGTATAGATATGTTGGTGAACCTAAATTTCTCTCTCTAACCTCTTGAAACTTCCTCAAAAACTCTTCACCATCAACATCTTTCTAATCTCACCATTGTAACCTTGTGTATGCACATTGAGGTCTTTAATTGATATTGTTCTTATATTTGAGTGAACTTGGTGTGTTGATATCTATTTTAACCATGTTATTTGAATATACATTCTCCTCATAGGATTATATGACTCCTTATTTATGTCTCTCAACCTTTCACATCTCAAACTAACAAGTACCATCCTACCCACTTATTTTGCCTAAAAAGCCTACAATGACTATAAGGATCTACCTTTCTTATAGAGATAATGTGAAGGGTGGATCTTGTTGGAACCTATTTTATCCATTTTTCATGTTTTTACATAAAATAATATGACTTATTAATCTCCTCAATGTTCTTTCATACTCTCTAGGTCTCATCCCAACTGTTATCCACTCGCTTGGACTACCTTAGGCCTTTAGGTGCCTAAATGAGGGTTATTTGGACTATGTAAGTGCATAGAATAATAAAATAAGGGTGAGGATGATATTTGAGATGTATCAAAATATTGACTCAAAGGTGAGGTAAAAATATGTTTTTAAACAATTTTATGACATATCCACACCTACTCTATTTCCATTTTGTAAATGAGACAACAATACACATATGGTAGTTGCCTTGGAGATAGGACCATGAAGAGCTTACTTGGCCTGATGATGGTTTAGCTATGCTTGGGTAATGTAGATGAGGATTTAAAGGCTTCAATAGACCCATAAAACAACTTAAAACATCATCAAAACTTCCACCTTACATACCAAAGATTTTACAACCTGAGAAACTCTATCTGTAATCTAAAAATGGAGGAGTTATGAAGCTTTGCTTTTTCCCACACCCACACATGTGTGAAATATGGGTTGTAAATACCATATAAGGATACTTAGGACCTATATAATCACATACAAGAAAAAATTTATAAAAACACTTCAAGGATGCACCAAAACCATGACACTTTTGACCCCTTGCATAGAAGAAAAAAACCATTTGAGCGCCCAAATTGTTAGAGTTTGTTCATAGAGCATAGGACATGAATGTGAAAAAAAATTCCATGGATGATAATGTAAATATACCCCATTCCTCTACCTAAGATATCAGAACCCCATTTTATGTCTCCTTTATATATTGAGCATAAACTTGAGAGCTTGCTTGCATTGCCAAGGAGGAGGATGGAAGGAGAGGGTCAATTTTGGGCCTATTTTACATCTTGTGATCTTGAAACTCCTCAAAGACACCTAAAATGAGATATGATTCAAAATTTTGACCTCCCTTGTATGTAACTAACTTTACAAGTGTATGCAACCTATAAAAACACTTGAATACACTCTCTTTTCTATATTTTCTTCAAACATCTGACCTTGAGACACCATTAGAGGGCAGCAGGAGGGAAAACATATGTCAAATATCATTTAAAAATAGGAGGTATGGTAGGGGATTTTAAGGTTCATGGTTTCCCATGTGTGGGACCCATTTGATGAGTGGGAAGTGGATTTGACTTTTAAAATAGACCCACTATGCTCATGAAACCATCTCAAATGACTTTATGATGGTTATGGTACTCCTTTGGGACTTTTTTATTGCAATTTTAATCAAGACATTCCCATTGTTAAAGGTTTTACAATGAAAAAAGCATAATATGAGGTGTTTGATGGCTATTTGATGACTTGAAAGGGATAATCAAGGTTTGAGAAAGATTTGGGTAAACAAACCATAGAGAATGACTTTGGACACATTACTAGGCTTGACATTTGGACCGAAGCATAGTTTAAACACCCTTAAATTTGAATATCAAGGTTTATCTCACAAGGAATGCCTTGAAACAAGACCATATACCATAAGAACTAAAAACCTTATTTTCCCCAAAATACCTTAACCTGTACTAGGAAACCTTAATCTTGTCAAACAAGAAAAAATACCCCTCTCTAGACATTACAAGACATATTAGTACTCTTTCCTTCAATCAAGGACCACATGACCACTTAATAAATTACCTAAGGACTCAAAAAAATCATAACATATGATTATTTTTTGTAAAAAAATTCTAACATAACATGAAACCTCAATAATGCTAACAAGGTTCAAAATGAGACCAAAAAGACATCATCATGCAGGGAGATCAAGCTTGGGTGGGTGTCATGGAAATTTTTTTGGATGTAGGGGTTGAAATTTAGATTTGGAGGCCAAATTTACAACTTTTTTGGTGGCTCATAGGGGTTGACCAACCTATTGGTCAAGAGAACCTACTAAATTTCTATGACAATGATGACTCATACATGGTAATAAGACTTGGATGACTACTTTTGGACTGCAAAAAAAGCCTAGTACCTTATGAAACCTCTTAGGATAAAAAATAATAACCAATAAAAAGTAAATAATTGTAAAATAAACCACAAATAACACCTAATGAAAACAATAAGGCATGACACAAAGCAACTGGGTAATTTACACACCAGAATTGTGTATAACATACTTATTGAAACAAGACAACTAACTATTAGAAAAAAACTAACTAGAACACACCTCTTTTATATTAAATGATCAAAATTTAATATACATGGATCAAGTTGGTTCCATTAGGTTATATTTACACATGATGACTACAGTCTAATTGATGGTTCTTGTTGACCAAATTTGAATTTTTAGTCAAATTAAGGCACCTATAGGTAAACAATTGATTTTATAGGTACATATGGGGTGAAATATTAGTTTCATCAGGTGTATTATAGTTCACTTGATGTTATTTAATGCTATAATATATTTAGTCTTAGTCATATTAATCTATTTATCAATTTGAGTCATTTTATGAGCTTTTAGAGGTCATAAATGCAAGTGACACATTTGCCAAAGTGTAAAAATGTAAATTTTTATTATTTAACATTAAATATGTCATATTACCTGTAATATGTGTCAATTACATCAAATATTATAGTTTCCTTAACTGAAGTTCAAGAAACAACTCAAAAAGAGAGTAAATGACACTTGTACGACCTTCTTGGGAAGTGTCACATGGAAAAATATATTTGGAGGAATATTAATCTTAAAAAAACTCATATAAATTATTTAATTTATCTATAAGTGTCATTTTCTTCCCAAAACCATTCTACTCCATTTTGGCTTTCTTAGACATGTAGAAATGACTTTCAGGTTTTTTCTTGGTACATCCAGTAGGAAGGGTTTCAGGTCAAAAAATATTGGGAGGTTGTTTTATACTCATATAAATTAATTTAAATATAATTTTATTTAATAATTATCAAATATTATTTATGAATCATCAGCTGGAAGTTAACTATTCAAATTTGCCTGCTAATCTATGCACCCCATGGGTTTCTCCTTGGTTTGAGTAGTTCCATACAATATAGATATTTATATTTATTATAGATGATTTTTAATATGTAACCTCATGTATTCCATTATTTTTTTCATGTTTAAATGTGTTTCTATGAGTCAAGTAGATTAAAGTTCCATGAAGATACAATTTTTTGAGTTATAGGTAGTTTTCACCATTTTCAAGAGTTTCAAGCTAGTTTATGGACATAATAAGTTTTATGAAGATAATTATTTTGTATTGAATATGTTTCTTTACTTTACATTCACATATAATCCTCTTTCTCCAAGCAATGTTTCATGGTTTGTAGTCATACATACACATACTCATAGTCTGCTAAGCTCATAACCATTTCATTGCTTAATTTCACTTGTATCCACTTTGTAGCATGTATGAAACCTATTTAAAATGTCCATGGATCCATTAAGATGTTTGAAATGTTGATATATCTCTTAAAAATATGAACAAGTCACTAGGTTTCCATACGGTGCAAGAAAAGGAGATAGTTACAATCATGGCAACTTTTATACATAGGCAACCATTAGTGTGTATCCACAGGAGCCTTATGAGGATAATTCATGGTGGAATGAAGTTTTGACGAGTGTTTTACTCCTTTTAATTTTATAATAAAATTTTAAATCCTTAGTGAAAGTTTAGAGTATTATAAAAAATCACAAACCTTGTTTACTACTTGTTACTCGACATATACTATTTGCACACTGGTGTACACCTACAGGTGAGCAAAATAGGGGATAATAAACCCTCAATGAAATTTTTTAGAGCAAGACAAAAAATTATTTGAGTTCATAATTTATATTTATATCATATAAAACCTCCTTAAAGTGTCAAATGGATAAATAATAATTAAAGATCCTTTAAAAAAGCATGACTATAGGTTCAAGGATCAAATCCCTAAAATTGCAAAATAGAGCTCTGTAGGGTTTTATTGATGTTTTGTGAGAGGTTTATAAATGTCCTTCATACATCCAAATGTGTCTATTTTGTATTATATTAAAATTAAAAGGAATTTACAAATTTTAAGGTTAGAGGATTAATAAAGAGTGGTAGTTAAGAGGTTCATATATGCCCCTAGAACCACTATTTTTAGACAATTGAATCTACAAGATGTTGATCAAAAAGTGACCTTACACTTCATATTGATAGTTTTAGACTATTTCATCAAGGTGGAATAGTTATAAGTGGTTCAATTGACACTTATAATTAAAATAATCATCAAAATGATATGATAAACATTATTTTTCTTCCTACCTATACCTAGAAGTTCTCTTTTCACCATAAATGTAGCCTACAGGCTGGCTATAGGGTCACCATAAAGGGTAAGTTTGACAAATTTGTTAAAGGAATTATTTCCAAGAATAAGAGGTATTTTTAGATATAACAATGTTTGAGGAAATTTGATAAGGAATCTTAACATTATCCTAGGGATTATTTCAAGACAATTAACACCTACAAGGTTTCACCTTTCTCAACATAGTTGACTATATTGATGGTAGGTGGACAGTCAGCTAAGGAATGTGTTTAAAGGGAGTTTAAGCCAAATCTAATAATGAATATACGGAAAAACATTTATCAATTAACTAAGGTTTTGTAATAGGTATATTTAAACATTCCAAAGTTAACCTTACCCATGAATAACTACAAGCAAGGGCTAAAGGGTAAAACATAGCCAGGTGTTTATTGAGCCAAGTAGTAAGTGGAAATGGAGTATGTTTTGTGTTTGAAAAGAATGTATATGGAGGGGATAAACATGAATATTTACTTAAAATAATTAATTAATGTTTTAATACCCTAATTTCAAGTCTATAATGGCATATAATACCTATAGGTGTGAGGTTTAAAGTAAACATAGTCAACATTATTCTAGACTCTTGTCATTTGTGAGGTCCATAAGGAAGAAAGAGATGGTTTAGGGTAATTATGGTTATTTAAAATAAAAATAATGATAATAATCATAATTATTGAACCATATACCATGAAAATATGGGTAGTAAAGCTCTAAGTTAGATAACATATAGTCCATATACCTTTTCTACACACAGTCCTTGAGCATAAAGTTCAGTCTTAGATTTTGAAGAATTTGAAGGTAAAATAGATATACCAGGGGTTGAAACTTTTTTTATATCACCTTTAGCACTTTAATAATCCCACAAAAGTTTTTTTATTATAAAAATATGGGAATTACCCCTTGTTTTGTCTCAGATAGGGGGTACTTCCCCTCATGTAAACCTTGTAGAGTTGGAGAGTAAAAATGAATAGGTGTAACCAAAAGCTAAGAATAACCTTTAAATATGGATTTTGAAGATATAAAATACATAGGAAAATTTAAATAATACCTAATAGAGAGATGAGGTCAAACAAGGAGGCCTAAATCATTAATTAATTTTACAGTCAACCCTATTGAACATGGTGAGCCCTAAAGCCCAAATGAGAGGACATCTTCATCTATAGCCTTGGTTGGACATTATAACTTATTGGATCATGTTTTTGGGATGTAATTTGATGTGTTAAATTTATTTAAATGAAAATAAAGCATCAAAAAGGGTCATTTGATCAAAGGTTTCAGGTAAGCCTACTTGACATGCGTAGAGCTAGTCTTCAAATGATAGGTCATTTTCATGTTTCCCCTTAACTAGGATTCCTAATGGATTGGAGAGTGTTTGTGGGGTTAAATAGGAGGTGATAAAGATATTTTAGTGTAGATAAGACATAAAGGAATCCATTTTTGGGTCAAAATACAACTCAGACCTACAAAATGAGGAAATGTTTTATTATTTTTAAAAATAATGGAGTTTTATTCCTAATTAAATAAATGGGTCTGAGTAGGGTAAATCAATAAATAATGTGAAATAATTTATGCCATTAATTTTTTTAAATATATTGTATTTTTACCTTTTATAAAAATATTAATAATAGAGAGAAAATCAAACTTAACTAGAAACTGATTGAGATGGATGTTGTAAGGTCTAGAAATTTCTATGTAGGCTTGGGAGACTATCAAAAATAGGATCCTAAAGTTTGTTTATAGATTGGATGGGAGAATTTAAAGTGGGAAACCCTATTATTAGGAACTATAGTATTTTTTTTACTATTGTCTAGGTGATATGAGTTTTCTTGGTTTTACTTGATAGGTTTGTGTTACCCTATTAGTGAAATATCAAAGCTTGGAAGTCTATGAAGCTCACTATGTGTCTATTTTAGTATTCAAAGCCCTAGGTGATATTTTTTATTTAAATTGAATGGAAACTTTGGAAAGAGAGAGAGAAGGGGTTAGTGTGTAAAGTATACACTAGATGCACTTCACACCCCATGTGTGGGCATGTTACCTACATACCAATACTTTGAGGAGGGATCAAGATAATGTAGTTCTCCCATTGAAGTTCTTTGTGAAATTGTGTATGAAAATTCAACTAGATGTAAAATTAGGTGTATTTTAGATGTATAGGGGATGGTGTAAAGGTTTTAATAAGCTTGGAATAATATTGGAAAGCTGTATGTAGAGAATAAGGAAAAGTGCTTGAATCTACTTACTTGTATTCTTGCTTCTGCCTTGTAAATGAGTGCCAATCTTTATAAATGGAATTTGAATGGCCTTTTATAGGGAAAATAATGATCATGGGTTAAATGAATTTTCATTAGGTTTACATGAATTAGGATAAATATTTAGGAAAATAAGATTGTTAGGACCAAAAGTATACTTGGACAATAACATGAGAATTAGGGCACCCTAGGTTTCAGCACTCTTGTCCAAGTTGGGTGCTATTATCCAGAGGGAATGAGACCTAGGGTAATGGGTATAGGCATAAAATAACTACTTGGGTCTATAAGGGTTTATTCTAAAAGGCTGTGGATGACTGGGAATCAGTGAAAGAAAATCCTAAAAGGGTTGTGCAAGCGAGTAGAGGACCTATAGATTAGGTATATTTAACCATGCTCAAGTAACCAAATTTCACATTTTATATGACTACATTTTCCCCCATTTTATTCTATATTTGAAAAAAAGTGAAATACTAAGATAAAAGAAAAAAAGAGAAAGTGTACCTAAACTTACCTATAAAGGTAAAGCCCATGAAGCTTGTGTGATGTTGGATAGTGCATAGAGAGCACATTGTGCAAGTGTGAATCTATGAAATGAAAAAAAGAGTATATCAATTCTTATTATATGTGATATAAAACAAGAACATACAAAAGTTGAGTAGAATAAAATGGAAGAGAAAGGAATGAATACAACACACTGGGTATGTGAACCAATATAAAATCTATTGTGATCCTGAATAAGGCTGAGTAATGTTGGATTATGCTAGATAATGTTGTACCAAAAGTTATATCATGAATAGATCTGAGTGCTCAATTCCCTAAAAAGTGGCTCAAGAATACAAAGGCTGGCCCTTTGGCTCTATTTTTGGCTACTGAGTGAAGCTAGATGATCATACATGTGATAATTGTGTCTAGGCTATGTGTCCAATCCCTCTAAATAGGTAGCTCATGAATACAAAGGATGGCCATTTGGCTCCAGCATTGCCCCATGAAGTGAATTTATGAAGTGATACCGATATAGAATATATGTCATATGAAATGGTTCATGGAGCCCATGGATGTTTTAAAAATTTGACAATGTGGCATGGATACCTAAATATATGTTAGAAAATAGACCACTCTTAGCCATTCTAAAAGATGGAGATTAGGCCTGTATGAAAGCCACTCCAAAACTGATGCACTAGGCTTATGTGAAAGCCAAATCGAGAACTTGGCTACTTAGAAAGTTAAACTTGTATGAAATTTCAACTTGAAAATGATGTTAACCACCTATAGATGGAGTAAGGCATGCAACTATTGAGAATGCTTAGATAATAAAATGAACTCAAAAATAAAAGAAGACCAATGTGCCACACACATTACCCATAATCACTAGTGTTTGGGACATGGATTCTGATCTAGAAGTTATGTCAACTACCTAATCTAAAATTATAAGTGAGATCCATCATGTTGTGTATGATACCCCCTATATCTGGATTACCTAAGAAAATTATACTAAAACTACTAATTCTGACTGATCTAGATGTGCAAAAACTATAGCTGAGCTAAGATTTTTTATTTTTTCTAGAAAACCTAGGGGTTTTTTTCCTAGAAAATATCACCAAAATTAGGACACCCTTGTGTTTGTCACTTCTATCTATTTTTGATGATATTATCATGTGCTAAAATTGGTTATTGATCTAGAATTGTCAACATTTTTCTATTATGTTCTGATTAGTTTGACCTCTTGATTTTGAATTGGGTGATCTAAATGTTACTATTTTGACTACTAAGAGCTTTGATATCTATGACAAAACCCTTTTTTATTTCCCCCTCTTCTAAAGGTAAGAATTAATAAACCTGCAATGACCACCCTTAGAATAAAATAGTCCTACAAGTGTGTTATGATGCATAGATATATGATATAAAAATGATTTTTGACAAGATATATCTTGATATATCAATGTTTGTATTGATAGACTGTTAGATCAATATAGGTATGCCTAAATAGATATAAAAATGTAAAATAATGTGTAATGTACTAAACTAGAACTAGAAATGTTAGATGTTAGTTGTTAGTTGGAGGGATGGAGCATGATGTCCATCATGGCATCCAAGAAAGCAAGGTAAATACTTGATATGGATCATGAAATTGAAAACAAGGATAATAAATCAAGCATCAAGCATACAAATCAAGAAGCAAGAATCAAGAAACATACAAGGTTGGCCAATGGGCCATGTAAACAAGGGATATGGGCACATGTCACTCAAATGCCACATACACATATAATTTGAAATAAGAAAATATTGGCATCAGGGACACATGCACATAGAAGAGAACAAGAAAGGGACATTGGTAAATGTCTAAAGGTATACGCACATGAATAGAAGAAAATGACATTTACAAATGTCCTAAGGCACACATAAGAAAAAAATTGGAATTGGAAATGCAATCACATCTAGTTACATAAAGAAAGAAAGGAAATCATGTAAAAACTAAAAAGGTACAAGCACATATAACTAATCAAACCAAGATTAAAAGTATGTAAGACATGTTTAGTACAAGACTAGGTATATGATAGGAAATACACAAGTACAAGATACTAGTGAGTGTTGATGTGGTAATCTGTATAATGTAGTAAATAATGTATGTCAACATGATAACTATAGTGTGTGTTGTAAGAATGACATAACCTATATGATGTAGTCATGTAGAAGATGCCCCCAGTGAGAAGATGTATGTCGAGGTGTATCTCGAATGTAGAAGTAGAATGCCCCTTAATGGGTAGAGTGAAGCAATTAAGCAACTAGATGTCATTGCACATACTCAAAGAAGATCAAGTGAAGCATGGTAATGTAGATATATTGATATACAATAACATGAAATAGAAAATATAAGTCCTATAATAGTAGTAATGTAAATCATGGATGATGCATACAATCAAAAAAAATTGGTGTTTTATTATATCTAAATGTTTTCAGATTTTTGAAATGTTATATTATTTTTGTATTTTAAAATATTTGAACTATGTATAATCAAGTAAGAGAGACTATGTACAATAAATTAAAAAGGAACTATGTATAATCAAGCAAAAGAAATCTATGTACATGTAATACTATGAAGAAATGATACTAACTGATGAGTCTGATGGGAGACTCCCTATCATGTTGTCATGTATCAAGAAGAAAGATCATGCATGATCAAGAAGCATGATGGAAATGTTGAGACTATGGATCTAAAATGTATATATGTTGTGAATGCTCTAAAATATGTATAGTGGAAATCAACTATGGGGTCCCCTTGTAACTTTGAGAATTAGATGCAACTTTAGGGCTCTTAGGGACCCATCTAGTAGTAAGACAAGCTCTCTAAACATGTGTTTTATGTGTAGATGCATGAGATCTCAATGAGACTAGCCTGTGTGTGAATATGGTAGTTGGAGGCTATCTAGAATCCTAAATTTGTGTAAGTGTATGAAATATCTATGTTAATGATGAAGGTCTTGATTGTGGTTAAATCTAGACTGGAGGAAGAACTGTAATAGGTGGAGGAGCTAAAACTAGATCGAAAGGGGTGCTAACTTGAGTGACAAAGTTATAACCATGGGTGTGATCAACCTACCTATCTTCGTAAACTTGGGTGATCACATGTACCACATAATATACTATAGGCATTGAGTTGGTAGTAGGTGTGAGATGAAAGATAGATGAACTTTTTTGATGAGAAGAGGAATAGATATAACCAATAGTGTTTGCTTGTGTCTGGTAGTGATAGGGAGATACTTAAAAATATCCAAAGAGTTATATAAATATAAGTATAAACCATGTATAGAAATATTTTTATAAAGAAAATTCCACATGATAGATAGTAAATGAGGGATGTAGAGCATGGAATTGTACATTAATGCATAGAAAACTTTGACTTGAATCATGACATTTTTAATATGTTTTGCAAGGTAGTCTTGAAATATTTTCCTCATGAGAGAGAGAGAAAGTATGTAATAGAGAGAATGACATAGTGCACAAATACATTTAGAAATTTGATATGTAATATGACATTTCTAATGTGTTTACCATGATAAAATTGAAAAAATGTCAACATGAGAGATAGAGAGAAAATGATATAAAGCATGAATTTGTGCCTGAATGTATAAGAAACTTTGGCATGTACTATGACATTTCTAACATTTTTAGCATGACAAGTTTGGAAATTTTTCTACATGAGGAATAGAAATAAAATGATAGAGAACATGAATTTTTCAAAAGACGCATAAAATTTTGACATGTAACATAACATTTCTAATGTGTTTAGCAAAATGGAGTTGGTAATTATTCTGTATGAGCAAAAGAGAATATGCAAACATACTTTTGAAGTTTTGTGCATTTTTTGCAATGAATTTTGTTATATCATCTCATATAATGAAACATAAATATGAAATGCAAAGGATGAAGCTTTGTACTAACATATGATAGACTTCAATTCATATACATGATAGGGTCCATTATGGTTTCTTTATTATTTACAAGAAATATAAGTAAAGGTTGTAAAGAAATGAGAATCATTTTTGAAATTTGATTATGGATGTAAGGTGATACCTCAAGAAGTAAATAGGTGCTAGTACATGCAACTAGGGATTTAACAGTGATATTTTTGTAAAATACTATGAATTTTTGAATTTGAATTTGAATTTCTGAGTTATATATGCAATTAAAAATTTAGAAAATGATTGAAAAATTATAGGAAAATTAATATGACCTAATTGATGCAACTAAGGTTTAAAATTAAATATTTTTGAAATTACTATGAATTTTTGAAATTTAAAATGTTTTTTTTAATTTTAATATTCAATTAAAATTTTAGAAAATAATTGGAATATTACTAGAAAATAATTGGGAGTTAGTTGATGCAACTAGGGTTTGAAATAAATTGTTTTTGAAATTATTATTGAATTTTAAAATTTTAATTAAATTTTTGGTTTATATGTGCAAGCAAAAAATCAAAAAAATATAGGATTAATGCTAAAAAATTACTAGGACCTATTGTATGCAACTAGGATTTTGAAATAAATTTATTTTAAAATTTACTAATTTTTTTTAAATTTGAGAGGAATTTATAATTTTAATATTCAAGGAAAAATTAAAAAATTAATGGGAAAAAACTAGGTAGGAATTTACCCTAGAGTTTCTAGGATTTTTATGCAAAATTTGAAGTCGAGTTCACCAAATGTTATATTGTTTTTCAAAATACTGGAGTTTTATTCTTAATTAAATAAATGGGTCTGAGTAGGGTAAATCAATAAATAATGTGTAATAATTAAGCCATTGATTTGTGTAAATAGATTGTATTTTGACCTTTTTAAAAATAGTAATAATAGAGAAAAAATCAAACTTAGCTAGAAACTGACTGAGATGGATGTTATAAGGCCTATAAATTTTTGTGCAAGCTCGGGAGACTATCAAAAATAAGATCTTGGAGTTAATTTTTGGATTGGATAGGAGCACCAAATGTGGGATACCCTATTTTTCAATATTATAGTCCTTTTCCAACACTGTTGTCTAGGTGATCTAAGTTTTTTAGGGTCTACATGGCAGGTCTGTGTTACCTTGTCAATAAAATATCAAAACTTAGAATTCTATGAAGCTCATTGTGCATCTATTTTAATCTTCAAATCCTTAGGATATCTTTGTTATTGAACTTGAATGACAACTTAGGAAAGAGAGAGAAGGGGTTAGTGTATAAAGGATATGCTAGATACACTTCACACCCTATGTGTAGGCACACTGCCTATATACCAATACTCTAAAGAGGTATCAAGCTAATGTAGTTCTCCCATTGAAGTGCTTAGTGTAATTGTATATGAAAATGTAACTAGATGTGAAATTGGGTGTATTTTAGATGGCTAAGGGCTGGTGTAAGGGTTTGAATAAGCTTGGAATAATATTGGAAGGTTGTATGTAGAGAATAGGGAAAAGTGCTTGAATGTACTTGCTTTTATTCTTTCTTCTCTCCTGTGAATGAGTGTCAACCCTTCTAAATAGACTTTGAATGGCCTTTTATAGGGAAATTAATGATCATGGGTTAAATGAATTTGCATTAGGATGACATGAATTAGGATAAGGATTCAAGAAAATATGACCATTAGGACCAAATGTACACTTGGACAACAATGCTAGAATCAAGACACACTAGGTTTTAGCACTCTTGTCCAAGTTGGGTACTTTTTAAAAATGGAATGAGACCTAGGGGGGATAGATCTAGGCCTAAAAGAGCTTCTTAGATCTATAAGGGTTAATTATGAAAGGTTTTGGATGATTGGGAATCAATGAAAAAAATCCTAAAAGGGTTGTGTAAGCAAGTAGGAGGACCTATGGATTAGGTGTCTTTAACCATACTCAAGTAACCAAATTTTGCATTTTATATGACTATAGGAAAACATTCTCAAGAGGATAATTTTAGATACTGACATATCCCTTGAGGTTGCATGGGAATCCAAGGAGATTAGGGATGTTAATTAGGTCTTTAAAAATCACTTTAGTGAAATTTGTTTGTAGATTGGATGTCCAATCCTTATGAAGCAAGCTTAAGGGCTTAAACTACTCAAAAATTCTTACAAATCCTAGTTAAAACTCAATTGGGATGATAGAGTTGAATAGATAATATAATGAGCCATTTTGACTAGGATGGTGATTGGACATTGAAAAGGACTTCCCCAAGTTACTCTTCATACTTTTTGTTTGTATAAACTTGTATGGATGGGGTGAAAATAGGCTTCTCTTCACCATTTTTTGTGTTTTTTAGGCTATAAGAGGATTAAAAACATGAAATAAAGTTTATGAGGAATATTGAAACCTTAACTAACCCCCTATGGAAATTTTATTCTAGGAAGCAACTCTTAAGTGTCTAGACTAAGTGTTTTAAATTAGCCAATCAAAACTGGCCTATTAGACAAGCTAGCGAGAAGTGTGAAAACTCTAAAATAAAATTATTTTAAAGTGTCCTTGATGATGCAAAGGCCATGAAATTCCTTTAAATTTTTCATTAAATCCATCACATGCATTTTCATGGAAAAGTAAATCCAAATTTGAGGTCAAATGTGTAGGGTGCAAGAAAGATGAGTTTTTTTGACAATAGATGATGAAGTTTCACTTTTAGAGGTTTCTAAAAGACCATTCATGCAACAAATGCATATATAGGCATGTATAAGATCATAACCTTCCATTCTAATCATTTTAACTACTCTAAATTGGTTATGGGATGTTCAAATAGGCTCAAATCATGAAGGTAGTTTTTTTAGGAAGGATGAGGAGTTTCTTGCCACTTTTCATGAATTTCATGCCTTGAATTGACACTTGTGCTTCTTGACCTTGCATGGTTCATCCCATATCCTTCTCACATGCATAATTAAATAATTTTATTATCTTGACATGTGTCCTTGTGACCCTTGGACTTCTTCTTCTCTATCTCTCTAAACTTTTATATGAACTAACCATTATGGCCATCGTAATCTATGCTCCACCTGAGTATGGAGAAGCCTTGATAAAATGTATACATTTTGATCAATAATTAAATTTATTGTTACCTATTATATGGTTATTCTTATTGTGCCTAATTGGATGATGAATTTTTCATAAGTGAGGACTATGGATTCTTTAGCATGTTTTGTCATTCTTTCATCCTATTTACAATTGGAAAGCTTCTTCTTGTAGGGAATGTGAAGTATTCTAGGATATGTTTTAGATTTAGTGAGTTAGTATCATCATTATTTAACTCATAGGCCTCTTATCTAATTCTTCTAACTTTTCACATTCATCCATAACCTCACAATGCAACATTGATGTGAGAAGATGAAGATTGGAGAAGTGTATGTTTTATTTTGGACTTTGATTTCAAGTGTAATATGCATATGGTTAGATGCCATAAATTAATTTTATGTATCATTTACCTTATATTAGTTTTATTTTAGTTATCTCTCTCCCTTTTCACTCCCAAGTTTAGTTGTAGTTGTAATCTAAAGTAGTACATCAAGGGAGCTATCCCTATCTAGAGATTCACCTCATTCCTTAGGTTTACCACAAGATTAGAGGTGATTCCATTGTGACACTTAGATAAGGAGAGTTTTTCATCTCCTCAAAGGGTGAAAATCTAAGTGACAGTAGTTCTCACTTATAGATAAAGGCATTTGCCTATTCATAGCCTCTTAGGAGAGCAATTAGACCTTCTTTCTACACTCTTAGGTACATAGATTGGTTAGGTGATTTAATAACCTAGTAATATTCATCTCATATATATCTATTATAAATAAACAAACTCATCTTTACCTCACCTATAGATTAATCTTGATCAGGCTGAGTAGTTTGAAGCAAATCTTATAACATGCTTGGAGAGTTATCCTCAAGGATAGATGAATCTTGTTTGATGTAAGTTTGAGACCAATAAATTTTAGTTTCATCCTTAAAGAGTGGATAAACATATTAAAATGGAAACAAGAGTTGGTAACCTTATTTCAATACCTCAAACAAGTCAACATCAAGTGGGACAACATTTTGGGATGGCATGGCTAGAAGGCTACCTTCTTTTTATTTGGTGTCATTGCCTTCTTCAACCTATACTAGATCATGGCATGCTTCAAGGAGAGACTATCCTACTCTTATGATGTCCAAAAAATCACTTGATTGATATTCACATGGTTCAAATTTCATGCATTGATCATCAATGTTGTTTGAGATCTCTTCAAGTTGGACAAAGGTTGATGCATGAGTAGATATACCATATTTTAAGAAAGTTTTTAACACTTTGCCTTATTGACCTTGCTCATGGGAATATAAGTGATTTTCTACCATCTTTGATTGATCACTTAAAGTTTATTCATTATAAAAAAAAATTGATCAATTTTCAAGATATGAAATTTACCTTATTCATAATCTTAATTGGCTGGTCTACACCTTTCCTCTATAATTATTACAAGTTTAAAAGGACTATCATGATGAAGGGAAATTTCCATGTCACCAAGGGGGTCTGAGAAGTCATATTCTTCTTTATCAACAAGTATGCATTCTTCTCATGACCCATCTTATTCTTGAATCCTATCCTCTTCTACATCCTTTAAAGTTGAATGGTGTCTCTCCTCACCAAGAGGTGTGCCAATGACAACTTCTTCCTCCAGTTCACTTAAGTTACCTTGATCACCTACTTCCATAACTTGGCCTTCTTTATTTACCTCCTTAATGATAGGCTCCTTCTCAAAGAGTGGAATGGGATATTGAAAGATCTCCAAAAGAGAGGTCAAGTGTAATTGTGTTGTATATGATTCATTTTTATTATTCACCTACCCATCATCAAAAATCAACACTTCTTCTTTCTCCTACACATTATCTTTAATACATTTCCATGATGGAAATTCCTTGTGTTTTTAAAGGAGGGTTAGGAGTTGAGTGTTTTCTAATTTTTCTTCAACTTCAACACTTTGGTTCATGTTTGAGTAATATTATCTTTCCCTTGATTATAGTAATTATTTCCAAGTTAAAAACTTAGCTTTAGGAGCCTCCTCTTTTGTATATATTGTATCCTTAAGCATGAATGAGGGTATATTTATCTAGGATGGCATTGCTCTTATAGCTATCACTGACTAGAATAGATGTTTGTTTGCAAGTTCAATCTCCCTCTTCAGGTGGGATTCAAAATCAAGTGTCATCTGACTAAGGATCTCCTCATGTTGATTTATCCTCTCAACAAATGCTTCTTCCTTATTTTGCACTCTCTCTTGAACAAAATTCCAAGTAGGAAATTCTTGAAGAACTTGTGAAGGAATTTAGAGGTCTTAACATTTATTTTCTTGGGACTTTTGATGGAGGATGGGAAATTAAATGGAGGAATGATATGGGATGGAAGAGGGGACATAATGTTGATGATGGTGAACTTACTTCCCCTCATGTACTAATAACCTTTCCTCTATGCTTTAAACTAAATCACCTATGTCCAATATGTCACCATTAACCCCTGAATATTCCTCTCTCATAAGATATGCCCACTTTTTATTGTCTTTCTACAAAAAATATCTCATGCTCCTAATAATATGTCTAGGAATTATTTGGCCATAACTCTTTTATGTATCAATCCCCACCATGTGTCTTTCATAGCTCAAAACATTTTTCTTAAGGCTTGAAGAAAATTGGTTTGAGGAATGGGTAGGTTGACTAGGAATGTTGTGAGGCTACCAAGACTGATCAAGAAGATAGGTGGGCTGCGAAGAAGGTGAATATGACTCACAATGAGGGTGATAACCTTGGTTATAAAGAGGCTCATTTAGGGTTGATAGGGGTCAGTATAAGGTTGATAAGCATCATAATGGGGTTGGTATGGATCATAGGGTTATTGATAAGGAAGTGTCTGATATAATTATACCCTAGATACATACATCACTCATCATGAGACACATCAAAATCAATGTAACTACCAATAGAAATTATTCTTACCCATGAGATGATGACCTTATAATGCCCTCTAGCATGGAATCTGACTACAAAGATGCATTTAAGGTGTTAAAAGCTCTCTAAGATGATTAAAAGACTACAAGTGAGTGATATAATGCTTGAATGTAGTCCCACCAGGCCTACTAGAACTATTAGCTCTCCACCATCTACCCTATAAGGAGGTTTATTAGGCCTACCTTCAAGGTTGGGCTAATGTTTTAACAATTTTTAGAATATTAGTTTATTATTCCTAATTTAGTTAAAGGGTCTTGATTGATTAATCAGTAAATAACATGTAGTAAATAGACTACTAATTTATGAAATTTATTTGTGATTAGATATTTTCTAAAAATAGTAATAAGAGGGAGAAAATAAGACTTAGCTTAAACTATGTTGATCTAATTGAGACAAGATCTGATATTCACTATGCAATCATGGGAAACTATCACAAACAAGATTCTAACATTCATTTTTTAATTGGATAGAAGCATTGAAAGTGGATAAGAGTGGCACCAGTGTTTTATTCTTCTTCTGACATTGTTGTCCTAAGAATCTAAGATTTCTAGGTTTTGTTTAGCAGGTCTATGTGACCCTATCTCTAAAGTTTCAATAGTTATAAGTATATAAAGCTCCTTATAGAGTAGATTATTTATTTAAACCCTATATTTCTTTTTTATTTGACCAATTTTGAGCAAGAGGGGGGGTTAGTGTTTGTAATATGCATTTAATGTGCTTCACACCCCATGTGTGGGCATGCTACCTACATACCAATACTCTGAAGAGGAATCAAGCCAGATGTAGTTCTCCCTTTAAAAGTTCTTGTCATAATTTTGATATGAGAATGTAAGGAAATGATAAATTAGGTGTGCTTGAGATGATTAGGGACTGGTGTAAGGATTCAAATAAGCAATAAATAGTATTGGATGGATGTATGCAAAGAATAAGAAAATGTGCTTGAGTAGTATTATTCATATTCTTGTTTGCTTTGTGATATTTGCTAACCCTTTCCAAATGATCTTTAAATGGGGGTTTATATTGATCTATTGGTCATGGATTAAATTTATTTACATTAGTATGACAAGGAGAAGGATGGGAAACTACATATAATTAACCATAGGGGCCATAAATGAGCTTGGAAAACAACATCAAAAGCATATAGGAATGGCATTGGTTTTGTTGTCCTACTTTCTTGTTATTGTCTTTGGTAGACAAGACCTAAGGGAATGGATTGGTCATGAAAAGAGGCTCCTAGCTAAGCTAGGATAAGGTTTAGAAGGCTATGGATGATTGGGAATTAGTGAAAACAAGCCTATAAGGGTCATGAGAATAAGCAAGAGGGACATATGGGTTGGGTGTCATTAGCCATGCTCATGTTTCCGATTTTTAAATTTTATATGACTACATTTACCCCCCTTTATTCTAGTGATGCAATAAATAAAAATACTAGGATAAGGGAAAAATGTAAAGCGTACCTAAACTTACCTATAAGCGTGAATCCCATAAAGCTGCATGATGTTGGGTGTCCATAGAGAGATCATAGTATGAAGTGTAAATCTACAAATGAGAATAAAGAGTATATCAGTTCTTACTAGATAAACTATATCTAATATAATAATGCACAAAGCTAGGTAAGAGATAGAGGAAGAGAAAGGAACTAATACACCTCACTAGGTACACAAACCAATATAAAACTTATTGTGATGTTGAGTGATGTTGGATGTGTGGTTTACCAAGAGTAATATCATGAATGAAGTTGAGTGCTCAATTCCCTAAAAGTAGATCAAGATTTCAAAGGTTAGACCTTTGGCTCCATTATTACCCACTAAGTGAAGCTAGGTGGTCACATGTGTGTTGATAGACGTTTAGACTATGTGTTCAATACCTTTGAATAGGTAGCTGAAGAATACAATGGATATCTAGTCCTTTGGATCCATCATTTCACCATGAAGTGAAGCTATAAACTGATACCAGTATGAAATGTGTGTCATATGAGATGGATTATGAATCCCTTGAATGTATTATGATCTAAAAATGTTGGCATGGATATCTAAATGTATGTTGGAAACTAGGCCACTATTAGCCACTCTAAAAGATGGAGATTAGGATTATATGAAAGCCACTTTGAAACTAAAAATCTAGCTTATGTGGAAGCCACTTAAAAACTTGAGAACTCATAAGTTAGGCTTGTATGAAAGCTAAATCAAAATGATTCCAACCACCTATAGATGGAATAAGGCATGTAACTATTGAGGATGATTGGGTAATTATGAACTTGGAAAGAAAAAAACAAATGTGTCATGCACATTCCCCCCTATCACTAGTGTCTAAAACATGGATTTTAATCTAAAAGTTATACTAATTTCCATATCTAAAACTAGTAGTTAGAGTTGTCATGGCATGCATGATGCCCACTATATTTGGATTATCTAAGAAAACTATACTAAAACTACTAATTCTAATCAAAATTGTAGTTGACAAAAATGTAACTAAACTTACCTTTCTATTTTTAATGGAAAATATGGTTTTTATATTTTTTGGATAGGAACATTGAAAATGGATAGTACTACCACTAGAACTATATTCCAATATCAATACTATTAACTTGTGCCAAATTTTATGACTATTTTGGATTCTTTACTATCTACTTGCTCTATTCTGACTGGTTTGCTATCTGGTTGTTATTTTGGGTATTTTGAATGTTGTTGTTTTGACTGTTAGGAGCTTTGATCTCTATGACAAAACCCTTATTTGTTTACACTCTTTTGAGGGTAGGAATTAATAACCTACAATTACTACCCTTAGAAGAAAGAGCCTTTTAAGTGTGTTATGCTACAAATATACGTGATATAATAATGATAATCAACAAGATATCTCAATATTAGCATGATTTATATTGAGATATTGTTAGATCAATAGGGGTATACCTAGATATATGTAATAATGTAATAGTATGTGTAATGAAATGAACTAAAATTTAGAGTTTGGTTACTTGTTATCTATTAGTTGGATGGATGGATCATGATGTCCATCATGGCATCTAAAAAAACATGAATAATGCATGATATGGATCATGGCATTGCAAATAATCAGGAATCAAATAAGTAAAAAGCACACAAGGTGAGAAGCAAAAAGTATACAAGATTGGCCAAGGGGTGAAGCAAATAAGGAACATGGGCACATTCCACTCAAATTATAAATAAAACATACAAGGCATGTTCAAATTCCACATACACATACAATTGAAATAAGTAAGTTATCATGGAAGCCACAATCATATAGAGGAGTATAGGAAAAGGACATTGATAAATGTCCTAAGGTACACACATGAATAGAAACAAAGAACATTGACAAATTTCCTAAGGCACATACAAGAGATAAATAAGAACTGAGAAAATGCAATCACATCAAGATAATTCTAAGTAAGCAAAGAAAACATGTGAAACTAGAATTATAAATGCATCACTAATCAAATCAAGAAGTGAATGTATGCAAGACAAGTTAGTACAAGACTAGGTATATTCTAAGAAATACACAAGTATTATATACTAGTGAGTGTCAATAGATTAATCTATGTAATCTAGTAAATAATGTACATAAACATGATAACTAGAGTGTGTGGTATAGGAATGGCATAACCTGGAAGGTGTAGTCATGTAGAGAATGTCCCTAGTGGGTGTGTATATTGATGTATGTCTCAAATGTGGAATTAGGATGCCCCCTCAATGGGTAGTATTGAAGTAATCATGGAGATGGATATTACTACACACACTCAAAGAAGATCAAGTGAAGCATGGTAATGTAGATAAATTGACAAAAAAAACATAGAACAAAAAGTGTAATTCAAGCATAATATTATAAATGTAAAGCATGGATTAGGCATATACTCAAAGTGTTTTAGTTATTTTTGACATATTTAAATGTTTTTGTGTTTTGAAATGTTAAATTATTTTTGAATTTTTGAAATATTTTTGCTATGTAAAATTAAGCATAAGAAATTATGTATAGGTAAGCTAAGAAAGGATGATACTAATTGATGAGTCTCATGGGATACTTCCTATCATAGTGTCTTATATCGAGGAAAGGAATCATGTATGATAGTGAAACATAATGGAAAAACTAAAACTATGGCTCTGAGAGCTATCTATGCTATAAATGATCTAAAATATTTATAGTAGATACTAAGTGTGGGGTCCCCCTATCACTCTAAAAAGTGGATGCAAATATAGGGTTCTTAGGGACCCATCTAGTATTAGGAGAAACTCTCTAAGCATGTGCTCTATGAGTAGATGCATGAGATCTTAATGATACTACCCTGGGTGTGAACACTTCAACTAAAAACTATCTAGAATCCTAAAACTATGGAGGTGTTTGAACTCTCTATGATGGTGATGGATTCCTCAATCGTGGCTGAGTTAAAACTGGTGGAGAAACTAGAACTGGAAGATAAACTAAAATTGGTGACTGTACTATAGAAGATGGCTCTAAAGTGGGGAGTGGTAAGTCATATGGAACTCCACCAACTATAATAAATTGATTAGTGTGAATGAATTCAATACATCTATGAATTTTATAAGGTACTTCTCAAAGTTTTTGAATCCATGGTTGACCAAGTACCATATCAAAAAATTTTGTACTAGGTACTATAGTGAATGATGTGGCCACATGTGTTGGGCCAACCTATAAAAGAAGTAAAATTTCACCCAATGAACTCTATGTATACCCATTGAATACATTGATAACTATGTCTATTAGTTTAATATCCTACTCTAAATATCATAAATGTTATAGTAATTTCATAGTGCACATGTTTACATTTGATCAATTATTAATAAGAACACTATGAATAGGATGATTATGAATGTAAGCTCTGATAAAGAGTCCATGATAATATAAATCATTTTCGATGATCTCTTGCTTTGAGAAGGAGACAAAAGGTCTATATGGAAATCTTGAATTGTATACACCAATCATGTTTCTCAAAGGATGTGTCTCAATTGAAGGTGCCTCATATGTATCTCATGGTGGATATGTGTGATATGCATGGTGAACCCCTAATGTGTCCCTTGTCTCCTATTTGGAATGCTATGAAAAAGGATTTGAAAATATTTTCAATGATTTATCCTATGTTTGCTTTTCATGAGGAATCTCAACTAAAGTACCAAGATCAATATGATCACCATTTATTAAATCATGTATATTGTGTCTCAAAGTAATGCATCTATTTTTTGTATGACCTGGTGACCTATGAAAATTGAAAAATGCATGTTGATCATAGCCCCATGGAAGAGGCTTTGTTGGGGCAACTTCCAAAACAAGAGGGAGAGATATGATGTTACAATCTAATAGCTACTATAAAACTCTAGCTGGAGAAACCGGTAGATTGGTGAAGGTTCACCAAGGAGGTGTTAATAATACCACTCATTGAGGGGGATCTAAAGCCACATTAACTATAGGTTATTTTGGACTCTTGTTATCATTGACCTTTAATTTGTATGGGACTTTGTTTTCACTCTTTTTTGTTGTGTCTAGGATACTTGTGTACTTGAGTTTGCCCATTGAAATTAACTTGAGTTTTATATCTTTTAGTGTGTGACATAATTTAGTGAAGAAAGAGAATATTTTAAACATAACTAATTCATGCAAATCTGGTAGAAGACTCTATTTGAAGAGATCTTGTAACTCTTGATCAGCCATGGGGCTAGTCATCTTAGCCAAGATAGTCTTATATCAAAGAATAATTTATGAGATGATTATTTGACCTTTATTTTTTTTGTACAACTTGAGCATATGAAACCTTATCACCAATGTTAATGTTGAAGTGAGATAAGAACATGTTAGCTAAAGGATTGAATGCATTGACTGACTAATTTGGTAGACTGTAGAACCATTCTAAATCATAATCCTTTAGGCTTTATGGAAAAATCTTGGTAAGTATCCAGTCATTTGGTAAATAGTCCAAGCATGTTACATAAAAATCTCTCAAATGTGTCTCTGGATCACCCTTGCCATCATAAAGAGTAACCTTGGGTTAAACAAAACCTTATGGTAAGGGTGTGGAATCAATGTGATGTGCCAATGGTGTATGTAGTAGAGCAAAAGAGTCCAAATTTGGTGTAGGTTTAGAGGCACATTGCTCAAGATGTAGCACCTTGGATTGAAGAGATCTTATCTCTTACACAAGGATACCACATCAAGAGATAAAGATGTACTAGTTATAGCTGGTGGTATAGAAGAAGGTTGGGTTGCTATAGGGGGTTGTAAAGACATAGTTACCCTCATAGTGTCATTTTCAAGTGGCTTCTCTATAGGAATGGAAATCTCAACTTGTTTATCCTTTTTGATATCCATGAGAGATTATAATATAAGAGTATGATCTCAAGGCTATTCCTTGAGTCTTTCTCTAAAACATTGGTAGATCAAATCTTTTTTGAGTATAACTTCATTATCAATAATGGGTAGAAGCAGATCAATAGTCCAATGTGTTGGAGCATGAGCATCAGTGTGTACATCATCATTGTTATTCTCATATTGCTCATTGTTTAAATTATTCTCATTGAAATTGGTGTAATTTGGATGTGTAGAATTTATAGCTAGAGTCTAAACTAGTTGTTTATCCATAATATATGGTCAAGTTTAAGGAATCTGGGCAAATTTAGGAGGATTGCCACTAAGTCTTGCACTTTATATTGAAGGAAGATATGCAAGGAAGTTAGGTGGCATAAGGAAAACAAATTAGATAATAGTATAAAATATTAAATGGATATAATCTAAATAAGGAATTAGAATGTGCATAAAAAGGATATAGAGATTACAAACATATAAAGTGATACCTTAAGAAGTAGTGGGATATAGTATATGTAACTAGGGTTTGACAGATAATTATTTTGAAAATTTACTATGAAAATTTGAAATTGAAAGTGAATTTTTGAGTTAGATATGCAAGTAAAAAAAATTAAAATTTTATAGGGAAATTTATGATTTAATGGGACCTAGTATATGGAACTAGGGTTTTGATAATGATATTTTTGTAAAATACTATGAAATTTTGAAAATGAAACTAGATTTTTTATTTAAATATGCAACTAAAATTTTAGAAAATTATTGGAAATGCTTGATAGAATAGGACCTAGTATGTGTAACTAGGATTTTGAGAAAAATATTTTTTTCAATTACTATTGAATTTTAAAATTTGAATGGATTTTTTTGATTTAATATGCCTAGTAAAAATTCAAAAAATTGTTGGAAAATTACTGGAAAAAATACCAAGATCTAGTATGGGTAACTAGGGTTTGAAAGAAAATTGTTTTAAAATTTACTATAATTTAAATATTCAAGTAAAAATATAGAAATTTATAGGAAAAAATCAATAGGAATTTTACCCTAAGGTTTTTTATGGTTTTTGTGTGCAAAAAAAATTACATCAGGTTCACCAAATAATTTAATAGTTTTGGGAATAATTGGCATTTTATTCATAATTTAGTTAAACGGTCTTGATTAATAAATTTAGTAAATAACAAGTAGTTAAATAGACTACTAATTTGTGAAATTTATTTGTAATTTGAGAGTTTCTAAAATTAGTAATAAGATGGAGAAAATAAGACTTAGCTTAAACTATGTTGATCTGACTGAAGACAAGATCTAATATTCACTATAAAAGCTTAGGGAGACTATCATAATTAAGATTCTAAATTTCATTTTTTGACTAGATAGGAGCACTAAAGTAGATAGGAGTGGCCAACACTATAGTCCTTATCTAGCACTATTGTCTTAAGGATCTAAGATTTATAGGTTTTGTTTAAATAGGTATGTGTGACCCTATCTCTAAAGTTTCAATAGCCAAAAGTCTAAAGAGCTCCATGTAGAGGATTTTTTTATTCAAACCCCATATTTTGTTGTGCTTTTGACCAATTTTGAGCAAGTGCGGGGGGGGGGGGGGGGGGGGGGGGGGGGTGGAGTTAATGTGTGTCAGATGCACTAGATGTGCTTCACACCCCATGTGTGGGGTATGTTGCCTACATACCATTACTCCAAAGAGGGATCAAGCCATATGTATTTCTCCCTTTAAAAGTGCTTGGTGAAATTTTGATATGATAATTCAAGGAAATGCTAAAACTAGGTGTGCTTAAGATGACTGGGGATTGGGTGTATGAATTTGAATAAGCTATAAATAGTATTACATGGTTATATGTAGAGAATAGAGAAATGTTCTTGAGTAGTCTTACTTGTATTATTTCTTGATTTGTGATATTTTCCAACCCTTTCCAAATGATCTTTTAGTGGGATTTTATAGGGATCTATTGGTCATGGATTGAATATGCTCGCATTAGGATGACAAGAAGGATGGGGAAATAGAAGGAATCGACCATTGGGGATAGAAATGAGCTTGGAAAATAGTACCAAAAGTGGATAGGAGTGGCATTGGAATTAATGTCCTAGTATGGAATTATTATCTTGGTTAAATGGGACCTATGGGGATGGATTGGTCATTAAAAGAGGGTCTTGGATCAGCTAGGATCAGGTCCAAAAGGCTATAGATGACTAAATATTAGTGAAAATTAGGCTATGAGGGTCATTGGAGCAAACAAGTGGGACCTATGGGTTGGGTTTCATTAGCCATGCTCAAGTTACCATTTTTTTGCATTTTAAATGACTACAAGTAACATGGGAATAACCCAAGGCTATGGGTGACCTATGACTAGGCTATACCTCTAGATAATGGAATTAGATCCCCTTGTACATATGTTATAGCTCAAAAATATTAATACCTACTAATTAATGTAAAAAGAGATAGAAGGGATACATAGAAACAAAACCTATACTAAGGGTGGTAATGCACCAATATAGATTATCCACTTTATTTGTCTTGAACAACACTAGTGAACCAAACAAGCAATTGAGCTACTACTTCCAAGAGTGTCTAGAAAATAACGTTTCACATAGGGGTTGTGATAGAGGATGTATAGCATGAGGGTAATGAAGGGAAGTCTTGGTTTAAATCACTTACAGTTAAACTTCTACTTTAAACTCAGTCACTAATACTTCTTTCATGATATATGACCAACATAGAACATCTATTAGAATCTAGGTGAAGCCGAGACCTATAAAAGGAAGATAAGTCTACCACTTATGCAAGTGAAACAAATATAAGCCCACTATATCAATATGTAAAAAGCTAAATTAGTCATTGCATTAGTTTAAAAGGTCTAAAAAGTATTAATCTAGGTAGAGCCTCCTCATACCTAGGTGAGGGATACAAATAAAGGCCTTAAGGCCTAAATATAAAGAAAAATTAAAAGAGAGAGAGAAGTAAATTAGTGTAGAGGTAAATATAAGTGGTCATAAGTTAACATAATCCACTCCATCATCAATTACAAGGAGTTACAATAGTCTCTCATATCCCCTCCATGCATTGATGATCTTTAACGCACCCTTTAGGCATTGAGGTGGAGAGGTGGAGGTTGGTTCAAACCTATTTGACTTATTTAAAAGTATGGATAAACCCAAAAGTGTTAATAACTTCTCCTATGGTAGTTACACACATGAAATAGGCTCAATTAAGTCCCCCATGAAGCATCTAACAACCTATCTTCTTTTTGTGCATGTTGACCAATGTTGGGTAACTGTCCTATTATTTTATAGTGTCTATGAGAAGTTTTTTCTCACCCTTATTCATCATTTACAAGGGTATAATTACCATACATTTATCTCCCAAATACCCCTCTATGCCAACCTATACTTCTTCTTGCTAACCAAGTAGGTCAACTAGGTAATTTAGGTCTAGTGGCTTCACTATATATTGATGGATGATAAGAGACCTAAATATAAATATTAGAGAAGGTGAATAGGAATTTTTAAATTATGATAAACATGTTTATACCATGATATGCGATCTCTCAATGATATAATTTTATAATTCTACTCCATTTAAATGATTAGACCACCTTCACTAGTTTCTATAGATTAGCTATTTGGTGAAAAATTATAGAGGTAATTATAGTATGAAATTTGATAATTGGTGTATTTTTAAGGTGAAATAATTCTCAAAAAAACCTTTCCAATGATTGGTAACTTCTCAAACAACATTACACCCTATTCTCTATTTAAATTCTTGTAAAATACATAATTTATCACAAGTTTGTATAGTGTTCATACATTCTAGGACCATATTTAAGGTCTCCAATGAGTGTAATAGGTGACACAAGTGTTCATAAGGTCAAAACAAGGTGTTTTAGTGAAAATATCTCCACTTTCCCAAGTCGGGTCTATCTTAGGTTTAAGTAGGGTTTTTGAGGTGTACCATCTTAAAAATGGTTCAAAAAGATCAGACCTCCAATCCCAAACTTATGGTCATGGATATTTAGTAAATATACCCCCCTAAAATTATTTAAAATATTTTGTTACCATTCATCTTATGTGTGTAGATACAAACAAAAGATGGCGGACCTTAAAATCCTTACAAGCCTTATGGACATGTCTGTAGTCTTAAAAATGATTCATAGATGTGGGCCCATGAAACCAAGTCTTTCACCCATGTATGTTGAATCCATATGGTGTCATAAATCCCCCAAGTATAATTTTCCTTCATTCCCTCTACTATGAAATATATGAGCGCTTGAAAGTGTAGTTTAAGGTGTCTTTCTAAGACTGTAGAGTTTAATATGGTGTTAAGACTAAGTTTGATCATTCCTTTGTATTACCCTACAAAAACATCCTTCATATGAAATTTAACATCATTTTATGCCTTTTTAAGTACCTATTTATTATTTTGGAAGGTCTAATCATGCCTCAATATGGTGTGGGTTTGAGGCCTAAACATGGCTTTAGGCCTAATGGCCTAGACTAAGTCATAGAGATTTGAGTCATCTATAGGTAGTCACTAATGTTTTTAATTAACCTATGGAACCCATTCCAACTTTTTTCCATTTATTATGAATAATTTTATCTTCTTTAACCATCATCTCTATCTATTCTCCTTGTAGGTCTACCTTAAGTATCCTCACTATCAGCCTGAGTGCTTAACAATAGCAATGAGGCCTAAATAGTCCTTCCTATTCTTACTAAAGTTATGATTGAGTTATAAAATCATATAACATGTTTCAATGTTTATCATATCCTTAGTTTAAATATCTCTCTCAACTCTATCTTCTATATACCCTTTATTCCCTTACCTAGGGTTTGCAAGATATCATGTTTGTGTAACCCTTGATTATTGAGTTTAACATCTTTTCAACATCACCTGAGTCTCTTATCATCATGAAACTATATAATTTTCTTTAAAATTCATTATCATATATTTAAACCATTATATTACATCAAAAAACATGAATAAGCTTTCAACTATGAGGTGTAGGCCTGTAGACACTAGTTTAGGCCTAGTTAGGCCACTAACCTTTTATTTTATTGAACCTAAGATTCATATCACTTGATTACATTAATATATCTTCCTTACTCACCTTTTAAAGTATTTAAAACCTTTAAACAACTCTAAAGTATGTATAAATCCCCAACTTAAGTGTATAGGGTTATTTAGGCCCATTTAGGCCTAGTAGGCCTATATAGGCCATTAAGATCCCACCATTCTAAGGAATGAAACATACTAATGGGGAAAACTAAATTCATTTAGGAAATACTATATATACCCCATTTTTACCATTTATATTCACCTTATTTTAGGGTTCCACAACTTTCACTCTCTTGCTTAGATCTTGATTGTGACTTCCTTGTTTAGGCTTAACTAGGCCTACTAATCTACCAAGGTCCTTTTATTTATCTCATGACTAATGTACAAAATGGGAACACTGATAATAATTTATAGGACTAGTTAAGATATTTAATTTCCCCTTTTTCTTCTTTTCTATCAATACTTTCACACTTTGACTCCTTACTAAGGATCTTATTGTAGGTGTTAGATGAGGGTTGTTTAAAAGAGAATGCATGCATTATCCTTCTTGTTTGGCCTAATAAGAATATATTTAAACCATGGTAGTTATTATTTATAGGGTATTTTATCTTCATATATATATATATGAAGATAAAATACCCTATAAATAATAACTACCACGGTTTAAATAGATTCTTATTAGGCCAAACAAGAAGGATAATATATGAAGATAAAATACCCTATAGATAATAACTACCATGGTTCAAATAGATTCTTATTAGGCCAAAAAATAAGGATAATATATGAATATAAAATAACCTATAAGTAATAACTACCATGGTTTAAATAGATTCTTATTAGGCCAAACAAGAAGGATAATGCATGCATTCTCTTTTAAACAAACCTCATCTAACACCTACAATGAGATCCTTAGTAAGAATTCAAAGTGTGAAAGTATATATACACACACACACATTCAACCAATCCATTTCAACTCACCCTTATAGTCATAACTATATCTTCTACATATATGTAGGTAGTAGTCTTGCACTTGACTATGTGATAGATGTGACTAGATGAGTTTACTTGATGATTCCTTGGATTATTGGGTGACATCACTATGTTTTTGACCCTCCGTTTCTCTCTCTGACCTATTCAATCTTCTTCAAAACCTCCTCACCATCAACATCTCTCCAATATCACCACTGTAAGCTTGTGTATGTAGTTTGAGGTCTTTGACTGATCTTGTTCTTCCTTTTGAGTGAGTTTGTTGTGTTGATCTCTATTTAGACCATGATATTTTAAAAATATATTATCTTAATAGGTATATATGACTCCTCATCAATGTCTCTCAACTTTTTTCATCTCAAACTAATAATGATCATCTTATGTACTTATTCTACCTATAAGGCCTATAATGAATATAAGGATCTGCCTTTATTCTAGAGCTAAGGTGAAGGGTGGATCTTGTTAGAACCTATTTTATCCATTTTTCATGTTCATTCATAGAATAATATGATTTATTAGGCTCATCAATGTTATTTCATACTCTCTATGTCTCATCTTATCAGTTCCCCAATTGTTTAAATTATCTTAGGCATATAGCTACCTAAACGAGGGTTATCTGGACTGTATAAGTGCATAGAATAATAGGCTAAGGGTGAAGATGATATTTTATAGGTATAAAAATAATGAATTAGGGGTGAGGTACACATATTTTCTGAAAAAATATGATAACATATCCACACCTACCCTATTTCCATTTTGAAAATGAGATAACAATACACATATGGCATTTGCATTAGAGATAGGACCATGAAGAGGCTACTTGGCCTTATGATGGTTCAGATGTGCTTGGGGAAGGTATAGTATATTTGAAAGGATTTAATAGACCCATAAAATAACTTAAAACATCATCAACACTTCCATCTTATGAATTAAATATTTTGTAACTAAATAAACTTTATTTGTAGTCTGCAAATGGATGAGACATGAAGCTTTAATTTCTCCCACACCCCCACACATGTGAACCATGGGTTGGAAATGACATGGAAGGACCATAAGGATCTATATAATCAAATAATTTTTATTTTTTTTTGAAAAACACTTCAAGGATGCACCAAAACTATTACAATTTTGACCCCTTATAAAGATGAAGAAGACCATTTGAGTACCTTAATTGTTAGCATTTGTTCATAGAGGATAGGACATGAATGTGTAGAAAAATTACATGAATGATAAGGTCAATATTCCCCCTTAATATTACCAAGAGATAAGCTCCCCATTTTCTCTCTCCTATATAAATTGAACATAAACTTGAGAACTTGCCTAGACTACCATGGAGGATGATGGAAGGAGAGGTTTGGTTTTGGGCCTATTTTTCATCTTTTGACCACGAAAATCCTCCAAGACACCTGAAATGAGCTCTAATTCAAACTTATAACCTCACTATACATAACTAACTTTATAAGTCTATACAACCTACTAAAACACCTAAACAAACTCTATTTTTTGTATTTTCTTCAAGTATATGACCTTGGGATACCATTGAAGGGCAAAGGGAGGGAAAAAATAGGTCAAAAATCATTTAAAAAAGGAGGTATTTTAGGGGAGTTTAAGGGTCATGGTTTCCCATGTGTGGGACCCATTTTATTAGTGTGAAGTGGATTTGACTATTGAAATAGACCTCCTATGCACATGAAATTATCCCAAATGACTTTATTATGGCTATGGTACCCCATTAAGACTTTTATAATACAATTTTTATCAACACATTCCCATTTTTCAATGTTTTAAAATTCAAAAGGCCTTATATGAGGTGTTTTAGGGCCATTTGATGACTTAAAAGGGCTAATCCAGGTTTAAGATAGACTTGGGTAAACAAACCATTAATAATGACTTTGAACACATTACTAGGCTTCACATTAGGACCCAAGCATAGTTTAGACACCCTTCACTTTGCTTAACAAGTTCTCTCTCACAAGTAATTATTTGAAATAGGTCCATATACCATAAGAACCAACAACCCCATTTTCCATAGAATACCTTAACCTCTTCTAGGAAACCTTAATCTTGTCAAACAGGAAAAAAGACCCCTCTCTAGACCTTGAAAGACATCTTGGAACTCTTTACCTCACTCAAGGACCACATGACCATTTATTAAATCAATTAAGGACTCAAGATAGCCATGAATTATGATTATTTTTTTCAAACAAGTTCTAACATAACATATAACTTTAATAATGCTAACAAGGTTCAAAATGAGACCAAATAAGACATCATCATACATGGAGATCAAGCTTGGGTGGGTATTATGGAAATTTTTTAGGCTATAGGGGTTGACATTTAGATTATGAAGATAAATTTAAAACACTTATTATACAAGGTCTTCCATCATTTTATGTAATATTGTGTGGTTTCACTCTCAAGTTACTTGTAATTGATAAAATGAACCAAGGTATTCTTAGGGAGGTCATTAGTTTGAAATTATTGTACTAGAGCATTGAATATATCTTCTAAAAAAGTGATAAAATGGGACTTAGGTTGGTTATACCAATCTAAATCATCTCTAGAGAGGGTCTTTTACAATAGCTTGGTAGTGGTGAAGGTGTTTAACTTGATCCAATATTTGTATATATTTACAAACATTTTTTAATATAAGGTAGGATTAGTTAACCCATTATAACTAATGGTAGGGGTGATACTTCCTATATCAATGTTGGAAATTTGAGTCATAAGAGGTTTTTTTTGAAGATGTTTAATTTATTTCTTATAAAGAGGTGGTTAGGGAATGAGGTTTCTATGAGAAACCTTAAGAGGGGTTGGGGGGCATTTTGATGGTGTATTACCCATGGAACTTATTGAGGTTGATTTTGGATATGTATAAGGCGATTCTACATTTTCATCATTTGGTTGGCATTATTAGATTGAGAAGTTTTCATTTGGTTAAGAATTTATAACAAAAGTTAATGGGTTTGAGTGGTGTTTTGATTAGTGTGTGGGGTATGTGAAGCATTACATTGGTATTAGTGGCTTGGGTGCCATTGTGAGTAGTGCAATATATGAAATTGGTTAATTGAGAGGTGTTGGTAGAAAAGGAGGCATTAGTGGCATGATTAGCTTGTGTTACCAAAGATGTACTATGAATTAGAATAAAAATAAGCATTAGTGACATGGTTACCATGGGTAGTAAATGATGCACTAGTGGATTGGTTGAGAAGAGTGGGTCTTGAATAAGGCCTACTAGATGTGGAATCTACCATATTAGTATAAATACTTGGCATGGAAGTAGAATAAATCAAGGAAGAAGAGGTCATAGTATGAGGAGTCGAAAAATAAGGAAGAGGTTGAGAATCAAAAAATCTATCAACCTGACATTCATGTGAGAATGATGGGGAATGTGAATGGGGTTCTTCTTCTTGACCACTTATCATAGGGTTGCAAATAGTGGAAGGATATTTTCCTTGATGTTGAGGAAATTCATTAATGATTAAAAGCATTTCTAGAGTATACTCTAATTTAGGTCGATCTTCTAGGGAGAAAAGAGGGTTACAAACTAAAGAGGCATGAAGAGAAGTCTCATAATTTGTAGTGTGAGTAGCCACATGTACATTACTTTCATATAAAGTGGAATCCAAAATATATTTATGGGTAAACCTATTAGGATTGGTAAAGTTCATAATATCTATTGAGTTCAAATCTATGTTGTCCTCAAATATGAAGTTCATGATTAATGAAAAAGGCTAAAAATGATGATGATGATGATGATGTAAATACAAAGTCATAAAATAGGATACAGAGTCGAATCAATCAACTATGTGTTATAAAATAGGAAAGACAATAGACAAATAAGGATACATAGTCATTTTGGTTGACTTGTATGGTAGATAATAAGGATAAACAAGATGGTAAGAAATGTGTACTATTGGAAGGAAGGTAGAATAGTGTATAGGAGACTATATCGACTAATATGATAGTGTTATAAAATATGGAAAAGTTTTACAAGATAATTTGAATCAAGAATGAAAGTAAAAACACAAATAACTAGATTAATGTGATTATTCTAATTGGGGCACATACCACAAATCTTGCACCAATGTTGGCCAATGTGATTTTAATAATACAACACAAAATGATCAAATAATAAACAATCAATTGAAAATTAAATTCTAACTAATTGGTCATCCTAAGTGTTATTAGATTATTAAAAAAAATTATTTTAATTTGATAAGAAAGTGGGCTAAAATAGGGAACTAGTAAGCAATCTATGGTAAGTTTCAGGATGTTTGGGCTAAAAGGGATATGTACTGACAATGTTACTAGCTTAGCATTAGGGCCTACTCCCTCATTTCATGATCTTACAACAAGAAGGGTGTCAAGTGTTTTACAAATATATACCATTAACCACATATTTATACTTGGCCATAAAACCAAGTCAGCTTCCCCCTTGGTGATGAAATCCAAGTAGGTAGGCCTTGGGAAGACAACTATTTAATGATTTTTGAATGTTAAGTGGTGTGGTAGTGTGTGTAAGAGAATAAAATAGTGTAACTAAATTGGTAATTTTAAAATAACATAATTAGACTATGTGATTTACTATAAGCATGCAAACAACTAAAAAGGAAATTTGAATTAATTACTATCACATAGATGTTAATTCCTTAATTGATAATAATACAAAGTTTGTTTAGGCAACACTAAATGCAAATAGTATAGAATAGATTTAAATATGTTGATATCATTCTATGAAAGAAAGGTCTTTAATAATAGAGTCAAATATGTCGACTATGTCTCTCAAACAAAAGGTAGACTACAAAACTATGTAGACCAGGTCAACCTAGTTAGTTATAGAGTTGCAATTTTGAAGACTACCAACTTATGAAAAATAGAACTAAAGGAAGAAATAAAATTATAGAGAGAGATAAGAGAGGAACCTTTATGGTCTTGGAGATGATTTATATTTCAAATTTTTATGCTTTAGTGCTTAATTTCTACTTTCAAATTCTACAAATTGAGTCAACTAGTTTAACCAAGTTCTTTAAAACCCTGTGAGCTAAAGAATAAATAACTAACAAAGTTGACTTGTTTGATAGTGTTTTTTGAACTATATGTTGGTAGAATAAACTATAATATAGAGTCATCCTATTCAATAATGTATACTAATATGAAACTAAATAAGAATACTATGTTGAACTACTCAATCCAGTAACATGTAATTGATGAAGACTTACACAGACATAACATAATCATTTTGAAGTGACTCTATGTTAAACTTGTGTACAAAAATTTAAAACTATATTGAATGGTTTGATATAATACTAAAAATATAATATTAAGATAAAAATGATGGCATAAAATAAAACTTACAAGTGTTAGATTCACGTTAGGTTCACCAAAATGTATATAAATATAAATATTACTGATATATTAATCAATCCTAGGTCAGAAAAGATAAATCCTACTTACACTTATGATTTTTGATACATTATATATTTGGGGTCATGACCAAGATGGATCCACTAAACCTATCCAAGATATTTCTTACCATAATAACATCAATAGGGAGTGTTCTTAAGCCTACATTCAATTAAAACTATGCAATAACCCTAACTAGGTCCTATATGTTCATGTTCACAATGTATAAATGACAAAATCAAATTAAATGTATAATATAATTCTCACCAAATATTGTGGCACAAGGTGGGGGTAATAAACATAAAAATTAAACATGAATAGAAAACATATACTCATGCCAATGTATATGGAATCCCAATGCATGGGAGAGAAGTACAAATGATAATCTATCTACTCTTATAAAAGAGGATCAAAGCTAGGAATACTTACCTTTAAAGATGAACCCATCAATCCTCAATATCTCCTTTGGCCAAGGTGATTAACAAGAGGTTGTTTTGGTATGTAAGGATAACAAGGATAAGTTAGATTTAGGTTATACAACTTATCTATGCATCTAAAAGACTTCTCCACAAGGCAAGATCCATATCTCAAAAGAAAGTATTAAAACCCTAAGCTATGCTCCTCAAGTACAATAGTGGATAATTAGATACACAATATAATATTATTATTCTTCTCTCTCTTAATAAATGATAAAACAAGTGTATTTATATAGCTAAATCTAACCTTAGTCTTTTTAAAAAGTTTAACCGAAAGGGTTGGCCCAATGGACTTTGTATTATTATTGGTAAAAACAAATTAGGTATTAGTCTAGGTCATCTAAGGGCTTACGTAGACCTTAAATGATTTTTTTAAATTATATTAAGGGTCTATGGGGTTGACAATCTATCATAAACCATTAAAAAGGATTTTAGCCTAGTGAAGGGATAGTGAAAGTGGAAATTGACTAGAAAAAGGTGTTAAAGAAGAGGCAAAGCTTAGGGGAATGTTTTTGGGAGATGGTTTTTTATATATAAAGTATTAGTATGGGACAACAATCCTAAAAATCACTAATGGTCTACCCACCCCTTTCTTGGTTCACACCTTAAGGCATGCACTTAGAGATATTGAGACTCGATGGGTTCCTTCAAGAGAGAAAGTATCAATAATTGATAGATTTTGTAAATATTATGTGTATGAATTAAAAACTATGCATGTAGTACAATTTGAGTAAAAAAATTCTAATGATTATAAATATAACTCTATGTAATTCTCATATGTTATGGTGGTGTGTCTACAATACTAGTTAACCATTATATGTTGATGTAATCCTAGTGTGATTATGTGCTTGAAAAAATTAATTGTGACCTTGTTATTGTATTAAGATATAACATAGGGATTATTGGGATTTGTGGACTTAGAATTGAGAATAATTTTTACTTCCATATTAATTTTTATCTAGATAATCTATGGTATTTATAATAATTGGTAGTCTCTTTCCCTCTAGTGAACAAATGGGTAGAAAAAGTCCTTATATAGTGTAATTTTTGGCATCCCCTTAAATTTGGCTTGTGAGACATTTAAAATGACCCATTAAGATGAATTTGAATTTGGTACATTAGTTATTAATTGGTATGAATATAAAATTGGTGAATTCAAACATGATTGGCCTACGGGAGTGTCTTGAAGGAATGGTTTTTTTTCAAGAATAGAGACAACTAAATTAGAAGTATAAATTAGTCAAGTAATAAGTCTAGGCTACAATTTATGATAAATAATAGCACTGAGTATTATATTTTTCTTAAGATAAATGGTTATCTACATATAAGTAGAGAAAATTGGTTAAAAACCATGGAATTGAGGATAGGTTAGGTTTACATAAAGAGTGGTAATAAGTACATTATTTTATCATTAAATGTTACTTTTAGTATCTACAATAAGTGAGTTTTGGTGGATAATATATAAAAGATAAACATTATTAATATATATATTTTTATCCTTCTTGTTATTCAAGTAGAGGATATTAACAAATTAAATATGAATATTTGGGATTTGATAACATTATGCATAAATCAGTAACATAAACTAGGCTATAAATTACCATAGGCCCTCAAATGATATCCATAATTTTTTTGGTTGTGTCTAATGACCTCAATTATAATATTTATTATGGATATCATGGATTTATGAGATGAACATAGTTCTTTCTACCCTATACACATGTTTAAAGTTTTTAATCAAGGATACTCTCTCTCTCTCTCTCTCTCTCTCTCTCTCTCTCTCTCTCTCTCTTTCTCTCTCTCTCTCTCTCTCTCTCTCTCTCTCTCTCTCTCTCTCTCTCTCACACACACACACACACACACACACACACACACACACACACACACACACACACACACACACACACACACACACACACACACACACACACACACACACACACACACACACACACACACACACACACACACACACACACACACACACACACCACACACACACACACAACACATGCCCTTTGGATAAATAACCATTCAATTATAGTGCATTAAACTAATACAAGGATAATTACATTCTTTGTATACAACCATATTCTCAAAGATCCAAACTAACTGAGGCACCAATATCTTCTTCAACCCCTAAAAAATCATAATCAATATGGTTTTGGTCTTAAATATTTATTACAAAATTGTATGTATAAGAAAAGGATTGGGGAAACATGCATAGGTCATTGTTCACCCCATTCAATAATCTAATAATAAAGGATGTCAAGGTCTTATATTGATAGAAATATCTAAAAAAAGAAAGGAACAACCACACATGCTACTATTTATACACACCTATTTAAAATAGAGCCAAAACTAACATGAGAATTTAATGATACATCTATACTATAGTTGGTATACCCTGAGTTGATTGATGACTTAGTTTCCCTAGAGACTTAGACATTATATAAATTTTAAAATGATGAATCTCTACTATAATACCTCTAGGTGTATGAGGAACTACGTTCTTTCTATCATAATAACAAATTTCCTCACAAAATGCCACCCAAGATTAATTTGATAAAAGTGATGTCACTAATGTCCATATCTAAGTAGATGATATAGATACCATATCTATAGCACCATATATAGAAGATATATCAACTCTAATTTATGAGTAAATTTTATAATTTCATTATGGAGTAGAAAAAGATCCTAGACTTATACTACTAGATCTATGTTACAAAATCATGAAGGGAAGGCACTTTGAAAAGTTCTACATCACTACTTAGAAATATTTACATTGGCTTACTCAAACATGCTAATAATTGACCCAAGTATTGCATTGCATAATATGTAATTTATCTAAATTACAAGTTTGTACAACAAAAGAATTCTAAAATTGTTCCAAAAGTAGAGTTATTGGTAAAAAAGTAAATAAAAATATTACAAGATGTAGGATTTATTCAATCCATTGATTATCGTAAGTGGGTTTCTAATATAGTACCAATTGTAAAGCTTAATTGATAGATTTTATGTTGTACAAATTATTGGGGTTTAAATAAAGATTTATATAAAGACATTTCCATTAATAAACATTAATATTATTATAGATTATAAAAATAGTTATGAGATGTTATCATTTATGGGTGGGTTTTCAAGATACAACCAAATCAAAATTAATCAAGAAGAGCAAGAAAAAACTTCATTTATTATACTATAGGGAATATTTTATTATATGGTCATTCCTTTTGGGTTTAAATTTTTTTGGGATAATTAGTAGTGACTAATGAGTCATATATTTCATCAATACATACATAAAACACTCAAAGACTATGTGAATGACCTCCTTGAAAAATAAAGAGAAAAACAAGATCGTGATTTAGATTTTTAAGAATGTTTTGAATGTTTATAAAATGACAATGTGCACTTAAACCTATATAAATATCTATTTGGGGTATCTTCATGCAAATTATTAGGATAAATTTTATCTCAATAAGGTATTTGGATAGACCCTAAAAAGGTCAAGTATATTTTATACATGCCTCCATTAAAGGCTTATTACAATCATGATCATTATAAAGAAAAATCCAAACAATAAGAGGTTTTATGGCCCAATTATTTGATAAGACACAAACCTTCACATGATTACTCAAAAAGAATAAAAATTTATAATTATATGTATAATTTCAATACATTTTTGATGTAATCAAATAATATTTACTTAATCCACATATTCTCATGCCTCTAACACTAGATAGACCTTTAATATTATACATTTCAGCTACATATCATGTCTTAGGGGATTTATTGGAAAAATATGATGATGATAAATATATCATGGTGTGTGTCACAAAAATTTTACATTTGTTGACTATGATAAAACTATATACTATGGAAAATCTATGCCAGATCTTGTTTTTCCTACACAAAAATTATGACACTACATACTCAATAATGATGCACATGTTATAAAAAAAGTTGATCCACTCAAGTTCATTATGTCAAAGACACAATTATCAATATGCATAACTAAATAGGTAATGTGACTCATAGAATATGATCTAAAATTTTATCTCAAAAATTGGTAAGAGAACAAGTTATTATAGACCAACTAGGCATAACTCTATTAATAGACACATTACCAATCAATGATGAATTTCAAGATGACTTTACTTGATATCACATAGATGATGATATTTGGACCCATGTAATTTTATTTATCAACACCGTCACCCATACAATATTTATTACACCCTAGGTTTAACCTATGACATTTGCATATCATTTGGGATTTTCATGTATAGATAATGTAGTATAATATGAGGTATTAACATTTGGGTTATTTAAAAAATGTATTTTATAGATAAAATAACTTTGATTATATGGGGATTCCTAGATAGTGGTTAATTAGGTTTAAGAAATCTATTAAAAAAAGTTAATGCCATATAAATAGATGGTATAATGATTACAAACACACTTTGATTCTTTGTCAATATAAAACATTTCTTGGAAATACAATCAACATTTTGATTCCATGGCTATAAAACTTACTTGATTCCCATTAACATCAATGATGATCACATAATATTTACTATTATATAGTTACAAAGTTCACCCATATCTATATTAGAAGTAGAGGATCTTTAGGTTCTATTAGACATTCACATTGTAGTGAATTAAAAATGGTACAATGATATATATAAATTTATATAAATTTTTTATATCCCATAAAATTCTAATTGTAATGATAAACATAAATGAGAAAGGGAAGTAATGGATTATGTTTTAATTGGAGGATCATTATTCAATATATATTTACAAGGATAGTTAATTTGGTGCCTTAATTGTGATGAAACTAACATTAATTTACTCAAAGTACATGAAAGTGTATGGGAGGGACATTTTAATAAAAAATAAATGGCTTATAAACGCCTGATACAAGAGTATTATTGGTCAATAATGGAACAACAATCCAAGAGCATGCTCAATTAGAATCTAAATTACGTTCTATCATAAAAGTTATAACCTATTATTTAACTATGTTTATTTTCCCTTTGAGGCTTTGACTTGATAATAAAGATAAGTATAGAATCATCAAATTTGGGGATACTTTATTTTCATGTTAATTTCACATAAATAATCATATATAATGAATATGAAGAGAAATTATTTCCGAAATTAGAAACATTGGATGATAGATGTATATAGGCTATTGAAAATCTTAAAGTATACCAAGATCATATTGAGAGAGGATATGGAAAGAAAATTTTCAATAGTGAATTTGAAATTGAATACTTAGTACTAAATGAGAATCCAAATAATTCCAATGATGATAAATAGAACAAATGAAAAATTAAGAAAATTTTGTTGGGACCAATTATGGTTATAGAGAAGGTAGGTATATGAGCTTATCACTTAAATATACTAGAAGGGAAAATTGAAAGGAATATCATGAATTTATGTTGACATTATACATTATTATACATATTCCCAAAAAAATCCAAAAACATTTAAATATATTAAAAATCCAAAATTAGGATGTAGGCATGACATGATTGTTAATTGACATTATTTACATCTTTTTTTATCACATGTTTGGTTTATCACATTTTATTTACATACATACACACATGCATTTCATGATATGACAATGCTATGAAAGACATCTAGGTTACACATGGACATGTAGATTTGGTTTTCCCTCTACCCAGTTTCCATGCGAATACTAGGTGTATGCACACAATATCTTTAAACTTTATCATTTATTGATGGTTTCTCTCTTGTAAGAAACTCTCGAATCTCAATCTATGAGTACATGCCTTAAAGGGTACACTAATAAAGGGGTTGGAAAAACTTTGGTTCTTTGAAATATTTTTGGCCCCTACACCATAACCTAAAACCATTAAAAACTAATCCTATTTGATTCCCTAAGCATTAAAACCTTTATTATACACTCACTTAAGTAATTCACCAGCCAAAATAGACCCTACCTAAGCAAAAACCCCTTTTCACCATTTTTATAATATGTCAATTGGGTCAATCCTATTCTAGGATTAGTGCACATTACATAATTTTATCAGCCCAAGCTGACATAGTTTGAGACCTAATGACTATATTTCCTCCCTAAGAAAGTCGATCAGGTCAACTTCATTGGCTAAATTCTTGGGAGGGTTTAGGATCAATCCTTGGATATAAATACCCCCATTAACTTAATTTATAAATAGAGGATCAATAAATTATGCATAATTACTACTTTAAAATATTCTTATATAATCAATAAAAGGTTTTATCACTTAGGTTTTTTCTTGGATATGGAGGTTTTGGATGAATAGGAGAAATCTTATAGCATAGAGCTGATTTATTCTTGTGATCCTTACAATCTAAAACAACCTCTATCAAAGCACCATTGGCCATGGGAGATATTGAGGCATGATGGGTTCACTTAAACAAGGTAAGTATATTCCCATCCCTTCATATTTCAATAAGTATATGTTGTATAGCTAATAAATTGAATTGTATCTCTCTTGCTTAGATCATTTCTATGTTATATGATTATCTTTGCATGTTTATTATCATCCCCATTTGTGCCATAAGATTTAGTGAGCATTAGATTAGCTTGCATATTCATTTAATAGAGTATATTACATGTTATTTAGTAGATTAACTTATTATTGTTAAAATCATAAGACTTATCTAGGTTTATCACAAAATGGAAATTGACTAGAGTCCTTAGAAACCTCTCTTTTTCCATTGTGTGATAAGATATATGTTAGTGTACATTTAGTGGATACATTATTGGTCGTAACACTGATATATATGTATTATCAAGTGGACTTGTTAGTTGGATACCTTCTGTGAGTTTAAATATTATTGAGTAGGATAAGTTATAGATCTGTCTAGTTTCACTTCCATGCATTTTGATGAACCTGATATGAATTTAACCCTTGTAGTTTTTTAATTTTTCTTTATAAACAAATAGATTGACCCTATCAACCTAGTTTAACACTTTGTGCATAGGTTTTTATACTCTATCAACCTTATTGACCTAGTTTAACTCTGTGTGCAAGTTTTTATAACTTTGTCAACCTGGTCAATTTAGGTCATATTTTTATAGGTTTTACAACTAAGGTGAGCCTGTTGACCTCATTTGTCCTTATACGCATAGAATTTCTAGTATCAAAAATTTAGATCGATCTAGTCAACCTAGTTAATTTTTTTACATTTAATATTTAAACTGAATTGATCTATTAAGCTCTCTTATTTTTTGCATTTTTCATTTTAAAACTAGGTCAATCAAAATCCACATAGTTTTATTTTTCTAGTCATTTACCAATTTTATTTATACTAAGTTGACAAGTTCAATTTTATCTAAATATTTTGTCTTCTCTTTCTACAAGTTTAAATTTTCACCTGGACAACATAGTTTAAAATAACAATGCAACATTTTTATAAAAACTACTACATTAACTTGGATGACTCTGTATTATCTATTAGGTTTACTCTAACTAGAGAAGCAATTTCTTATTTTACGAAAATTTATTTTCTTTCTCTTTTTCAAAATTTAAATTTTAGTATTATCTTTACTAATTTTTTAGCTCTATAAAATTATACCTTTATAGCCAACTAAGTTGACCAACTTGACTTAGTCTAGTATCTAGTTTCTACCTAGAAAAACTAAGTTGACTTTTTGGCATGTCTTCCAAAAAACTAAGTCGATTAACTTGACTATTATATTTGTACAACTTGGTCAACTTGGTTGACTTTGTTCTATTTATCTTTCTTCCTAGATTAAAACAAGTGAATTAACCTACAGTGATAGTAATTAAAATCACTTTAATTTTAATTTGGATACCTATTTATTTACTTTACAAAAAATACAAATTATCTTTCAAAACTTTGATTTTCACTCTTATTTTTCACTTTGTTTGTCTTTCCCTAGAAATTGTGCACCAATATTTTTAAAACTAACTAGTTACTATCTTGAAGGGTTATTTGATACTTTGTTTATAATCCTTATCTATTATTTAAAAATATCATGGTGTGAGGGGCTTGTCCCAATACTCATATCCATGGTATAGAGATAAACATAGTCTTTAGTTTTCACCTACCACATGGTATTTTGGAAATGCCTAAGATTTCCCTCTTTTTTGAACCTTAGGAATCTAACCATACATTTATTTTTGTGGTGCATCAAATAATGGTTAGCATTGAGAAGCTACTTACAATTTAACCTTGAAATTGGGTATAGTGGGCTATGGAAATGGTACTTCCTCCATAGTTAGTGATCTAAAATATTGGGTCAACACTATCCAATGAACAAGAAATGTATCTTTAGAAAACTAAAATTTAAATCAAAAAATTTTAGTGTGACTTATTATTCTTCTTTTCAAACAATTAATTAGATTATAAACATCATTATTGTTACTTTTTTTTTCACTATTCTATGTTGTATTTTAAATTTTATTAGCCAACATTGATATAAGGTTTGCATTTTGTGTTACAATTAGATCAAACTAGTTACATGTGTGTTTAGATTTATTTTATTTAATTAGAACTAAATCATCTAGATTTAGACCATCTCAGAAATTTATTAGATTATATAACATTGTTAATAAGGTTGACTTAGTCTTATATAAATTATTATATTTTATTACCTATTAAAACTTTGTAAATCAGCTTGACTTAGTCTATCCCAAATTATCCTTATATAGAGCATATTATACTTACTCGACTTAGACTATTCTTAATTTTTCCCTATTACCTAGTCTATGTAACTTTATCAACCTATCTGATTATGAATATATTATATGACTTGGCTATCTCTTAGACTACTTGACTTTATATAGTTCAGTAAATAACTACATCAAACTTACCAACTCCGTACTAGTTGGCTAACACAATTCACCTTTCATCCTATTTATTTCCTATCTAATTGCATAAAATTTGGTTGACAAGTTATATTTCAAAATTGATTTAAATTGGCCTATCCCATATCTGGTGAAATTAGTTTTATTCCCATAATTTTCTTCTTTAACACAACCTACACATTCTTAGTCTTCTTTTTACCTTAAATAAACATTATGAAATCACCTATAAAAATATTTGTTGATAACCTTAATCCATTTAGATGATACATGGGTTTCTATTTCTTACCTACCTTATCCACTGAAGAGTATAATCCTTCATGGCACACTTTTTATTGTCCTCCATCTCAAAATATTTATTGCAACATGTTTGAAATCACCCAAAGTGATGATTTAGATGGTTCTAATCCATTTCACACTTCCTAGGATACCACCTTATCCAAACTACCTTACTACACCATTGGATAAATTGATACAAGACTAATGAATAACCCCATAGTGAATATTATTATAGGAAACATCCAAACTCCTAAAAATGGAAATGTTCCTCCTACCAAAACTGACATTTCTCCTCCTAATAATACTAATATTCCACCCATTATCACTAATAACCAAAATACACAAATCAATACTGATCATATTATTACACAAATATTCCAACAAATGAATGTTATGAAAAAAACTTCTCAAATGATGAAAATGCAAAATCATCTGTTACAAATGAATAATCAATCTATTCTTATATTACCTCAAAAATCATTAGTTTATCTATCTTCCTCTTAGAGATGTAAATGGGAATGTTATTTCATAACCCCTTACACATAATAAGATGCTTCAAAATATCCAAAACAAACCTTTAGCTCCTTTCATTATATCCATTGATATTGGAAAATTTCTCCAACTATTAAATATAATGGAACTAAAGTTCCTGCATCTTTTCTTAAGGCATTTAGTAATCTCTACAAGGAATGGATCCAAACTAATACTTTTGATACTACCAAACTTCTAGTCAAAATATTTAATGAGAGTTTTATAATGGTATAATAAATTCCTAAACATTCCATCTCATAATTATAATATTTGGTTAATTCTTTAGTCAAATAATTTCTACAAAATGATCTTCCAAAAAATCATCTTAGTTATTTTATCAATGCTAAGTATTTAGGATCTAAATCAGCTCATGATTTCATCAAATGATGGAATTCATTAGCTCATAAAGTAGATCATTACATGGATGATGATAATATATTCAAATTATTTACCATTTATTTAACACCTTCCCTTAAGTATAAGGTTCAAACATTTTCTACACAAACTTTAATCGAAGCATTTGATCAAGTTAAAAAATAAGATTTCCTTATGAAATAGTTTGATCCAATTCATAGATCAACCAAAGAATATTTCCAAGATTCAACTTATGTAATTAAAATTACTACTCCTTAACTAAAATTAGGAATAGTTAATGTGTATAATCAACTTACTTCCCAACCACCATTAATGGGACCATAAATGAAGTAGTTATTATCTCCATCTAAACCCTTCATTTATAATAGTGCCCCACCTTTATGGTATGATCTTGATAAATTTTGTTAGTTTCATGATAATTTGAGTCCTTATCATGAAATAAATTATGGTATTATCAAATTTATTATTTATTTCATGTTAGGAGACACATTTAACCATGATGTTGTAATCAAAAATTACATTTCCTGATTATATTAAAGCTTTCCAAAAGAAATAGGATACTAAAACTATATCTTCCAAACCTCAAAAATATTCTTCTACCTCTAACACACAACATTCAAATAACAATATTTATTCAATCGATGTTGATGATGATCAATATTATACCAATTCTCAATATGTGAATGCAATAAAAGTCAACTATAGATGAAAACCTCCTCACAAATACCCTATCACCAAACCTAAGAAACCATCCACCTAGGAAAAATTACTTAAAGATACTAAAACTGCTACACCCACATATTTCAAATCAAATGAGGAAACACTTCTACATTTATAACCCCAACCTGTTTCTCCTATTCTTATGAAAAACATTATACCTCATAAATCTCATGTTGGTTTTTCATCCTCTAAATCACATTGGAATTTCTTGGAAGAACTTAATTCAATGCCTCGTAAAATTAACCTTATGAAATTAGTTGATAATTATACATATTATTATGCCTATTTTTCACACCCCTCATTTTTTTATAAAAACTAATACTTTTCTTTCATAGAGATGACTCAATCATAGAATTTAAAACTGTGTGAAGGACCTACTCAATTAATAGTATATTTAGATGCATATTTTCAATTTCATAAGTTGATGATGATTAGTTTAAGGATTTGTATTTATATTTTGAGTGGTTTTAAAAAGCATAAATGGATGAATGAATAAAATATGCGTATGTATTTATCACTATAGATGTTTGTGATCAATCATGTTATTTTTACTTGATTGACGACTAGATTATAATATAACATTTTTAGTTTGGAATAAGATCACTTTATATAGTTTATCAAAATTATAAGAATTATATGATTGTTATGATATTTAGATATCTATATTGATCTCAGTTGATTGTGGATTATCATAATAATTTCTAGATTATGTTTTTTAGTTTTGATAACTTGAGCAGTTTGTGGTAATCAAAATCTTATTTTCACAACAATATGTAGCTTGGTTTGTGTCAAATAGAATGGTATATTAAATGGTTATTATGATTTCCCTCTCAAATAATTTTTAAAATTATGAAGATCAGTCATAATTTGTATAGTTTGAGGAAGTTATGAATGATTATGGTGTATCAAATCAAATATCTCTATCATGAACTTCATTTGAAAATTCAACTATGAACCCTATATAGATAAACCTATTTCATTTATTGATCAATTGAATATATGAAATATTGACATGGGTAAGTTGGTTTGATACTAGTGTAAATTATTTCCTAAGGATTTCAAAGGATTATTTGGGTTCTAAGCTTGTCTTAAGATTATCAAATATAATAAGGTTCTAACCTAAAGTCATTTATCCTATGTCTTTGAAAATAGTATAACCTATCAGGCCATGGTGATTATGAGGCATAATTTTTGAATGGAATAAGGGTTGTTTAAATACAAAGGATTTATGAAATAAGTGTTAACTTAAACCTATTTCAAGGTTCATTTTATGGCAAGATGAGTTGGTAATCTAGTTGGTAGACAACGTATAATTGGTAGACATCGTGGCACTAGTTGGTAAGGTGAATTAAATATGAAGCATATTAGATGCTTTGAGATAATGGTAACATTTTGGTGGCTTAAGAATTCAATGTAGGGAGTACATGCCTCAAATAATGGAAATTGGTAATATGTTTAGAAAGTGATTTAGTGATTGTCAAGTTTGATGACATTACTAGATTAGTTGCTAGAGTGATAAATATTAATGTCAGTTTCAATGGGTGAATAAAAATTATGTGTGTATACATAGTATTTATGATGGGGGATAGAAATTTTAAATATATTCATTTTGGTCATTTCATGAAGATTTCTAACATAAGTGTTACTCTGCCAATTTGGATTTTTGAGTTGAAAATAGGATTTTGAATGGGAAACTTACAAAAAAGCACATCCAGGTATGCAATGAATAATTTTTAAAAATTATTTATGGTGATTTAGAAATGAATTTTCAATTGCATGGAAAATGAAATGAACTTTGGTCTGCATGAGATAAATTTCATTTTATTGGTATGTGCATGCATGTTTTGAAAGTTAAATGAGCTCATAGTGGTTGAATATATAATTTATTTGCATATATATTGATAAGAAATGGATTTAGTTTTAGGTATATTCTTGACAAAAGATGGGAATGGAATATGTTAGTTCTCTTGTTGTGTTGAGCATGGTTTTTTTTAAATACTTTGAGACTTTTCCTTTTCCAAACATGCATATTAGTCTAATTTTTATGAGCAATATATATATATATATATATATATATATATATATATATATATATATTATAATAAATATATTACATTGATGTTTCAAACATACTTCAGTTTTAGAGACATGGTTAAGGTTTTGGATTTTGAAAGTTTTTTTGTTTTGAAATATTGGGTAGCAAAGCTTCGTCACTTTGGGTTTTATATAAAATGAATGATATTTTGTTGTTTTATAAATATTTAGAATACTTGAATAGATTACTAGTCTATCCTGAAGAGGTGACAAAAAAGGGAGTTAGGTTCGAGCATGTAAATATATTTTTAGTTATAGATTTCTCAGTTTTATATATTTATGGGTTTTAAAGGAAAGTCTTGCATGTTAAGTGTTGGAAATATAGTATGACAAACACAAAAGTTATGGAATTTAGGGTTTTTTGTTCAAGTATTATAAATAAATAAACATGAAAAGAAATAAGTTATTTCTTTTGGTTTCATAAAAGATATATATGAATTTGAAATACTTAGTTTCAAACCTATATTGTCTGAATATTATATTGTTATATGGTTTGAACACATTAGCTTATGTAGTGGAACCTTATGGAAAAAATTATCAGATAAGGTTTTTACACAAACTATTTAAATGATTATTGGTTGGCCATGATATAGAGAAGTTATGTTTGAAAGCGGTTCAAAAATATAATGCAATTATATTTTAGTAAATGGAAGCTATAATTTTCATACATCAGTTTCAATTTTGAATCTTTATTTTGATATAATCTATAAATGAGATATAATAGGCTAAACTCCAAAATTAATGAGGTTATTTCTAGATTTGCATTTTAGTGTTGAAATCCTAGGGTTTATTTTGAAGTTGAATATTTAAATAATGGTGATTTGAGAAATTGTGATAAGTGTTTTGAGTTTTATTCAAATGTTGAAATATCTAGTAAATGGAGAAGTTGTGATAAATTATTTTTAGCTTAAGACAGAGTGATTTTAAAAGAGTATAGTTGTCTCAAATGTCTTATTTGTTGAAGGTTTTCTATGGAGACTTATTTAAAATGATACATGCATCAATTATTTTCAATTTGAGATAATGTTCAAAAGATGAAATAGTAATAAAGAATTCTGGCATAATATATTTGTTAAGGTTTTAGTGTTGAGAATATATGTTTTTTCATTTTGATATATGGTGAAGATAGAAAATTCATGAAGATATGTCAAAATATTTTAAAAAAATTAAAATATGATGTTATAATTTTATTTTGAAGTTTTAGTTAATTATTGAGGGATATTTTTGATGAAATCAAGTGGAATATTCTAAAATGATTGATACAGTTGGAACATTTTAGTTTATGAACAGTTCAGAGTTTTTTTTGATATATGGCTATATTTGTTTCCATGTTGAAAATACATGTTGATTTTCAATCATCATAATCAATTTTATTTTAATATATTTTAATGTTTAAGATGTCTGGATGGGATCAACTTAAATCAGGTAGAAGTAAAGATAACAAATGTTGGGGTCAAAATACTGATAATGTTAGTCAACAAATCCTGAATAGAAATTTTCCAAGGGGATGATTTAGGACTAGAGATTTGGCCCTAGATTTAATAGAGGTGATAGGATGTTTATCCATTTTGATGCTAATGATCTTGAGTTTTAGAATGTTTTAAATAATTTGCCTTTTAACCTTACAAATAATAGGGTAATAGGGGATTTCATGGCCATAGATTTGGTACTAGGAATCCTTCTCACAATAGTTCCTCTCACCATTTACAAAGTAATCCACATCATTTACCAATATAATCACCTTTTCTAGAAAGAGTTCAGCTTTTTAGTGAGCCTCAACCTATTAATGAAGCCACTAAATTTGATGTTAAAGTTTCCCATACCAAAAAAATTGTTAATCTTATGCTACCTTAACTTTCTAATGACCCTTCATCTTCTCAAAGGGATCCTATTTTAGGATGTAAGAAATTGAGTTTTAAGGAGACACTATCAAGTTACAGGAAATGCACTCTTGAGATCCATCCTACTACTTCAAATAAAAGGTTAGATAGCTAGAATGATACAAGGGGATTTAATGGCCATAGATTTGGTACTAGGAATCCTTCTCATAATAGTTCCTCTCACCATTTACAAAGTAATCCATGTCATTTACCAATCAGTCACCTTTTCTAGAAAGAGTTTAGCTTGTTAGTGAGCCTCAACCTATTAATGAAGCCACTCAATTTGATGTTAAAGTTGCCCATACCAAATTTTTTGTTAATCTTATGCTAGCTTCACTTTCTAATGACCCTTAATCTTCTCAAAGGGATCCTATTTTAGGATGTAATAAATTGAGTTTTAAGGAGACACTATCAAGTTACAAGAAATGGACTCTTGAGATCCATCCTACTACTTTAGATAAAAGGTTAGATAGCTAGAATGATACAAGGGGATTTCATGGCCATATATTTGGTACTAGGAATCCTTCTCACAATAGTTCCTCTCACCATTTATAAATTAATCCACATCATTTACCAATACAGTCACCTTTTCTAGGAAGAGTTTAGCTTGTTAGTGAGCCTCAACCTATTAATGAAGCCACTCAATTTGATGTTAAAGTTGCCCATACCAAAAAAAAATTTAATCTTACGCTACCTTCACTTTCTAATGACCCTTCATATTCTCAAAGGGATCCTATTTTAGGTTGTAAGAAATTGAGTTTTAAGGAGACACTATCAAGTTACAAGAAATGCACTCTTGAGATCCATCCTACTACTTCAGATAAAAGGTTAGATAGCTAGAATGATACAAATACTCCTATTGAGGTCAGAGTTATTAAATGGATTAAGATAGAGTTGGATGATCCTTCAATTTATTCTAGAATAAATATGGTTCACCTTCTAGCTATGGAGATGGAGTATAATGAATGTGTCAATGAACAAGGGAATCTGGTGATTATAGTTCTTTTTGATTCTATTAATTACTAGATGTCAGTAGGATGAACTTTTATTTTCAATTGAACTTTAGATGATAGAATTCTATACTTTTAGTTTTGATATTTAACTTTTAGATTTTGATATTTTGGTGATGATATTTTGAAAAATATAGCAGATTTTAATTTATGATATATATATATATATATGCCTAATTTAATTTTGGATATGCACTATGGTTTTAATATAAATAAGAATTTTATTGAGGTTTGATTTATCTATTTATTGATTGACATATGTTATTCTATTTTATTATTTATTGATTAGAGTCCCCACCTGTTAGAAGTACCCATTTTATATTCAAATACTTGATCTATTAAGACTATTAAGTCTTGATTAAATTTTAACTAATAATTGATTATATTAATTGACTTTTACAAATTTCATTAATTAAATTAAACTAATAACTAAGGTTAGTTATAACTTATTTTTTCAATTAAGTCTGAAGCGTAAAAGGAGATCAAAGATTCATTTGAAGAGGTGAAATAATACAGGTATTGAGGACTTATAAATTGTGAAGTCAATAATTTATCTTTTTCTCTTCTATGCAACTTCTCTAAGATAGCATGTCTTCTATAGATAAACCCAATGGTACTTTCTCTGATGGTTGAGTAATTGCTTAGGCAACGTAGGTATATCCAGTTTTTATTATCATTTATAATAGATTATTTGAAGTTTGTTAAATTTCACATATTTTGATGATTGTTATTTGTAGTCCTATGTGCATAATATAGTATTCAACCCAAATAATGATGAAAAATTTTCTATTTAGAACATTTCATTGATCTATTTTGATTGTAAAAGTTGTCTTTGAAGATATTTTAAAAAAGAGATATTGGTTTCTAAAATAAAATCTATCTATTTTGCTAAGATGACTCTCTCTTCTTTGACTCATATTTCCTATATTGTACTTTATATTGACTCCAACTTTAACAGAGTATAATCTATTTTAGATTAATATTTAATTAGTCTTTTTTGATTTTAGTTTCATTAGTTTGTCTTTTAGTTCTATTTAGTTCATTTTTTTTCTTAAGTTACTTTCTTAGAGTTAGATTTTTTTCTTTGATTAGTTCTTTCTTATAGTTTAGATTCAGTTTTAGTTAATTTATTAGACTTGATTAGATTTCGTATTAATTATTTGTACATTTAGACTTAGTTAAATTTTTTATTAGATAGTTTACTAGATTTTATATTATATTAGTTTAGGCTTTATGTTTTCTCTTTTTTAGTTTTCTTTATTGTTTACCTTGTTTATTTTGGTAGTTAGTTGTCTTTCTCTTTTTTGATTTCTTTTTTTTTGTTTCTTTAGTTCATTGGTTGATGTTTGTGGTGTCTCTTGTGTGTTAAGTTTCAATGATTACTTACTTGATTGAAGTTCTATTTATCTTAACTTATCTCAAATCAATTTTACTTATAATTTTGGTTTATTATCTTAAGATTATTTGGAAGATATTATAGAAAAAACTAAGATATTACTTGAAATATACAATATTATTGAATCAAATTTTCTTCCTTTAAGATATTGTCTTATCCATAGACATTGTCTATCGGGTAAGATAGATGACACATTCATATCTAAATTGATTAATTATTTGATGAAGTGGATTTATGAAATTATAATAGAATATGTTATAGTTGATAAGTTATTTATTATTTCTCATAACATTTAAAAGACCCCTCACATCTTTAGGATCATAATTGAACCTTTAGAACCTTACTATTAGACTGGTACGATTCCAACTTAACCTTCACTATAGGTGAAATGGTTGATCCACTGATGGTATATTTTTCATCATCAACACCTATCATCAGAAATTCCTTATGAAATAATTAAATAATATAGAATAACCACCATCTCTTGATTTATAAATACCTTATAAAGATCCTTCACTTACATAAGTACATATAACTAAAACTATTTACACATACTCTAAATCATCCATAGAATTTCTTAAGGAGGATATGATTAATGGTGAAATTATTTTTTGAGTAGATGATCTACCTCTATTAAAATTTTGATAAATAATACCCTTATTCAAAAAGTCTTAGTAGATGAATAATTAGGTATTAATGTTACCTCTCTTTGGTTAATTCAACAAATTGAATACACCAAAGAAAAACTTAAAACAAACACGTCTCATATGTAGAGTATTTGAGAAAACTAATAAAAAAACCACTTGGTTACAGTTTGCTCCCACATACTATCAGACCCAAGATAATTCACACCAAGCTCATGTTTCTTGATCTACCATTATCTTACAACATGTTCCTTGGTCTCCCATGGACACATTATATGCAAGCTATTGCCTATTCATGTATTCAATGTATGAAATTCATAAATAATGGTAAATTTTATAAACATGAAGATAATCATAACCCATGGAGTAACTAATTACCAAATCCTAAATCTCAATATCACATTCCAACTATTCCCCACATTAATAGTCCACCTTCACCTAAGTTCATTAACATGAATCTTTATTTACATGTTACTCTCATAGATTCAGATGATGATGAACCAAATGAATTATCAAACACTTGTAATACCACTAGACTACCTCCTTATATTATGGAATTGCTGCTCCTTATTTATTTACATGTGATCTCACCATTATTTTAATTGATGATACTACAAATACTCCCGCTCTATGCAATGCATATGAAGATTCTTACATAGAAGATGACTTTACATTAATGAATATGGAGTAGCCAAAATACTTAAAGATACTTTAACCATGTCTCCTCAAATATTTATCAACTTAGATGTTTTAACCATTATTTCTCTTATGGAAATAAATTCATGCACTATATATCATGCTTATGATTATAATTACATCATGGACCAAACCCAAATATGATATGTAGATGTAAGACACTATCAAAAGACATAAGAAAACATACATGCCTTCAATCATGCTTGGGGATACATTTAAATCGGGGTCATGACTAATAATGGATATGTTAAACCTAAAATAAGGTAAATCTTATCACACTATGGTAAAAGAGAGGTTTTGAAGGCCTCTATCAAATTACATCTTGCATTAACCCTATCTAGGTCTATATGATTGTAAATAATCTTAAGCAAGCTAATCTACTAAATAACTATGCAAGCTAATTTAGTAAATGCATATGCAATATAATTTAGTGTTCACCAAAGATTTTGGCATAAATGGGGAAGATAATAAACATGAAAATATACATATATCTATAACATAGAAATGATCTAAACAAGGACAGATACAAGCCAACATATATTAACTCTATACTATCTACTTATAAAAATATGAAGGGCTAAGAATATACTTACCTTTGTTAAAGTGAACCCATCCTACCTCAATATTTACCTTGGATAATGGTGCCTTACTATAGATTGTTATGGGATTATAAGTATCACCAAGATAGATCAGCTCTAGGCTATAATACCTCACCTATGCATCTAAGACTTCAACAAGATAAGTACTACTTCTTTAAAGGCAAAAAACATAAGTAATGAAACCATAAATTAATTGTATAATCAGATTTCTGAGTAGTAATGATGTAAAATTGATTGATCCTCTATTATAAATGAAATAAAAGGGGGTATGTATAGCCATATATTGACCCTAAACCCTCCAAAAAAATAATCTGATGCATTTAACCTGGTCAACCTTATTAAATAGGAAATAAATCCATTAGGTCTGAACTATGTTGGTTTAGGCCTACATAGTTTTATAATCTATGATAAATCTTAAAATGGGTTAAACTCAGTTGACCTAGTAGGAGGCATAGTAAAAAAGTTTTTTTTTCTTAGTTAGGGTTTTTTTTTGGTAATGAGTAACTTAGGAAAGTGTATAAGTATGATTTCAAAGCCTAGGGAAATGGATAGGAGTAGATTGTATTGGTTTTAAGTGTTGGTATAGGGGTAAACAATCCTATTAATCACTAAAAGTATACCATTTATTAGTGTACCCTTTAAGGCATGCACTTAGAGAGATTGAGATTTGATGGGTTCCAATAGGAGAGAAAGCATCAATAATTGATAAAGTTAAAAAATATTATGTGTATACATATGCCCCACTTGAAGCTCATCATGTGTCATGCAATTGTAACATGGGATGGTGCTTTGGTAAAATGACATAGCAACCCATAATGTTGATTTAGTAAAAATTGTATTAAGAAACATAAAAGTAATTGAAAGGAAAGGATTTTAAAATATATAACTTTACTTACCTTGTTGTTATAGAAAAGAAATCATGTGAGTGAAATGTAGAGGCATTCAATGTAGTGAACATTAGGTGGGCCTAAAAAATAAGATAAAATTATTTTTTTTTTCAAAAAAATGTGTTATATGTATAAAAATTCTTTGCAATGTCAAGATTCTAGAATATCTTTTAGTTTGGAAAAAGAACTAGTAACAACATTTTTATGAATAAAAATCAGAATTTGTTATAAAATAATTTATAGTTAAATAATTTAAAATTTAAGAAATAAATATGTTTTTTAATCTATTCATTTGTAATCTTTATATTATTAGAAAACAAAGCTTTGAGATACCTAAGAGAGTGAATAGAAAAACCCTGGTCTGAAGATGAAATGTGTGAGCTAGGGGATGCATAGTAGCAACAATTAGTGTGAAGTAAGTGATGCTTTATTTTTTAGATTTTTATGAGTTTTTATTGGAAAATATAGTTAGTTTGAAAAATTATATGGTTCCATATAATGGAATTTTCCCAAATAATTTTTAGGGTATAGTAAAACATAGTACAATCATTGAGTAGGTCTCAAAACTAGTCATAAATTAATAAGGCATTAATGATTAATAGGTAAAAAGTCATTATAGTATTTGAATGGAATCAATTAGGATAACTGAGTTTAAAAAGTGAATGAGAAAGAGGGTGGTTGATTGCATAGCATATGGTCAAATTAGTATAATCCTAAGTGGTCAACTACATATAATAAGGCTAATTTAATTGGTAAAATTCAAATATCCAACTACGTACATATTGGTCAATGCAATAGTAAATGAAACAATCCAAATAGTTTATAATAATAGTCAACATCATATGAAATTGATGACATAACATACTGACATGGTTGATTGCATAGCATATGGTTGATCTAGTTTTTCTACTTGATCGACTGCCTAGTAGTGAGCTAACTTAGTTTTAATGGTTGTATAGTGGCTGATGTATTTTGTTAATAGGGTGACTTAGTAAGATTTTTTTAAATTTTTGATCAACATAGTGATTTATGTGGTTGACATAGTATAAATTAGTTAAAAAACTACAAAAATAGGTTGATGAAGTAGTTAATTTATGCAATAATGCATATTTGTAATGAATTTTAGAGTATATTTTCTTGATTATTTAAGGTTAAGGACTAATAAATATTTTATTATTTGATATTTTATAGAGATGTGGAGAATCTATCATTTGGTAGATACAACCTAGTTACCTAATTTTTTAAATGGATTGATAGTTGATAACCATACATGATTTCCATCATTAGGTTTTTATGGCATCCTGTAGATGTACATGATTCCCCTCAATGTTGATTTAGTTATGATGTTGTTAGGAACATGGGAGTGAATAACCAACACTTTATGATGGAAGGTGAATGGGGATAACATAGAGGTGGGAATCACTTTAGAGGGTGTTTATGCTTTACTTATACTTCCCTTTATTGTGACCCTTATTATTTGTGATGCCCTTGAGGTAGATTTGGAGAGAAAAGCCTTAGCCCTATGGGTGATTAACTCTAAGAGGTATTTTTAGGGGTTATGGGTGAAACTATTTAATGTATATATCTACCATTTTATATATCCATAAGGTAGTGATAGGCCTTGCGATATTACATGTGTTTTTTCACAAGCTAGATGGGAAGGTGTTTTTGTATATGGTCATCTTATACTATTTTATTTTGGAGTACTATACTTTGTATGATCTAGGGTCAATGATTTGAGTGTAGTTAGTGCATGGAATGTATGTCATTATGTCCCATGGGTAGAGTAATATGGGCCATATTTTTTATAATTTAATTAGATCTATTAGATATTTCCCATGTATTAACTAGACAGGTTGCCCCATGTTGTTGATGATAGTGTCCCTTGTATTATTAGATGTTGACATGACCATGTTATAGGTGTTATAACCCATACTCCTAAATTATGGACAATTACCCATGGTGACATTATATGTCATCCCTATACTGATATTTTTGGTAGTTGGCTGACTTGTCCTATGATTATTCTTGGTTTGACTCATGTTTGTATTACTAGTCATTATACTTGGTGGGTGGAGCAACAACCTATTACTTAAATACCTAGATAGTTTGGGGTACCACATTTTATGAAACCTATAGTGATGCTTAAGTATTGGGAATGTCATCTAAGGGAGCCTAAAGGTATTGGAGGTACAAGATCACCTATGGAGACACCTATGATTTGGACATGATAGTCAGTACATTAGATAAGTCAGAGATGATAACTGAGAGTAGTTAAAGATCCTATCAAGTAGGTAGTAGTTACAGATGTGTAGATGGTGTAAGTTTAGATTTAATATGTAAATGTGACTATTATTGAGACATAATAGGTTTTATGGTTACCACTACAAAAATAATGATGATGGAGGCATAGATGAGTGGTAAAGGTGCACATGAGAAGGTAAGTAAGTAGGGAGATCCCACAACCCAAGTGACACATACTTAGATGATAAATAACTAGATCCAAAGTTGTCCACAACACAATCAAGTTCTTACTCCTAGTTTTGTATCACCTCATAGGCATGCCCTTGTGGAGGTACTTGGAAGTCATATGGATGGAGAGACCATTGTGTGATATACCTCTATTGGTAAGTGTTTGCTATTATTTAGAATTATAAGATAGATGACTAGATATTTAGTTGTATATATTTGTTTGGATAGATGGTTGGATATATATATATATATATATATATATATATATATATATATATATATATACAACTGAATATCTAGTCAATATGTGTATGTGTGTGTGTGTGTGTGTGTGTGTGTGTGTGTGTGAGATATAATGTACATTTTGTTTTTGTTTTTTAGATACTATAGAGGAGTTTAGGTGGGGTGATATAGTATGAACTACTCATCCTGATATGTTTGATAGTGTACTAGCACATCATGATATGCCTATTATGATTGATCATATTGTATCATCTGCTCCAGAGTATGATAGCTAGTGTGTGTGTGTGTGTGTGTGTGTGTGTGTGTGTGAGAGAGAGAGAGAGAGAGAGATATAATGTACATTTTGTTTTTGTTTTTTAGATACTATAGAGGAGTTTAGGTGGGGTGATATAGTATGAACTACTCATCTTGATATGTTTGATAGTGTACTAGCACATCATGATATGTCTATTATGATTGATCCTATTGTATCATCTGCTCCAGAGTATGATAGCTAATTTTGGTTAGTTGGTGAGGTAGCACATGAGCTACAAACATGAGGATATTTCACACAAATATCCATTAGAGTAGGGGATGGAGAGTTGTGATCATGGTAGATAGTGGCTGAGGAATGAGTTGCTCATATGGTGATAGTGAGGTAGTTAGTTTATGTATAATCCTAGGTATCCAATTTACAAGGACAAATCGATGGATTTTAATCTTTCACAACATCATTATAGTGGTATATTCATAGAGGATAGTCATTGGTGTTATGGGTGGTGTGGCTCATCCACTAGATAGACATGATGGAGCACAACCCTAAATTTGTTTGATGTTATTATATTTTACATCTTGTATTGTATTACAAATTATATTTGTGTGTGTGTGTGTATGTGTTTCTATATTTATTGTTTTATATCGATCATGGATGTCTATGTATGTAGATTTTATTTCCAACACATGATTTTTAGTTTTTGTTATATGCTATGAGAAAATATGAGATATGTTTGGGATTATTTTTCTATAAATTTATGAAAAAATGCATGGTTAAAAATAATGGAAAAATAAAATATGTAAAAAGGATAAAAATATTAATAAATTGTACCACACACTATATAATGATGGGAAATGTGTAAAACATGCATAAATGAAAAAATTTGTAAAATAAACTTAAATCAAATATTTTTAAAAGTTTTTATTACAAATGTAATTGGTATAAAACAAATTAAGTCAACATAAAACATACTAAATGAAGATGGTAAATATGAAAAATGAATCATAATGTAAAACACACTCAATCAAATATTAAGAAAAAGGAATATAAATTAAAACCTTTTAGACAAGTATAAAATATTCTAAATCAAGATGGGAAGTATGTAAAGTGAATTGTAAATCTAAATGTATGATAAAATAAATCAAGTATTTTAATCATGTAACACAAAATGGTAAGGAAAATAAGATGTAAATAACAAGATCGATAGTTATTATTGTGACTAGTCATGGATGGAAGTTTTAAGGAATATTTTATGAGTAAATCTTGGTCCTATCCATAATCTTACACTAAAAATCAAAAAGATAAAAACCAATGAGGTGAATGATAATATTGGGAATATTATTAGGAAATAAATAAATATTTGTGAGGAATACCTTATCATATCCTAGGTATTATATTTCAACTCAGAAAAAGAAGTCTTAGGGGTATGATCAGTTAACAATACATATTCATCAAGGAGGAGAAGTGGATTGTTGTAGTGAAGTAAATATGACATATGTGTTTTTAATAAAACCTTAGTAATCACGAGCCATACTAGGTAAATAAGAACACATAATGATTTCAATGGATGTCAAATACATAAGTTATTTATTCATAATAAGCACAAAAGTTTATAGGAAAATATGTGTATTACTAGTATCAAGTCATGAAGGTTGATTATACAACAAAATAAAATGGACCTACCTTCCCACATCACGTTCCCTGTTCCTCAACACCTCTTATAGAGTCATCAGTCTACTATGAAGATTGAGTACTTGCATGATAAAATAGGTAGCACTATATATAATTTTGAAATCTCTTATTATAATCTAATGGCCTACCATATCCCAATGGACATCAACTCTATTCTGAGACCAACTATGGAGCTTAAGTTTAAATTATAAATAGGAGATGTGATTAGATACGAATCACATATTTTGGTGTGATTTTGAATTTTGATTATTTTTTTTGCCTTTTGATCATTGCCTTTTGTTTAATGATTTGGCTTGTATCTTTGTATGGATTTATTGATTCCTCCTCCATATGGATTTGGAATAACTAATCATGAGTGATAAAATCAATAAATAGAAATGAACCATAGGCTTTGGTTATAGGAGATAAAATACTTAGAGATATTGACATGTATTTCTAAATAATTAGGTTTGCCTAAAAACCAACATGTGATCTTAAGTCTTAACCTTATGTGTGTTTAGTAGGACAGAGGGAGTAAAAGGGAAAATATGAATATCAAAAGAGATCTAAGTATGTAGTGATATAAAGAGAAGTATGCTTATTGACTAATCATATCGTAAAGTTAGGATAACTAAGGTATGTGGGTTTTAATAACCAAACCATAATAAAAACTATCTTGATTTTTAAAAGATAGAACAAGCATAAGATAAAGATTTTGAAAAAAAATCAAGCCATGCAAAATGAAATTAAACCATAAGATTTAAGCATGAGATATTCATTTTAAATCAAAAGATATGTAGGAGAAGATAAAATATCCCATGAGACATAATAAATAAGTAAAATACCCATATATGCTCATAAATCAAATCTAAATCATATAATAATGTGATTAAACATCATGATGTGTTCACAAATACTGATAAATCTTACCATAATTATCATCCATAACATCTGACACATCCTTATGTAATTGAATTCTGACATTAATCATATTTTTATCAATGTTTTCTAAAATTCATGAAAATATTTCCTATTGTATCATCTCTATAGAGAGGGTAGGTATGCTAGAATCATTATGATGCTCCTGAGGCATCTCCTGTGTGGGATACTCAATGTGAGGAATAAGTGTCAAAATGTGAATGTATATGTAAATCTATGTAGAGGTGTAGGATAAAGAGGAGGAGGAACCTTCATCCACAAGTGACCTAGAACATGAGGTTCAGCCAGTGAAGGTCTAGGTTGTGGAAAATCCTAAAGATGTTGTTGAAGCACTCAACATCTATTAGGATGTTGTGTAGTGCACTGATGCCAAAGATAATAAACTTCCCCATATTGAGGAATATACTATATAATCATATTAAGATGTGGTATACTTTTATATGTTAGTTGAGCTATTGCTAGACAAAGTATATAAATGTATTTCTTGAGATAGTAGTAATTAGTAGAAGAATGGTTATGTGTACTATGATAGAAACAAGTACATCTAGTAGCAGGTGGTGAAGGTTAGCTATCTATAGTGGTAAAATAAGGTGATTATTATTATTATTGGTTTTCACTATAATCCTTATCACAATTACCATCAAATCTATATATCTCACAATAAGGCTCATATTCCCATCATGTTGGTAAAGGATCAAGCTTAGACAAAGGTAGTAGGCCATCACCAATAAGAGAACTCAAAATATGATCAAAACTAGGTTGAACTATATGACTGGCTAAACTCATAATGGGTCAAATTAGTGTAGATGATGTATTTAAAGGAATAAATCTATAAGGATCATGGAATCTATCAAATCAATAAGTTCCCATCATGGCAAAGTCCATAATCATAGTCTAAAGAGGCTTACCATTGACTGTAGGCATAGTGTGTCTATTCCATCTCAAACCTATGAACATTAGATGAAGAACTAATATCATGTATTATAATAATAGAAATAACTATAGGAATAGAACTAAGACAATGTTGTAAATCATAATGATATCTAAGTATCATGACATCTTTAACTTTAGTAAATATAGATAAAAATAAATCATTTATAGAATATCTATCATAATAATCAAGAGTATAAAGTTCAATAGGACATGTATCAATGATTTTATCATTCGAGTAGGCATGGTGAATGGAATTTTTAGTTTTTTCTGAGGTAATTGGGATGTTTTCATATGGTTGTTTATGAGACCAAGGTCATAGAGAAGGAGCTAATTGGGTGATTATGTTATGAGAGAGATCAAAAGTTTTGATTTTTAAATGCATCTCATTTAGTTTTTTATCATCTAAATCTAAAAGGTTAGTGTTATGACATGAGATTACACCCTTTTGGAATATTTCTTTAGCCTCCTCCACTCTAAGTCAAAATATGGAAACAACCCTAGGTTGTGGGTATCCTATAATAGGGTTGAACCTTCAAAGAAGGTTGACTTCCTCTTGATGGATCACCTAAACTAATGCTACTACTAAGAAAAGGGTTAGAAAAGGGGAAATATGAATCCTAAGAAAGTTAACAAGGTGATTCACGAAATTTAAATGAGGATTTAAGATGATTTAACCCACATTATATCAACATAATATGATACTAGCTCACATAATCTCATCATCTAACTAATTGCATAAGTATTCAATAAACTAGGTTCAGGAAGCAATGAAATGGAAACAACAAGGAGTTATATGAGTTGCATCGAGCTTACATCAATCTTACATCAATGGAAGAAAGAACAATAATTCATACCTACAACTAACTTGAAAACAACTTAAAAATGGTAATCAAGAAGGACAATGGATATGGAAGAACCTCCTTCACAAGGCCATCATGCACAAGATTACTAACACTAATCATAGGAAAGAGATATGTAAATAAAGTATTTATTGCATTAAGAGATAGTTCTTACAAAATTTAACAAGTTATATCATTATCAAATGAGACTCTCTTTCTCTTCAAGAAAATTAGAGAGTCAAATTCTAAGATTTGAGAGAGAGAGCTTTACAATATGGAAAATGGAAGATATAGAAATAGGGCGAAGAGAGAGGAAGCACACCATATGAGATCATTAAATGAGCTACCATCTTGGGACTCTACACCATTTTCCACTTGAATTTATTATGAGGAAAAAATTCTCATATATTTTGATCTAACAAAGCCATGCTTATGTCTATTTTGAGCAGCTATAGGTACCTATTTATCGAGGATGTGACCATATCAAAAGATGAGACACTCATTTCATTAATAAAAAATATGCCCCTATATAAAACATAATCATAGGTTTAATATATATGAAAACCAATCCCATTTATTGGTTTTCATATATCCATAATTTCAATGGAGATACACAGGTTGCTTGATCTCATTTCAATAAATAGTCTACCCATCTTTGATCTCTATTAGGCTTATAAAGACCTATTTTTTCCTCTAATAATTTATAGAAGCTAAGAACTCATCATACATATGGATCACTTTCAAAATACCATGAACATAGTTGTAAAACATTAATGCAATATCAATGAACAAGGTCTATAATTTCTAAACCCTCACACTAGGTCTAAACTGAGCTTTAATGGTGTCCCTTCGAGATATCTATTCTAGCTCAACTTGGATCACATCTAAATCTTGAATCTATACATTTTAATATTTGGGTTCTCATGATCTCTTAATCTAAAATATATGCCTATGTGGTATCCCTACCACATTATTTATCATATTTTAAAATATGACTTTTGCTTCTTCCAACACATGTCACCATTTTATGCCTTCTAGGATTTGATAAAATTTACTCTGTCAACCTTTGCTTCGAGCTTCCCAAATTAGTACACTTTAAAACCCCATGTTTAATCCCAAGATCCTAATGTTATTCTCTATATAATTCAAATACTTATGCCATGTCTCAACATTATGTATAATCTATCTAATTGACATTTTAACCTTATTCACACTATTGATCTGGTAAGCTCAGTGAATGCATGTCATTAATATTTGGTCTAAATGATCAAATACACACCATTGATTTGGTAAGTTACTGTGATCGAGACACTTATCATTGATGTGTTCAATCTTAGGATACACTAACCTTTTAACGTTTTACTCACCATTAATCTTGAATTTACATGGTCTAACATAATTTGTTATATTTTTGGGACCCAGTGGCATCGTTAAATTTTTATTCACCATTAGATCTTCTCCAAGCTTCCACAATTTAGACACTTGTTATATTTACATTCACTCTTTTAAATCCAAACATCTATTTCACAAGGCCTAAACCTATCATCCCCATGCACATCTTAATTGTTAAGTATTTTTAAATCCAAATAGTTAATTATTGTAGCTTTGACTTGATCTCCCTATGTACATTTCATTCTACTTATTCAATTTTGAGGAATTAGATCTTGAGATACACAAAACATAAAGACATGAAATTTGTAGAGAATGTTCAAGGCATAAAAAAAATGATTTCCATGTAACTTTTTGACCTTGGTTGACTTTTCAATTACATCTATCAAATGTGTAACCAGATTGATCTATTCATCTCTACATGATGTGTTGAGATGGTTTGGTTATTCTAGGTTTGAGCTTGAACTTTCAAGCCTCAAAATTAGTTTTTGAGACCTATGAATCCTACTTTATGTCACTAAAGGTCATGATCACCATGAGAACCTATTGATCCTTTTCACCTTATAATCTTAGACCTACTTTCAAGCCATTTGATCACTAATCAATCAATAACTCTATTCAACTAATCACTCCATACCAAGACCTCTAGAAACTAATCCATCTAGGTGAGTTTCTATATGTGGGCTAAAATTGGCCAACATTTTTGTTTACATCCTAGGATTACATGCCTATTATGCAAAGACTGGTGGCCTTAAATTGATCCTTTGGGCATCTAAAGTCATAGTCTTTTCTCTCAGCTATCATAAAACTAATGCAAGGATGACCCATTTATATAAATCCTCATATTTAAGCAATAAGGACTAAAATAAATAAAATAACAACTATGCCCAAGGCATTTATTGAAGGGAAACACAAAACAAAAGGGAAACTAACTAACCTAAACACAAACTAACAAAAAATAAACACTTCCTTTTGGATTAAAGGGGAAGTTTGAAAACCCTCCTACATCATGGAATGAGGAATTTAATGAGGCATGTAGCCTTTTGACCCTTGGCATTAATATCTCCATCTTCCTCATAGTGTTTTCCAACTTCTTTAGCATGATACTAAATGAAAACAAAGTAGATCAAACTAGGTTGGCTATGAAAATTGACACTTCTTACATCCAAACAATGACTTGTTTCTCATAATATTATAAAACTACAACCTCCAATGGTGGTTTAACAAGGCATACCTCCTTGGTTTCTATGGTGTTCTCAATAAAATTAGGTCTCTTGATAATTGCAAATTTCTCAAGCTCATCAAGGATCTCTACATAGTCCACCCAATCTTGGTCATTTTCCACCATTGAAAACATTTTCTCTGCCTTCTCAAGTACTTGACCTTAAAATTCAAAAAACTCTTCAAGCTCTTAAAAGAGATCCATTTGTTACTATCAATTATCTGAGAATGGTTCAAAATTAGGCCAAGTTATTGAGTCATCTTCAAGAATAACAAATTCTACCTTAGTTTTAAGATATTCTTTTAAGACTATAAATTTTTGAGGGATGACTTGAAATTTATCTCCTTCATCATTGATAGTACACTCCACCTCATGCTTGAGATGAACATCCACAACTTCATGATTAGATATGAAGTCTTATTCAAATACCTCTATTTTCAAGTATTAGCCATATTCCTCATGGATAACTGAAAAAGAATCTTCAATATGTTTATTTTCATTCAAGAAGGTTGAATTGCTCTTGTGTTCACCAAGGGGAGTCCGTATGGTTATTTCTTCCTTATACTCACTTGTGACATCTTCTTGATTATCTATGACTTGAGATCTTTCCTCTTCACTTATTTTCCTCAAGATGGGTTCTATTTTAAGAAAGGGTAAGGTGGAAGGTTGATGGATAGGCTCATGGGTTTGAGGTGAAGGATGAGATGTGATGGGGGGATGATGAGTTGGAGATGGAGTATGAGGTATGATGGATGGCTCATGGATGATTCTAGTAATAGAGGGAACCTTAATAAAACTTGAAACCTTGAGAATGGTTGAATCTTGAAGAAACTCCTGTAGGGAAAGCAAATTAAGTTAGGTAATAAAAGGAACATCTTATTGATTAGCTATAGCTTGAGCTCTTACCTCTTCATTTGCTTCCTTGAAAATGGGCTCTTTCTCAAGAAACAGTGGGATGGAAGGTTGATGGATAGGCTCATTGGTGTGATATTTCTTGGGATGATTAGAAGGAAAAACACTAACATAAGTAGAAGTTACACCTTACCAATAGCCTCCTTGAGGTTATTGAACAACAACATACTAATTTTTAGGTTCTTTATCTTCCCACATACTTAGCCTATCTATTGAGTATTGAAGGCACTTTTTTTCCAAGTCCATTTGATCTTTTATATCCCATTAGGTTCCTTATATCCTTTCAAACATTTGCAACCTCTACATACAACTTTGGGTAGTACCTCTTAACCATTCCATGAGATAATTATGGATCAAATCATATTATTCCATGTTCCCATAGTATCTTCATTAACTAGTAATTATGGTATGGATGTCAAAAAGGACTTGATATAAGATGGAAATAATGGAGGGGGAGGGTAATTATGGGAATCAAGACCAAATTTAGCTTGTCATATTTTAACTTATAATAATTCACAATTTACATTGTAGTATATTTGTGTGCAATCAATGAGATTATCAGATTCCTCATAAAAGACTCATGAGGGTCCTCTTGAGGTTGTTAGGCATCATGATATGAGTGGTAAGGGTCATACTAGAATTGATAGGAAGGCATTTCTTGATAGTCTTATTGATAACCTTCCTCATAGGGCTATCTAAAAATATGATGTCTATATGGAGAGGGAAATGGGGTACCATATGTCTTCCATGGTTTATAGGATTGATGGGCATTTTGATATAACTATTGAGGAGTATAACATGGTTTATAATAAGGTTGATAAGGATGTTCATGATAGGGGTATTCACCATAGATATTAATATCAACCTCATATATTAAATGAGATGCAAAAAATAATTAAAATATTTAATGAGACATACCTAGGTTGATTATAAACATAAGCTTTGATTCAAATTCACCATTGGTGTTAACTTGATTTCTTCCAAAACCTGATTAGAAGAAAGACACATAAACAATATTTCCACTCTCTTAGGTCTTGTTCCCACTAGGCATGCCAAAAACTATTAAAAATTGAGATTTCACCCTTGTGGAAGAGTTATTTAGGCTCCTCCTCTCCCATTCATAATATGGGAATAACCCTAGGCTATGATTATCCTATAATAGGGTTGAAGCTCTCAAGAAAGAAGGCTTAGTTTTGATGGATCACCTAAAGTAATGATACTACTAAGAAAAGGGTTAGAAAAGGGGAAATAGGGCTCCTAAGAAAGCTAACAAGGTGATTATCCAAATTTAAATTTAGCTTTCATATGATTTAACCCACACTAGATCAATATAAGACAATACTAGCTCACACAATTTCATAATCTAGGTGACTGCATAAGTATTTCATAAACTAGGTTCAATAAGTGATATAATGGAAACAAGGAAGTTTTATATGAAACACACTTAGATTACATAAATGGAAGAAAAAATAGTAATTCATACCTAAAACTAACTTTAAAACAACTTAGAAGAGGTAAGCAATAAGGACTATGGATATGGAAAATCTCCTTCACAAGGCCATCATGTACAAGCTTAGTAAACACTAATCAAAGGTAAGAGATAGGTAAAGAAAGTATTTATTACATCAAGAGGTAGTTATTATAATTTTTTATAGGGTATAGACTTATCAAATGAGAGTATATTTCTCTTCAAGAAAATTACAAAAATTCTAAGATCCAAGAGAGAGAGATTTACAATGTGGAAGAAGATGGAAGATATAGAGAAAGGGTTAAGAGAGAGGGATCACGCTATCTAAGATTAGTAAATAAAATTCCACCTTGGGAATTTATGCCATCTTCCACTTGACTTGATTATGAGGATAAAATCCTCATATATTTTAAATTTATATAGTCATGCTTATGTATATTTTTAGTGGCTATAGGTACCTATTTATCAAGGATGTGATCATATCAAAAGATGAGACACTCCTTTCATTAATCACAAATTCTCACCTATTTCAAACCTAATCATAGGTTTACTATAGATAAAAACTAATACCATTTATTTGTTTTCATATATCCATAATTACAATGGATATACATAGGTTTCTTGTTCTCATTTCAATAGTTAGCTACCCATCTTTGATCTCTATTAAGCCTAGAAAGATATATTTTTGCCTTTGAGCATTTATGAAAGTGGAAAACTCGTCATACACATGGATCACTTTAAAAAAAAAATGAATTCAATCATAAAACATTACTAAAATATTAATGAATAAGTTTTTAAAGTTATAAACCCTCACACTAGGTTTAAACTGAGCTTTAAAGGTGGCCCTTTGAGATATTTGTTCCAACTCAACCCAGACATCTGGATTTTGGCTCTATGCATTTTCCTATCTAGGTTCACAAGATCTCTTAAATAGATGTGTCTACTTATGTGGTATCCCTACCACATTGTTTATAATATTTAAAATAAAAATGTTGCTTCTTTCAACACGTGTCATCATTTTATGCCTTCTAGGATTTGATCAAATTTACTTTAACGATATTTGCTTCAAGATTCCCAAATTAAGACACTTGGCAACCCCATAATTAATCCCAAGGTCTTATTGTTAGTCTCCATCCACTTCACACACTTATGAAATGTGTTAACCTCACATGTAATCTATCTCATTGACCTTTTAACCTCATTCACACCATTGATTTGGTAAGTTTTGTAAACATGTGAAATTGATCTTTGGTCTAAATGATCAAATATGTACCATTGATCTAGTAAGTTAGTATGACCGAGAAAATTGTCATCAATGTATTCAATCTTAGGAAATTTTGACCTTTTGACCTTTCACTCATCATTTATCTTGAATATACATGGTCTAATGTGCTACATTGGATCTTCAGGAACCACTGGCATTATTAGATTACCGTTCACCATTATATCTTCCCCAATCTTCCATGATTTAGACAATTATCAGCTCCATGTTCACTCTTTTGAATCCAAATGGATATTTCATGAGGCATAAGCCTAATATCCCCATGCATGTCTTAATTTTTATGGATTTTTAAATCTAAGTGGTTAATTACTATATCTTTAACATGACATCCCCATGTACATTTCATTATGCTTATACAACTTTGAGGACTTAGATCTTGAGATAGATAACTCATTAAGACTTGAAAATTGTAGATAATTTTCAAGGCATGAAAAACACCATGTCCATGTAGATCTTTGACCCTAGATGAATTTTCAAGTGCATCTATCAAATGTGTAACTAGACTAATTTATTTATCTCTACATGACATGTTGAGATGGTCTAGTTATTCTAGGCTTGATCTTGAACTTTCAAGGCTCAAAATGAGTTTATAAGACCTTGTGAAACCTAATTTATGTCCATAAAGGTCATGATAACCATGATAGCCTATTGATCCTTTTCAACTTGCAATCCTAGACCTTCTTCTAATCCATTTTATCACTTACTCAATCAAGAACTCTGCTCAATTGATCACTCAATACCAAGACCTCTAGAAACTGATCCATCTAGGTGAGTTTCTATATGTGGGCCAAAATTGTCCAATAGTTAGGTGGTATAATTCTTATTAATTTGGGTGACCATTATAACCATTAGTAGATTTGAGGGATAATTAAAAAGTTTTGATTCATGAAATGGGATGTTAGGTAAGAGTTCAAGGGTGGGTATTTTAAAAACACCTACTTAGTGGAATTTTAAAAATTCCAAGGGTTCGTATCTCCTCGAATCTTATTTATAGCATCATTATAGAGAAATATAACAAATTAACATGTTGATAAGGAAATTTTTCTCATGCAGTTTGTTTAAGGTCAACTGAGTAAGATATTGTAAGAGAGTGAAAAGTTAAATATCATGACGTTCACACATACTGTGATTGGGGGAACCATGATATGAATCCATACACAACCTAAAGGAGGAATTTGTCTTCAATCATATCCTTGATATGTAATTTTCATGGATTTAAGATTGCATCTAGAATATCTAAGTGTTTTAATGAAATTTAGGGAAACAACACAAATGTGTGATCCTTCATCGATTAAGGAAATTTTGACTTGGATATATACTATTTATACAATAATAAATAATAGTGGATCATCCACATGAAGCAATATCTCATCAGGAATCATGGAAGAGATTGGAATTTCGAGTGAAAGAGAAGTATCCATTATTTCATCAACATGGATAAACATTTATTCACACTATTCGTGGATGTTATCTTTATATCTTGATAAAGTAATGTTGTTTGATCCAAGATCACACTCCTAAATACTCATGAGATTGAGTATTTTTGAAGATAATAGTGGGAAAACTAATGGAATTTCATCCTTTATTTTAGGACTAATGTGAAATTGTCCTAGGGCATGGCTATAGGTATTTGGATTCATAATGAAGCCTACATGGAATAATCTCTAAGAGATGTAGTTCCACCACTAAGGGTTTAATCTTAATGGTCAATAGTAAATGAGTGAGTTATTTGAGTTTATTTCTAATGTTCATGTACTTTGATTTACCATTTTCAAAATGAAATGGAGGGGTAGTTAAATATCCAAAATAAACACAAAAGAGGGATGAGTAAGGTAGGAAAGAGTATTTCTAGATCAAGATGAGATTAATGTTTCAACAATCAAGCTAAGCACATCTACCATAATCATACCACTATGTGTTAAGTCTCACCAAAAGTCTTAACTCCAATATTACAAAAGGGTAAGAGTCTAGTGAATCAATAAATAATTATTAATTTAAGAATCCTTACTAAATACCAATATTATAAGTCCACAATAAATAACACATAAACTTCCAAGATAATTTTCATGATAATACAGGTTATATGTATTGTGAAGTAAACAAAATGAGATCATAAAGAAGTTATGACATGAAATCACATCATAATCATTTCATTCATAAATTGACAGAGTCTTAAAATAATTATATGATAACTAACATTCATTTAAAATTGAAATGAGAGATAACTTTATAAATAGAACATGAATTAAAAAAAAGTTGAAATCACATTGATTAAAACAACTAGTTCTATTACAAAGGTATTGATCACAGCCAACTGTCTATAAAACAAAAAGAGTGAAGTAAAATATAGGTGAAATTTTGGATTGATTATAACAACACTTTTGATTTAAAAAATTTTTGGCCTTAGAATTACAATACAATTACATTTTTATAGATAAATATGGGATTTGCCTCCAAGTAGCATCAGATTCCCATCTTGGGCCATGATGGCTACTCTTAGTAGTTACTATTGATGTGGGTTTTATGCACACCTCAAAAATTTTAAATGAGGTAGCATCTAACTTTTGGTATCTCTATGGAATAAGGTTCTACTCTGGGGCATGAGTTGCAACTATGTGATTAAACAACCAAGTGATGGAATAATAGGTTGAGCCTATAGATTATTTAATCAAGTTTTGTGGATGGATGCATGGAATATAAAATAAATAATTAATAGGTAATTTGGATGGGTGGAAAATTATTCTATAGTGGTAAGATCTCAAGGAAACTAAAAAATGGAAAAAAGGGTAAGGTAGAAAAGAGAGTTATGTGTTCTTGAAAGGTAGCTTCTGAGACAATTTCTTTGGTAGATAAGTATCTCCAAAATGAGTGTTTGACATTTGAATATATTTCATACTAAAAAAAAAGAATAGTTAGTAGTATGTGATAACAAATATAGGATTCTCAATGATCTCAACTGAAGGTATCTCTTCTTGGGGATACTGTTACACACCTTTGTCTAGGAGATTACATTTTAGGATAGGAAGTTGTCTAGGGTAGTTATGGCTCACACCTAGAATACTATATCAATAGAGATACATATACACACCTTTGATTATAAATTCAAGCTTTACTAACTTCTTAAATTCAATGAAACTTATCAATCCTCAATTTCTATTATAAATCTAATATTAATATTTATTAATTGAAACACTCAGTTTCATCCATAATATTATCACACTTTAAAATTATTGAATTAATATAGATTAAGTAAGTTTCAATTTCATTAACACAGAGAGGGAAGAAGAAATAACAAACATAGTTTCATGACAATCAATGTCTTTCTTTATATAGATCCAAAACTTTGACCCTTTAAAAATAGGGTTCTAAATGTATATAAATAACTTGGGAAGGAGTTGCCTCATCCTCCAAGTATAAAAAACATTGATTACATCCTAAACGATTAGATTATAAGTCTTAATTACATGTCATAACTTATAGATACCTTAGACATGAAATATGTGCATGTGTCAAAAATAATTTATTTAATTATAACATGGACATAACTAAAACTTAACTATTCATTTGTAACCATTACATGCAAAATTGTACAAAAATAGCCTTTAATTTTAGGCTAAATCAACTCCTTCTTACCCTTTTCAAAATTGGTGTTGTAAATACCACTATGATTATTATTGTATATGTGGTGATTGGACTTTTACTTAATGACGCACTCATTGATTGGACTAGATTTATAGTTGGAACTAAACTGTGAGCTAATGTTGATGTAGTTGTTAAACCAGAGGGGGCTGAAGTTGAATGGACTATTGTTATTGGCACTATAGGTGGGTTTTAAAGAGAAAAACTAGTAGGTGGTGTGTTGATTCCTAAATATGTAACATAGGGTGTTCTTAGTGTTTAAATAACACTTCTCATTTTAAAATTTGAAGAATTTAGAGCATGAGTAATAGGTTATGGTAATATAGTTACTTGTGATGAAATAGAAACAAAGCAAGCAAACTATTCCACAATATTTATAAAACTTGATGGTTGGGAGCCACCTTGGTCCTCTCAACAATCTTTGGAAAAGATGCAGTAATCTATATTAATATCAGTGAATTATGATCAAATTTTAATCTAAGACTATTCTAAAATGAATATTTGCAATGATATTTAAACTAAAGTGATCTAGTTAAAAAAGAAGTAAAGGTTATGGTAGGGTAGAGAAGACAAGTGTTGTTGATCTTTATCTTAGACATAATGACAAAGTTCAAGTATTTCTTGGCATGCACTTAAAACCAATATATGAAGTAAATCAACTTAATCTCAAATCACAACATATATTAGGCAAACTTCTAAGGAAGATAAAACATAATGCAAATAAGAATTATGTTTATTTTAAAGTTTTACTCCTTTAAGCACTTAGCTGATGCACATATAAAAATATAGAGAAAATGAAATTAAGCAAACTAAGGAACCTTTAATTAACCTAGCATATACATAAGTTAAAAATTTGGCATTCAAAAGGTACATGCTAATAATTCAAAAGAACCTTTCAAATCTAAGTTTTAGAACAAACAATTGGGAAAGAAGATAACTAATAATTCACACAAACAAGATGTGATGATCTTCTCAAAATTATCTTCTTGTATTAATTGCTTCAAAGTTTACACTAGTTTCTGTAGCTCAAAAACTCCCTCCTCTTTTTCAAATGACAATGCTCCTTTTATAGACTTCAAGAAAGCATGTCAGTCAGTTGCATCAACTTACAAGTATACAAAATGTAAAGGATAGATGTCCTTTCTACCAAATTTATAAAATACACTAGACTTTCTAAAATGGACTGATCTTTAGGCAAATGTATTAACAATCTTCACATGCATTTACAAAATAATATTCCATTTTAAAAATATACAACGCTTCCACAAAAGTGAATATTCCTAACTAACTTGTGGAACCTATGCTAATAAATTCCCTTGATATTTCTAAAGTAACATCATTGCCTTTTGATGCTTCTCATTAATAAATCTCAAATTGACTATAGATTCTAGGAGGAGTTCTTCCTCTTGGTTTGCCAAATCCTTTAGGTCCTTGTCATTTCTCTCCAAATCCTCCTTAATACTCCTTACCTCAACTATCTTTTCTTCTACATTTAGGATCATATCCATGATCCTACTATTGTTAGCCCTAGACCTACCTTGGATTTTTCTATTTACCTCTCACATGATTAAAGTGGTCCTATGATTAAACTAGTCATCTACTATGATTTCCATGGAGCTGAACTTTGTAGGCTTGGAAATCATGGCCATAGGGAATTATTCAATTCTATCCAACAACTCTTTGTCATCCTTGATAATTCTTCCCAAGATATTAGACCACATGATCAAACCATTGATTTTATCTATGATCAATCCCATGATTGTATTGAGGTGGGCAAGGCTGATGATCTTGAAACTAGGGATTTTATCCCTTATAAAGATGATAATTAAATCTTTTATATTATCCTTAAAACTCTACCATTGGCTAATTAAGCCCTTTGATACTGCATCCCATTGGTTTAATACACTCTATCTTGACCTTATTAAATTTAGAGAGTCAAACATGTCATGAAATGATCCCTCAAACATTTCAATTATTGCATTAGGAACAAATAAAATAACTTGATTTTCTATATTTTCCTTCTGGCTCTATAGGTTCTCTATATGTTGATTCATGCCCTTGATGATGGTTTTTAGCTGGTCACTTTGAGCTTGGGAAACCTAGTGTATATCCTCTTGAAAATAGGGTCCTCACCTAGTTTCTGACCCTCCACTTGATTCAATCCAACAAATGGCTCCACCTTATAAAAAGTGAATTCTTCTCCATCCACCATAGATTTCTTTATTGTTACTCTTTCCAATCCAATAGTGGTTGGGTCAAATTGGACACTTATTGAAGAGTGTGTTATTTTTGGAGGCTTTAGGACTTTTATTTGGGTGTTACCTAACTATCTAATAGTAACTACTTGTCTTTCCTTCTCTTCCTTCTATATCTCCACATTCCATGGTTTGAGATCCTCATGAACATAGATGTTAACAGACTTTGTAATTACCCATTGATGGTGCAGAGTTGGGATCTTTTATAGATTTCCATATAATAACCACTCTAAAATGGTTGGTCCATGATTGGGGTTCTCATCATTAAACAAATTAATCTCAATCAAAGGGTGAGTGAGGGTTAATTTGGGCCTCTTGGTTCCTCTAAGAACCAAGGCTAGCTTAGCTTCTCTATTTTATGGGGGAACTAAAGGGAAAAATTCCAAAGCTATCCCTTTCCCCCTTTCCTTTTCTATTTATTCATCTTGAGTTTAAGGCTCCTCTTCTTACACCTCTTCCTCATCTAATATATAAGCACTAGCTAGTCCCTCTAAGGCATATTCCAATATTTCCCTAGGATCTAGTGTAATCATGTCAATAAACTCAATAGGTGACTCTAGATTTTCAATTTGGGTAGAAGATGATACCCCTTCACCAGGTCTTTCTTCAAGTCTCTCTTTTCTTGACCCTTATATAACTTGTATCTCAAACTATTCTAGAGGAGGCCTAAAAGATGTTCTTGGTAGCAAATGGTACTTCATAGGTCCTATCTTCCTTATTTCACCATCTAATTTCTCATCTCTCATCAATCTAACCTCAAGCTTAATATTGTGCTTATTAAATATGGCTAGCACTTTCATGAATGAATATGGTTAGATGTACATTGAATCATAGACACTAAGTTGATGTTCATATTTAATGTTAATCTGTTTGGATTTTAAATGTTTCACAACATTATCCTTGGGGTCCCATTTTCTAAAATCACCAAGCTATAAATTGAATGAGCCCCTATGTCTAGAGATGGTGTCTACATTATCCCAATTCTACAAAATAGTTCTACTAATATTCAAAGGGAAAGGATGGAGTATCCCTTTCCTTTTGATTTTTCATACGTCATCAATACCATGGAATAATTGGTATGTATCTTCTGTTTAGCTAGCTTGGTAGGTATATAGACTGGTAGTTTAAGTGGTTAACATAAGGTTCCCTCTATATTGATTATAGTGTAGTCAGGATATAACCAAATGTCTCTACTAATTTCCACATACTTTTTTATTAAGGGACTTACCCTCATATTAGGTATCCCTATAATAGATTCTACTAAAGCTAGGTATACATAGTCAAAAATGAATTGTATGTGGTCCCTATATTTGAATAAATGTAGTTTGGAATAGTAATGGGAAACCATTTGACTTCCATTAGGTGACCAATTTTTGATGTTATGGATTTTAGTAGTGGCCAATACACCATCCAAAATCTAAGACATCAAAAAGAAGTGATCTCTAGTCTTCTTCTTTATAGTAGATAATTATTGCTTTAGGTAGATATTGATCATTTATCCTATAAGAGTAAGTCCCTTTTCAACCATGCAATATATATAAGGGACATAGATTTTGATGAAATAAGTGGTGAAGGAGGGACCAAATTTTTTTTTAAGAAAAGTCGTAATCATTCTAATTCCTATGTTGAGTTAGGTGATTGGGATCTTTCTAGGGGGGTCTTGGATCACATGGGTTCCTAAATACAACCATGGGACAAGGACAATTTTTAGGTCATTTTTAATAGACCATTCCTTAATTGTGGGAAAATATACTTGAGGTATTGGAAGTTTTTATTAACTTTATAAGGTAATGGGGGAGATTGTAGACACCAAAATTACATCACACATGTGTTTAACTCCCTATGTTGAAATCCCCCTCAATCGCATTTTAATAATTAGCCTTATTAACCCATGTTTTCACCCCTCACACATTTAATTAATTTAAAAAATATTTAATTAAGTTAATTAAAAACCACTTATGCCACCTTACTTGGCCACCTCATCCTAAGACTAAGTCTTACCCTCTGAGTCACCTCAAGACTTAGTCCCCTAATCCTAACTACCCATGACTTATTCTCACCCCTAACATAAATTCATAACTAGCTATGTTCTTCTTAACCTCACATTTCTACCATTTTCTAATGGACACCAAACTTGGCAAGAGAAGGAACATAAAATAGGCTAAAAATAACCCTTTTACCTATTCTCATGCCATTGACATCAATCAACCATCAACCAATTTTAGTTAGATCATTGATGTAGGTTAATTAAGCCAAATTACAAGTGAATATTTGTGTTAGTAGAAATTATAAAAACCAATCATTCACATACAAGCTTCGGCATTCAACTTTCTACATCTAGGCTTACCATTACTCTACACAAATTAGTCCAGATTAAGAATTGATATACTGTATAGAGCTTGGATTCTTTTGAACTGGCACCACATGCCTGTCTTTTCTATTCATGTATTGCTTTAACATGCCTCATCAAAGCCATCTATCTGACACTCATGGTCATCTATGTCACCAACTAAGTATATCTCTATGTTTTGTAATTCCCTTAAATAGTCATTTTACAATTACTTTACATTATACTATTTATCATTTTATGAACATATTAACTCACATATTTCCCTCTACTTCAAACATACCAACCCTCTGTCTAGACCCACCTAAGTCTTACCCACTTCGTTATGACTCTTCCCAAGCTCACAAACCTAACCAACATCTACCTCCTAGCTCAAAAATTCTCTTATAACTTCCTAAGAACCTACTAAGACTACTGACATCAGTCACATAATTGAAATTGATCATATTTCCTTATTGAAATTGGTAGCTTAACTAATGTTTATGACTATGTATTTCCACTAACCTCCCTAAGCCTACCTAAACAACCTCCAAAAATATAAATAACTCACATTACCTACACTATGTCATTCTCTACTGAACTCATACTACAAGAATGGTATGAACATCTCTCTCTTTTATTTTTTCATTTATTACCATTTTGTTTCAAAAAGTGGATTTTCATCCCAAAGGAAGTTTGACACTTCTAGGAAAAAGCACGTAGCTTAGCAACCCACTCATATATCTACTAAAAAATAGTTTTGGTGGTAGTGCTTTCTTATTCACAAGTAGTCCTCCCTAGCCAAAGAGGAGTGACCAACATCATTTGGATATGATATACAACTAATCTAGGTTCTCTCTAATCTCTAATCCTTACTCTTCATCTCTGTTTCTCCTTAAAAATCAAATAAATTCAAAATTTAGTGAAACATTTCTGGCACACCTGGTGGGTCCTTAGAGTTTTCCTTGGGTCCATTTCTTATTTTAAGCATTCATATATGTGCATTATAGTAAAAATTTCATTCCTTGCGCTTTCCCCTTCTCTTTTTCCTCAAAATGAAATATTCAACATTTTATTTTTTTTAAAGGCATTAAATGAAAATTTCTTCTTCCTTCCCACTCTTCTCTTTATTTTGCCTCTAAAAGAAACTTATCATTTTTATTACAATTTATAAAGAATATATTCTTTATCTCTTTCTTGCATGCACATTAAGATAGTGAAATTCCTTCTCTTCTCCTATTTTATCATTGTTTTCATTTAAATCGAAACACTTCAAATTTGGGTTTAAAACTCATTGCACTTCATTGTTTGCTTACTACATATTTAGCTCACCTAGTTAATTACAAGCATTATGAATGAATCATAGTACACCTATGTTACACTAACAGATCACATTCATAAAATAAAACATCTAAAATTACCTAAGACAAGTCCCATTAGGATTTCATCACCTGGTGGATAACCTTACCCTACCTAGCTATCCTACTTGGATTTCACCACTAAGGGGAGAACCCAATCCATTCTCAAGTAGAGTATAAACTCTAGATAGAAGCTATATTCTAGATAAGTGTCTTGGCTTGGTTATAGGTCTATGAAGTGTAAGGATAAATCCCTTATAACAAGCCATGTACCTGGTCTAATACAAATTTCCTCTTGAGCACCAAAACTAACCTAAAACTAGCTTTAGATTACTTTCTAGTACCTTCGGTAACCAAACTCTCATCTCACTATTTGATTAAGGCATAAGCTAACACAAGACTAATATTAATATCTAGGAGTTAATAATTAGTGGTTGTATGTTATATTTTTGCTTTTGTATTACCTTTTATATTTTTGAGTTGGTAAGGAAACTTTTCTATTGATTTACAAAATCAACACTATTCATAATAACTAGGTTATATAACCTATTATATCAAGTTTTTTGACTGTTCATCCTCATAAAAACCTCTTACATCATTTTTTTGCCTAGATTTTGCCTTTGGGTTTCTAAAATGTTAGATTTTCATCTCTCAAGATTCCACAGTGATTGACATCGATTAAATCCACTGACATTGATAGAATTTAACCTATTGACATCAGTCAAGTGACCAACATCAGTGATTATGTAATTTAGTTATTTTTAGTTTTCTCAAAAAAACAAGCTAAAACAACCTACCTACCTACACCCAAACCTAGTTTTTCCTCACTCTATCACTAATAAATAATTTTAAGACTATTTATACTTCTTGTATGGTATTGACATGAAGCCAAGCCTAAATTCTTATTGATTATGCAATTCAACAACCACTTCTACCTTCCCCTCTTGTCATTGATTCTATCATGGAACATTCTTTAGATATAGTGAATACTCCTAGCCCCAACCAAATTCCCATTGTGCCTAAAGGATATCAAGATTTTTCTAGATTTCTTGATCATAATGTGGTAACCCTTCAACATTACCTGGCCATGAGCCAAACCCACAATTCTTCGAGTGACCCAGTATATGGTATGTCAACTTCTTTGATAGAGACAACTTTAGTTTTAGCTATCTCCATTATATTTCCCATAGTTATTCAAACCACCTCTTTGAAAAATAACCCAACCATAAATAATACCCAAAGTTCAACATCACCAACCACCCAATGTCACCTAACCCCTATTGTGACTTCCCTACCTTCACAACCATAAGTAGTTCAGTCAAGTCTAACCCCATTTTAGAATTTGGTGGTGCCCATCTTGTCTACTCTCACACCTATAATTACATGAGTTATGACTCACCCTTCACCCAATATAACCATGCAAACAACCTAACCTACAATAACAACATTTAACCAAAGCATGATCTCTAACCTCGTAGGATAAGCCCCTTTCATTTATGCTCCCTAACCTATGACTCACTACCCCTATGTTGTGTCAACACAACCATAAAAATTAATGTCATATGCTACCTCTACTTTTTATTAGGCTCCCTATAACTTAGGGGGTATCTCCCAAACCAATCCTCCTCTAGACCTCATTAAGATGTTGATGGACAAGATGTCTAGTCTAGAGACATCTGTATCGGGATCAAAGAATGTGTTATCTTATGATAAAATATGCAATGAACCCATCCATCCTTCTATTCCTATTCATACTTATCCAAGACAATGGAAAGTCCCCAATTTAACTCACTTCTAGAGTAAAGAGGACCCACAATATCATTTGAGAGAATTTAGACATGATTGTTATTTAATAAGGCACGATGATGCGTTACTACTTCACACCTTCCCTATGTCTCTTCTAGGTGATTCCCTAGATTGGTATAGATCTATAACTTGGCACTCCCTTTTCTCATTTACCCAACTCACACAATTATTCCTAGACCATTTCTCTATTAGCATTTATAAAAATGTTTCTATTACAGACCTTTATTTTATTAAAAAATATGATGATGAGTCTATCATAGATTTTGTCACTCAATGGAAAGGCTTAATAAATCAACTCTCCCCTTTACCCAAACTTGAAATTATTGATCTCTTCTTAAGGTCATGTGCTAAGCACATTTCATCAACACTTTGAGTACAAACTTTTTTCACATTTGATGAATCCTTTAAAATGGCAAAAAAACTCAAGATCTAGGCTATAAATGAAGACAGAGTCAAGTTGCATAGTAAGAATACCAATTCCAAATCAAATGACTCTTAATCTAAACCTTCTCCTTCTAACTAAAAATCTAAAGGCTCTGCCAATGCAGTGGTCATTAAATCAGCTTCTTCTATAACCACAAACCAACCTAATCCCTTGACCTCACAAAATTTGACCAATAAATTTCAACAACAGTATAAGAAAAGATGATACACTCCCATTGGGGAGTCATACACTTCTATTTTGGAGAAACTATTGTAATAGGGAGTCATAACCCTTCCTCAAATCAAGCCTCCTATATAGTTTGATCCCTCCCATCCTTTCTTATTTAGTACAAGGATGATGATTTTTGTGGTTACCATCAAGTCAAAGGCCACAATTCTAATTAATGCAAAACACTAAAGAACACTATTCAAGACATGCTTGATAGGGGTGATCTCATCTTGGATAACCTTAATTTACCTTCTAATCAAAATATAGATGTGTTTAAATAGCCTTTTCCTAACTATTCACCCAATCAAAATAATTTTTAGACCATGACTGATAACTCATGTGATCAAAATATCCATATGGTCAATATGGTCTTTCCTTTACCTCCAATCTATCCTCTCACACAACAAGAGGCATCCATTTTACCTACTCCTTCACAAGCGATGGAGTTTATTTTTCCCATCCTTCCTCCATAGGTAGAAGAACCTACTTCACCCATTCCACTCTCATGTGAGGAAGGGCCTCCTTTACCTCTCTTTTTTCCATTTGAGGAGCCTATATTTCTAGTTCCTTTTACACCCATTTTACCTATCCTCTTACCACTTAAGGACCATACCTTACCCATTCCTCAGCTACATGTTGAGGGGAACATCATTCCTATGTTATACCCTCTTGAGGAAACTTCTTCACTTGCCTCTCCTTCATCAATGGAAGGTAGTATCTCATCCACTCCTTCATACCTAAAGGAACCAATGTTATCTACCCCTACATTAGATGAGAGACCTATTGTGCCTAATCCAATTCAACCAATTTTAGCACCTATTTTACCTATAAAATATCATACTTTACATATTAATCACCCATATGTTAAGGGATTGATTATACCTATCCTCTACCCCCTTGAGGAGTCACCTTTTCCTACCTCTCCCCTACCCATAAAAGACCATGCCTCTTCTCCCACCTCTATCGAAGAAGACCCCATTACAGCGCTTTCTCATCTTTGGCCTGAGGTAGTAGAGGCCAACAATTTCCCTCTTTCTCAATTACCTAAGCCTTGTAAAGAAGAAACCATAAGGCCTATGTCAACTTCATCTAAACCCTTCTTATGGTTAATAGGAAATCTATAATTTCTTGACTTCATAAAGCTAGATCATGTGGCATTTTGGGACCAACTTAAAACTCCTTATCCTACACAACAAGTTTCATCTTCTACCACCAATCATCTCACTACCTTTTACCCTAAGGTCTTTGACAAAGTCAGATCTTCTTCACTAAAATCACCAAAATCTTATCCTTCTATGTCAAATCGCTCACCCTCATAGGCATCTACTGTTGACCATTTTTGGTCAAATAGGCCAAAAATCGGTCCCATTTTTTCCTTGCTATTCTGAGCTAGTACATTTTTTGATTTTGCACAAGTCTTGAAAGTTTCTATGGACTCTACAAGCTTTTCTACAGACTCTGTAGGTTTTCTACAGACTCTACAGGTCCATTTCTACAAACTTTGCAAGAGAATTTTCTACAGACTCTGCAAGAGAATTTTCTATAGACTCTGCAAGGAAGTTTTCTATAGACTCTGCGAGGAAGTTTTCTACAGACTCTATAGGTAGAGGCAAGTTTCGACACTTAGGCACAAAATGGACCATTTCAAGTGCCCTTGCAGAGGGTAGGGAACACTTTCAAAAGAGGCCATAGAGAAAAGCTAAAAAGGTAGGTTTCTTTTGGAAATTGGTTTAAGGCAGAGGAAGTACCCTTCAAAAGGGTCATTTCCAATTCTTTTGAAGGGCACTTTTCAAAGGCAATTGAAGAGGAAAAGGAAGAAATCCTTCAAATTTTTTTTTCAAAGGAATTCCTTTGGACAAAAAGTCTGAAGGAATTTGGAAGGGCCACAAAAAAAAATCCTATAAAAATACTAAGGCATAGAATGAATTCTTTTGGTGGACAAAAAGTTAGAAGAAATTTAGGAAAGTTGCGAGCCAAAAAGCCTAGGGATAAAATCCAAAGAAGCAGACAAGACAATTCTTGTAGACTTTTTGTTCGTGGGAAAATGTCTATAGAAAAAAGTCCATGGGAAAAGGTTCCAAAGAAAATAGGTCGCTAAAGGATCCCGAAGGGCAGGTGCCCTTGTAGGGACCTCTCAGCTGCTAAATGAAAGATGCTTCTCCATAAGCCGAAGGGTCACCTTCCCTTCAGGAAGGTTTAAAGAAAGAAGTTTAAAGGAAAGGAAACATGAAGAATCTAAAATAAAGAGAAAGTCCAAAGAAAGTCCAAGGGGTGACGGGCCTGAGGATGTCAAAATCAAGCATGAAAAACTAGCTGTTGGAAATTCAAACATAGTGAAGAGTGCACGAATGTCAATTTCAATGCTCGTGAAATAGCTGTTGATTTTTAAAAAATACAAGGAGAGCCCAAGGAATTTAGTGACCTACCAAAAGATAGCCCTCAAGGGCCAAAGGAGATAGAAAGAGACAAAACTAGGAAGAAGACAAAGTGCAAAAATGGACAAATAGTCTAGGTGGCAAAAGGGAGGCAAGTTATTGCCAAGTGGTCATCAAATGGCACAAATAGTAAATAGTGTGGCTTATTTTCTCCATTTTGCATTTATAAGTAGACAACCCATGTGAATATCTGGAAGGAGTAGTCTTGTCTACAAAAAAGAGGCATAGCCCATGCTTTCACATTAATGTTTAAATGCCAAAGTCAAGACCAGTGATTACACATCATAGTTCTAGTAGGCCTCTTCTAGAAGGATGACATCAACAATAGTGACTTCCACTTCCTGATGCTCTCAACACACATGGGCCAGCTTGTCAAAGTGCACCCAAACTCTTTTCCAAAGTGACACCTTTATTTCTTATCCTATTTTATATATATATTGTAAAACTTCTCATTTGGAAGGGGATCCATCTCTTAGCCCATAAGGCAAAGCTCTGCCCAAAAATCTCTCAGGCATGTAAGGCAGAACTCTGCCAGATTTTACCTTGAATCAAGACTTGGCATTTTTACCTCCATTTGGACTTGCACTCATGCATATGTCTATGTTTTCTTTTTGTGTAAAGTCATTTCCTTTTATGCTTTTCACAGATTAATTCTAGCATGTCTAGTGCATTGCGAAGTTTCTTCTTCTGTAGGTCTACTAGAAGTGTCTACAATAGGAATATAGGTGCATGTGAATATGATGCCAAAGTGTGTCTTAGAACATCTTTAATAGTTCTTCCTCCCTGTATCTCCACAAACCCCTGACTCACTGAAATAGAAGAGTTTCTCACATTAGATGAAGTGTATGGGTGCTTCTTCTTGGTGTAAAGTGAATGTTCAGGCTGAGTGGGTCATATTTTTTGGTCTATCACCCTTTTTTATGTTTAGGTTTAGGTTCTATTTTAGCATCCTTCTCCCTTTTCATCCCCCCCTTTTTCATTTATTTGTCAGCAGTAGGAAATCTAAGGCCTAAAAGATACATCAAAGGGAGCTAGCCCTTATCTAGAGACTCTCCCCTCCAGTTTTGCCAGTCCCATAGGTGAGAGGGGAGTTTCCATTATTGCATGTGGAAGGTAGGAGCTTGGCCTCCTACCCAAGGTGAAATTCGCTACGTCAATAGTTTTTAGCACACCCAATGGGACCAAGTAGGACAAGTTGTGTCCAAAGTGTTGAAGAATTTTTGGTGTGTTCTTCAACCAACTAGCCTTTGGAGGTTTTCTATCAACACCAATGGTGACTCTGAATTGAATCAGCTGGTTAAGCAGTCTAAGTGCCATCAAGAAATATTATTTTTTGTATGTATAATTCCTTTGCATAGAATCATGGACTATTTTGTCCTTCATATGACTTTGATCAAGCTCTAAATATTTATGGAATTTCCTCGAGTAGCTCTCCTAGTTGCCATTCAACAATAAGGGAGGTAGCACTGGAGTTTGAGACGTAGGTAATGGAGATTGACAGACTAGATGAGCAATATGGATATTAGTAGGAGCTAATGTATAAAGAGGAGTGTTTGTTTAGGCAAGCTTAGGCCTTACAATCCATGAAGGAAGAAGTAGCAAAATGGAGGAATCTATTCATGCAAGGTAGTCAGCCCTGTGTACCCCCTCCTATTCTAAAGAAATCCCCCTCTTATGCACCAAATCCTTTCTACTAGATATAACTTGCTCATTCTAGCTCATTCAATGCATCAATTGACCTTGCTCTTAATTTGGCGTGTCTAGATTTCTAGCACGCCTCTCTTCAGACAGCTCTTCCTATACATGAACAAACCTTCCCAAATCTTTCCCAACCTCCTTAAGTCTTTCAACATGATATCCAAATTCCAAGTTGGAAGAAGGAAAGTCATGAACCAACTCAGGACCTTGAAGAAGAAAAAGTTGTGGCCTATTCATAGGAGTAAAATTCCAATCCCAAGGTCATGAGTGTTATGTACCTAGGGATATGATATATTGATGTATATGGGTTGATGGAGATGCCAACATGTGGCACACATCCCCTTAGTTAGTTATATGGGTACAATATATTAGGATAATAGATTAACTTGTGGAACTAGTACATTAGGTAAAGGTTGGCCTACATTGGGATTAGGAGGTTACCCATCCACGGGTTAGATAGATGTCTATATATAGGATATGATTATCATTGTAAAGATATCAAGTTAGCATTGAGTCTTCTATTGTAGGAGGATATTGGAGGTTGTCCCCTCAAAGAGACATTATGGAGTTATTCCTTCCTAAAGGAGTATTATATGGTGTTTCCCTACCTTAAGGGTATTTTTGCATATATTGAATATCATGATCATTATAAGTGGTATCAGAGCTTTGATTTGGGCAATTTGTGGAGTGAAACCCTAGTTTTTTTGAATTGTCAATAACTTTTGATTGGTTGCAAATTTGTCCACAAATGTTTTATTGGATATGGATAATATTTCAAGTAAGTCAGTAAAAAAATCAAGATTTTTTGATTTGTTTTGAGGTAGTTATTTCTATTTTAGGGTTTATAATAATTTCACTATATCTTCTGAAATATATGGAATTTTTATTCAAAATTTTTACTGGAGATGTACACAGTCAAAATTTCAAAAAAATTTGATTTGTTTGAAGTGATTTTTTGTGATTTCATGGATCAATTTTGACATTTTAGGGTTTCATGAACCTTAATTTTTTTTGTGGATCATGGAGTTGCAAACATTTTTAGGGGAAGATGATATTGATGCTAAATAATGGTGGCTCCTTTTGGAGAATCATTTTACAAAAACTTTTATGCAAAGATGATTACTTCCTTTTTTGTCTAGGCCTACACTACATTGGTTTGATCAACTGAGCTGTATAGAAAGATTTTCTTCATGGAAAGAAATGGAATAGATATTTTTAGATCATTGGGCTATAAAACAAGAAGTAGAAAAAGAAGAAGTAGAAGAAGAAGTAGAAGAAGAATACGAAGTAGTAGTAGAAGAAACAATAGAAGAAGAAGCAGGTGGTGATGATGATGATGATGATGATGATGGTGATGATGAATAAGAAGAAGAAGAAGAAGAAGAAGAAGAAGAAGAAGAAGAATTGAATGATAAAGGTTCAAATTATTTAGCTCCAAAGAAATCTGAGTCAATTTTTCAATTTCATGGATGCATTAAGAAGAAAAGGGTTATTGTGTCCATAAATCCTACCAGTAAGTATAACTTCATCAACATGAATGTGTCCAAGCATTTACATGTTCAAGTAAAGAATATTAAAGAGGTTCAAGTAGATGGTAAGAATATTTCAATGTTTGAAGATCTAAAGCTCATTATGAAAAAATATGTTTTGCATTCATATTTTTATGCTTTGGATATGGATGATGTGGATATAGTTCTTGGATATCCATGGTTAGAGACTTTGGGAATAATGAATATTAATGTTCAAAAAAAGTTCATGAAGGTCTGGTATAAGAAAAAGAAGATCACTTTACAAGATATCATAGTGAAAAAGGCACCAATAATAATCCAGGTAGATCATGAAGACAAGATTAAAATAGGTGATGAAGATCATGATAAAGATTTAGATGATATAGATAAAGACACACTACAAATGAACACTTCATATACTCAAGAGACAAAGAAGGAAAATGTAGAAGAGGTAGAAGTAAAGCTAGATAATTTAAATGTATTGGAAAAGGTTAAGGTATATAGACACCCACATCATCATGAGAGGAAACAATCATGGAACTAGATGAGGAAGTGTCATAACAATAATCATTTTGTCTATATAGGAAATCAAATTTCCAATCATTTTGGATTGCATGGAATCCAAAGAAAAGTACTGTGGCACATGGAATGAATGGGGAAATCACTATGAATATGCATGGAAGAATACCTACTATGGTCATGGTTGGAATCAGAGTAGCATAGCTAAATATGGTACATATAATAAAAAGATGAATAATTATGCTTGGACACCAAAGTAGTATAATTATGATCATGAACAAAATCAAAGGAAGCAAACAGTAGAATCATGGCGCAAAAAGGAAGAGGAGGAGAAAGGTTTTGCTTAAAACCTTGAAGAATATGCGGCTGCTCCTAATCCCAATGATGATTATGATCTCCAAGAAAGGCTCTTTTAAGAAGATATATCTAGGAGAATTGTAGAGTTGGAATCTAGAGAGAGATTCCTCAGCCAATGTGTGATGGATGGTTCAAATCTAATGGTACATTCCATGTCTAAACACACCCCATCTACACACTTCTAAGAGAGCTATCAGGTCACACTTGATATAGATGAAGTGTTAGCCAAATGGAAGGAAGATAATAATTTGATTATAGCTCAAGGACTGCCTCCTCTTCCACATGGTTTTTTGATTTCACCCCTTCTCAAGGAGGAGCCTATTTTATAAGAGGTGAGTGAGGAGCAAAAGATATAATCTATAGCTTCCCAAGAGGCTATCATGAGCGATGACGAAGAAGAAATCATCATCGATGCTCCTTGTGAAGACATGATCGATAATGGAAAAGACACAAGACATGCATACATGAAGATGTTCCAGCAATATGAAGAGGAACATAAGCATGATGAGCTCTCTCCTCCTTTGTTTGATGAAATTCCTTGTTACTTCAATGAGGAAGATGACTATGCTGAGGAGCCTAAATTGGAGGAGCATCAGATGGATGTCTTTGAACAACTAGAGACTATGATCCTTAAGCAAGAAAAGGAGAGGTTGGTCTCCCTAGAGGAAAGCCTTGAAGAAGAGAGTTATAAATAAAGAGGTGATGTTCTATGGGATGAGAAATTAGTTTGTGATTCCATTTCAGACATCACAATAGTCACCCTTCTTCGTTAATAAAGCCTTGAGGGAGTAGAGGATGAGTTTGATAGGGTCTTCATTGAAGCATAAGGGAATGGGTTGAACCATGATGCACTATAAGGGGACTATGCATATCAAAGGGCTTATGGTGATGAGCCAACAACCATTGATTTCTTAGTGAAATACACCAGCATGAAGGACCAAAATTCAAAAATATTCCAAGAACAAGAAGAGTACGTATATGTTGGAAGCATGTTTGAATCTAATCCACTCAAATACAATCCAATCTAGGTGACAGGCAAGAGGAGCAGGTCACCAAGTCTCCATTTCATTCAGCCACTTATCTAGCATCATAAGTTTCCTAACTAGTTAGGGGACTTAAATTTTTTTCCCTTTGATCAAAGAGGGAGGCAAATATACCTGGTTAGTTACACATAGTAGCTTGCTTTTAGTTTCTTTTCCTGCTTTCCCTAAGTGCAGTTTGCACAAGTAGTGTTTTTAGTCTTGTGTGTGTTTTCCCTTTTGTCTAGGGTAAAAGGCTTCATGATTGATTCTTGGATCTATCAGGGCTATTTCCATCTTTTCAAGCTACATTCTAACTTTGTGCCTAATGGACTTCAAGGCAACTGGTCCATAAGCATAGTAGGCATGTTTCCCCTAGGAGTCGCTAATTTGTTGACCATTTTTGGTCTGACAAGCCAAAAATTGGTCCCCTTTTTCCCCTACTATTCTGAGCTAATATATTTTTTGATTTTGCACAAGTCTTGGAAGTTTCTATGAACTCTATAGGTTTTTCTATGGACTCTGTAGGTTTTCTATAGACTCTGCAGGTCCATTTCTATAGACTCTATAGGAGAATATTCTATGGACTCTACAGGAGAATTTTCTACAAAATCTGCGAGGAAGTTTTCTATAGACTTTGTAGGTAGAGGCAAGTTCTAACACTTAGGCACAAAATGGACCATTTCAAGTGCCCTTGTAAAGGGCGGTGAACACTTTTAAAAGAGGCCATAAAGAAAAGCTAAAAAGGTAGGTTTCTTTCAAAAAATTTCTTAAGGCAAAGGAAGTAACCTTTGGAAGGGTTTTTTCCAATTTTTCTAAAGGGCACTTTTCAAAGGCAGCCAAAGAGGCAAAGGAAGAAATCCTTCAAACTTTTTGTCTAAAGGAATTCCTTCAAACAAAAAGTCTGAAGCAATTTAGAAGTGCCATAAACAAAAAATCCCATAAAAATACTAAGGCATAGAATGAATTCTTTTAGACTTTTTGTCTGAAGGAATTCCTTCAGACAAAATGTCTAAATAAATTTAGGAAAGTCGTGAGCCAAAAAGCCCAGGGAGAAAATCCAAAGAAGTAGACAAGGCAATTCTTGTGGACTTTTTGTCTGTGATAAAATGTCCATGAAAAAAAGTTTGTTGGAAAAGGTTCCAAAGAAAATAGGCCACCGAAGGATCTCGAAGGGTAGGTGCCCTTGTAGGGAACTCTCGGCTGCTAAATGAAAGATGCTTCTCCATAAGCTGAAGGGTCACCTTCCCTTGGGAAGGTTCAAAGAAAGAAGTCTAAAGGAAAGGAAGAAACAAGAAGCTAAAAGAAAGAGAAAGGCCAAAGAAAGTCCAAGGGGTGATGGGCCTGAGGACATCAAAATTAAGCGCAAAAAACTAGCCATTGGAAATTTAAATGCAGTGACAGGTGCACGAATGTCAATTTCAAGGCTCATGAAATAGTCATTGATTTAAAAAAAAAGGAGATCCCAACGAATGTAGTGAGCCACCAAAAGATAGCCCTTAAGGGCCAAAGGAGCCAAAAAGAGACAAAAAAGGAAGAAGACAAAGTGCAAAAATAGACAAACAGTCTAGGTACCAAAACAAAGGCAAGTTATTGCCAGGTGGTCATCAAATGGTGCAAACCATAAATGGTGTGGCCTGTTTTCTCCATTTTACATTTATAAGTAGATAAACTACATGAATATCTAGAAGGAGTAGTCTTATCTATAGAAAAGGGGTGCAGCCCATGATTTCACATTAATGTTTGAATGCCAAAGTCAAGACTGGCAATTACATAGCATGGTTCCAGTAGGCCTCTTCTAGAAGAATGACATCAGCAACAGTGACTTCCTCTTCTCGATGCTCTCAATGCACATGGGCTAGCTTGTTAAAGTGTGCCAATGTCTTTTTGAAAGTGGTGCCTTTACTTCTTCTCCTATTTTCTATATATTGTAAAACTTATCATTTGGAATGGGATCCATCTCTTATCCTGTAAGGCAAAGTTCTACCCAAAAATATCTCAGGTTTGTAAGGTAGAAATTTGCCAGATTTTACTTTGAATCAAGATTTGGCATTTTTACCTCCATTTAGACTTACACTCATGCATATGTCTATATTTTCTATTTGTGTAAAGTCATTTCCTTTTATGATTTTCATAGATTGATTCCAGCATGTCTAGTGCATTTTGAATTTTCTTCTTCTATAGGTCTACCAGAAGTGTCTATAGCAGGAATATAGGTGCATGTGAACAGGCTACCAAAGTGTGTCTTAGAACACCTTTGATAGTTCTTCCTCCCTGTATCTCCATAGATCCCTGACTCACTAAAACAAAAGAGTTTCTCACATCAAATGAAGTGTATGGGTGCTTCTTCTTGGTGAAAAGTGTATGTTCAGGTTGAGTGGGTCATCTTTTTTGGTGTATCATCCTTTTTTATGTTTAGGTTTAGGTTCTATTTTAGCATCCTTCTCCCTTTTCATCCCCCCCTTTTTCATTTATTTATTAGCAATAGGAAATCTAGGGCCTAAAAGATACATCAAAGGGAGCTAGCCCTTATCTAGAGACTCTCCCCTCCAGCTTCACCAGTCCCACAGGCGAGAGAGGAGTTTCCATTGTTGCATGTGGAAAGTAGGAGCTCAGCCTCCTACCCAAGGTATAATTCATTGTGTCAACATCTACCATATTAAATTAGATTAGGTCTATAGGCATTCACCCAATCTCTAATCTAATTCATTCATATGTGAAATTAGATATGGCTCTCCAAGCACAAGTTATAGTTTTATGACCTAAACTAAGGAGGAATGTTAAGCTTCCTAGATCTCATCAATCCTTCCCTCTTCCACCCTCAACTTTTCCTTTAATTTTGGGACCACATCCATCTACTTTAGCTGGGGTATTGCTGATCTAAGTGAAACCAAATGCTAATTTACCTCTACTACTACCTTCACCACCTAGTAGGCCTTTCACATTTGACACTATGATAGCTACCACCAAGAAAGTGTCATTAAAACATGTGGATCTAGTGCCACCTAAAATGGTTCCATACAAAATCACATTTGTGACTCCTAAACCAAAGAAAGTGTCCACCCCTTATACAATAATAAGTGATATCCCACTCCTAGGCTCTCAAATCTTTTTCCTATTCTAGTTGTTGCAATATTCTACAATAACTCTTCTTCCCAGTAAACCTTATAAGCCTTTTGAACTGAAGCCATCTTGGTTTAATGATACACAAGTGTGTCTATATCATCATTCACCTAGACAAAACACTGAGAGTTGTAAAGCTCTCACAATAGTCATTCAACAACACTTTGATATCAACACTCTCTTTGTTGATACTCCCATTAACCTTCTTACTATTCCACCTATGGAATCCATAATGCCTCATATTATTCTATCTAAATTTAAACCCAAAGATGTTGTCATACCCCCTTTGCCACCTTCTTGACCTATGTTTTAGATCAACATGGTTAATGTGACCACACGATCACAAAATCAAATAGATAAAGGAAAGGAAAAGGTCACTACCCCTTGAGCTCATCCATTCTCCAAAGACACTCCTCCTTTAAATCTCAAGATTTCCATCTTGGGTGTCCTAAAACCATCTTTAAAGGTTATTCAAAACTTGATGGTGAAACAACTTCACCAAACCCCTATGAAAATGTCCTTATATGAGTTAATCCAAAACTCACCCCAAAACTTTCAATATTTGATTAGTGCCTTGCAAGAGGTTTAGATACAACCTAATGATCCCTATCCTATGGCAGCTTTGGTCATCTCTCTTAACACCATCTCCCTAATTTGCTTTAGTGATTTAGAAATTCCACTTCAACACCTTAAAGATCAAGATTCTACCCCTTTTATCACCACATATATCGATCAAAGTCATGTCAAAAGAGTAATGATTGATGGAGGAGCTAGTATTGATATTATCTCTACCCATGCCTACAAATAACAAGCCCTTCTTGATAATTTCATGTCTTAAATCGATGTGGTGCTCTGCGCTTTTAATGATACCACAACTACTATGATGGACACTATTGTCTTACATATTTATGTGGGTCCTTGCATAATTCCTAAGCTCTTATATATTATATAAGGAGAGTTCCAATACAATATACTACTTGGATAACCTTGGATGCATGTTATGGCATGTGTGCCCTTGACTTTACACTGCAATGTCAAGTTTGATCACAATCAATAAGTGCATGTTATTCCCACCAAACCACCTCCTTTTAAAACATGCAACATGACTTATATCCCCAATCATGTTCTCTTTCCATTAAATACATCATCTCTTCTACATTATACTTTTGAAACTTCCAAAAGCTCAACTACCCTATTTACATAGATACTAACAACACAAATTCTTAACAAAGTCACCATTGAGGAAACTTTCAAGCATCTATCACTCAGAGAACATCATTTTTTGACACTTGACATGTTCCATACTCCGCAAGAGTATAGAAAGCTTCATATGCACCCCAAATATGATCCCCATATTAGGATGGTCATCTTGTATGGTCCACCTAACCTTTGAACTAATGCCATGTATGGGGGAATTGATTGAGCTCCTACTGTCAGCAATCCATCCTCTTCACCATAAATATTTACCTATGATTTCTCTTTCCTAGGAAATCATAGCTTCACTCACACTTATCTTTATAGGTGTGCCTAGAAAGGATTTGGTTTGGGTCATTATGAGTATGGTGTTCATACACACATTGAATATCCCACCAACAAAACCATTAAAAATTCTAAAAATTAGCATAGAGTGGGTTTTGATGAACCAAAATAACCTACCAAAGATTCTCATATACCAATTATCAAAGATCCAGTCTCTCCTTCTCCATCCTCTCCACCATCACCTACTGAATCAGAGGTACCTATACCTCCTAATTTTTTTTCAACAAAGGCCATCCATTTAGGCCTCCTCACCTATCATCAAGGTAAGGAAATAAGGTCTCTTCCTCTCATTCATCTTAAAATTATTGATGAAGACTCTCCCACTATCACCACTATATAATTTCAATATGATGACACTATTCTCACATACATGGGTTTAGATGATTCCTATATCCAATGATCACTCCCATTTAAAACACAAGCTATGTTAAATGAATCAACCATTGACATCAATTTTCCCTCTCATGATAAACCTCCCGTCCTTAAGATTGGCCAATATTTGGACTCCTCTGAGCAAGCTAATTATGCCACATTTCTTAATGACCATAACAAAGCCTTCATTTGGTCTTATAATGACATGCCTAGTATTGACCCCTCTATCATCACCCACAACATTATCACTAGTTGAGATGCTAAAATTATTAAGAAAAATCTTCATAAAAGTCATCTTTATATTGCTTTCCTTGTCAAAGAATATCTCTAATTCCTCATTTCTATTAACTTTATTTAACGCATTGACTACCCATAATGGGTTTCCAATATTTTTCCTACCACAAAAGTGATAGGGGGAATCTACATCTACACCGACTATCATGACCTAAACCTTGCTTGTCCAAAGGATGACTTCCATTTGACAAATATTGACTAACTTGTTGATTTAATAGCCAGCCATGAGAAGATATCACTTTTGGATGGGTTCTCAAGTTACAATCAAATCTTGGTTGCTCTTGAGGATCAACACAAGATATATTTCATTACTACTTAGGGGACTTTCTATAATTAGGTCATGCTATTTGGTCTGAAGAATGTTAGTGCCACCTACCAACATGTCATAACTTACATCTTCCGTGATTTCCCACACAAAATTATGGAAGACTACATGGATGACTTATTAGAAAGTCTAAACTTCACCAAGATCACTTGACAATTCTCAAAATAATATTCATTCATCTCCTCTAAAATAACATTTGACTAAACCCAAAGAAATGCATCTTTGGTGTCCTTTCTAGTAAGCTCTTAAGCTTTATCATTTCTCTCTATGGTATTGAAGTTGACTCTAATAAGGTTTGAGCAATACTAGACATGGCTCCACCTACTAATATCAAACAACTCCATAGCATATAAGGCAAGCTTCAGTTAATCCACAACTTCATCTCTTAGTTTTTGGATCGTTACCAACCCTTTCACTATCTCCTCAAAAAAGATGTCTCCTTCCACTGGAATATAGATTGCAAGGAAGCCTTTGATGGACTTAAATGATATCTCCTTTCCCCACTAGTTCTTATTCCACCTAAAGAAACCTAGCCTTTTTACCTTTACATCTCTACAATAGACCATTCTCTGTGTGCTATGATTGCACATCAGGATGATCACCATTGAGAAAATGTAGTTTACTACATAAGCCACACACTTATTGATTATGAAAATTGATATACTCATACCAAAAAGCTTTTTCTTGTGTTAGTATTTATAGCTTCCAAGATCCATCATTAACTTTTAAATCATAAAACCTACATTGTCACCCATACTGAGCCCCTCAAATACATGCATTCCAAGCCATATCACAACCAACATGTATTTCAATGGCTCATGATCCTTACTAAATTTGACTTGGAATTTATTTTAAAAAAGTCTATCAAGGGGAAAATTATTGTTGACCAATTAGCTGCCACCCTTTTACCTAATAACCAACCTTCGAACCTCAAATTCCTTGATGAACCTATCATAATTCTCTTCACTAATGACATATCCTATCAAATGATGATATTCTTTGATGGGTCTAAATTTTAACATAGTAGGGGTATGGGGGTCATCCTCATCCCTCTTGATGATGAGCCTATGCATTTATCATTTAAAATATATTTTAAATGTACTAATAATATGGCTAAATATGAAGCTTTGATCTTCATGATTCAAATATCTATTTTCTTTAGTGTCAAATCAATAATAATTTTTGGTGAATCCCAACAAGTGGTTAATTGGGTTAATGGTTCCTACCTATGCAAAAATGAATTTCTATAATGATATAAACATCATGTAGATATGCTATTAGAATCATTCAAATATTACCTCTTGCAAACTATTCCTTGATCTACAAACAAGTTTATTGACACAATGGCTTCTCTTGATTCACACATACCCTCTTCACCCTATTATTTGAGAAACTATGCCACTATACATTGCTTAACATTTCCCTCCTATGTATCAACTAACATCATTTTTATAGGTAATGTAACACACAACCCACATGACTTATGGTACAAGTAACTCACATATTACCTCTCCTTTTTTATTACCCCTTCTGACCTCTCCAATAATGGGAGATGTGCCTTCATGAAACATGACACTTATTACACTATGCTAGGGGGATTTTCTACAAGAAAGGTTTTTATGATTTCATGTGTAGATTCCTCACTAGTATTGAGATCCCCTTCACCATTAAAGAAGTCCATGATGGGATTTGTGGAGGACATTTCAATGGTAACACAGTTACCAAATGTATCCTTCAACTTGAGTACTATTGGCCAACAATCGATTAAAAATATAGTGATCAAGTTTAGAATTGTGTCAAATATCAATAACATGCTAAGCTCCTTCACATTCCAAGCCATGAATTACAATTTTCCAAAGAATTTTGGCCCTTCCCCCAATGGGGTTTAGATCTGATCAGTGAGATTAACCCTCATTCATCTCTTTGTCACCATTTCATCATTACTGGTACTAAATACTTCACAAAGTGGGTCAAGGTCATTCCTCTCATCTATAATATGGTTGATAAAATTATTAGATTTATCAACCATCACATCATCTATCATTTTAGTATCCCCCATAAAATTATAATAGACAATGGTAAATCTTTCAAGAATAAGACTGTCCAAAAGGTTTGTGATGCTTTTAGAATCAAATTAAGCTTCTCATTGTCATACTATCCACTAGAAAATGGATAGGCAACATATTCTAACAAAATCTTAACCAAAATCGTCATGAAGGTAGTCAATGATACTGGACAGAATTGGCACATGGACATTCCCTTTGCTTTATGGACTTACCACACTAGCATTCAAACCCCTACATGTGCTATACCTTTTTACTTGGTCTATGGGACATAATCTATTTTTCCTCTAGAGGTCTAGATTCCTTCTCTTTTCATCTCTTTATAAGACATACTTATTAATGATGAATTTCACCAAAAATGTTTAGCTCAACTTGAGTTACTTGATGAACACCATTTCATATCCCTCAACCACCTCCAAATCTATCAAGAGCATATCAAATGTTCTTACAAAAAAAACCTCAAGGATCAAGATTTAATATCAAAAATGTCATCTTAAAGGAAAATATACATGTGATAAACATGGAGAAAAGCAAACGGGGTAAGTTTGCTCTTAATTGGCTTGGACCCTACATCATAACTCACAAGTATGGCTCAAGAACTTATCAATTGTCTTCTATTGAAAGAAGGCCAAAACCTGAGCCTTTAAATGATTTTTACCTACAACCATTATTTTGTTAATCAAGTGATGCTTCACCTCATGTTTAACTTAAACTCGTCCCTTGACCAACCCTATTAAATTCATCTCCTTTCCTCTTAACCCTTATTCCCACACACTTAGTTAACGTATGAAGTGCTATAGTTTTTCCATCAAAGTGGAAAACCTCTAATCCTCTTTAGTCCTTTCCATGACTAAAGTGGGATACATAGACAATTTATAATCTCTCAAGTCATGATTCTCAATGTAGACTTCTCCCTTGAAGGGCAGCTATGTAACTTCTCCTTGATACTATAAATAGACTTCTCCTTTGAAGGACAACTATTAAAAGTAAAAAATAAAATCTTAGACCATTCCCTTGAAGGATGTATAAGCCAAGATTTGTTATCAAGGAAAATAATTAATTAGAATCTTCTTGTATTGATTAGATTCATTTGACCTCAACACAAACAAAATTCCATTATAGGCTTCTTGCATTGATCAACTTACACAAAATTACATAAATAAATAAAAATTTTAAGTCATGGACTTATCCATAGTAGCTCTCAGGTCACCCATATAAGTGGCATACTATCCCCACTAAGAAGGTTACGCTACCCAAACACTCTCATTCCTTTTACCTTTTTCCCCTCATACTCTTTTAAGGGACTTTGAACTCACTTGACACAAGGTGAGTATGATACTTCTCTAACAAACAAATGGTCAAATCATGCAAATCATGAAAGAGGCTCATACTCTTGAGCCTATTTATGTTGTGATTATGGTCTTTTCCAATATATGAGCATCATGTCTCTTTATTTCCCATCCCAATCAAATGTCAATTTCTCTTTTGAGATCGCATCTCACAACAAGATTCAATCACCTTCTTGCCTTTCTGCCAATCTTTCTTGGTTCTTAAAGTTATGTGTTTAATAAATATTATCACTCACATATCCATCTCAAGCAAAGATACTCAAATAACTACCCAAAACTATACTAAAACTAATAAACCATTGCCCATTAATCCATTTCATATAATCCCATGCGAAATACACTAAACATGCAACCATAGTTTCTCTAAACAATAATAAATAAGAAAACTATCAAGCCTACACCATTTATTTTAAGCATACACCATCAAAAATATGGAAAACTACTAAAATAAAAAAAATACCAAACCCATTCATTTTAAGCATACACCATCACAAATATGGAAAAAATGCTAAGATGAAACTAACCAATCAACTATGCATATACCATCACACATATGGGAAATGCTAGTCTAACTCAACTACATGCTCAACATTAACATATAATTAACATAACATAAACATCCACATCATTATAATAACTTAAAAATCATCACCATCACCATTGCATAAACACATCTCAAAATAACAATCTCTCTCTCTCTCTCTCTCTCTTTCTCTCTCTCTCTCTCTCTCTCTCTCTCTCTCTCTCTCTCTCTCTCTCTCACACACACACACACACACACACACACACACACACACAATATTAATATACATCCTTGAATCATATCAGTGTCATCTCTCTCTAAAAAATCACATCTCTCATCTTTGACTCACAAACTAGTGTATATATAACATATATAACAACATCAAAAATATCATCTGGCCCTTAGAATACTCAAGGTTGTAGTTATCATCATGAAGTAGTAGTATCATCACCACCCTCTACCTATCTGTGCCTATGTGAGTTAGAAGCTATGGCATATGTCACTAATCTCTCCTACTCTCTAGCCTTAGAATACCTCTAAATAGACAAAAACTCCTTGATGGCTCTCTCATAGTATGAAATCTCATCTAAAGTAGTGGTGTACCTCACTAGAGATATAGTCTATGGTGGACCCATAAAACCTACTAAGGGACCCTATACTAGTCCCTATGGTGGAGGAGGAGGAGTAGCATGTCTTGCTACTCTCAAACTATCTCTCTCTAATGTTAATGCAATAACCTGGCCTTATAATGCCTTAACTTGTCTCATCAGTGTAATCACCTATCCCTACAATATCATAACCTACCACTATAAGACCAAAAGCTATGCTTGTGTTATAGCTCAAGCTTGTATAGCTACATCTTGAGCTTGTATGACTATATCTCTCTCTCATCACTCCCTATAAATTTAATGGTGGCATCTTGACCTAAACCATGGTATGTAAACCTATCCACCACACAAGATAATCTATTGTGCATCTAGGATCTACCATACCTGAGCCTACTAGTAGCTCCTCAAAATCCAACCCATATATCTCCTAGGGAAAAGGTAGGGGTGACTCTATATAATCCCTCCTATATAGAGGAAAGGTAGGAGGCACATCCTATAACAAGCCAAACTATCTCTTGACCTGTGCCACAAGTATCATCTCTAACTCTCCAGCTCATCTACCTCTGACCTATAATGTGCTTTGTAAACCCATAAGCTACTCTAGTTGTCCTCTAAATATAGGGTATGTCAAGTAGGGTCTCCAAACAATATCTATGAGAATCAATCCATCTATCATACACCTATAATGATCAATGTCTTACACTATGCCATCTATGAGAGCATGATATTCATATGTCTCACACTATGCCATATACTGTAATCCCTATCATCATCAGGATACTCAATTGATGCTACTCCTCATCGATAGTGTACATTGGCTCATAAGGAAAGATCACTAAGTGATAGGTCACCTCACTAACATACTCTCTAAATAATGTTGCCATATGAATATCATGCTCCTCTCTCAAATAAGAGAAGAGATCCTCACCCTAGAGTGATAATCATAAAATACTATAAACATCCTCCAACATAATAGTCAACTCCCCAATAGGTAAATGAAAAGTATTGGTGGTGTGATCCCACCTCTCTATCAAAGCTATCATCAAGCTAACATCACATACAACTTGATAATATCATCACACTCCTTTTAACCCTATATCTATCATGTGCTTCCACTCATCCATGGTGACATCCATCCTCATCCTTTGTTAGTAGCATATGTAGTTGATCTCATAATGTCAACTCCTACCTATCCTATATCCACACACACAAACATTAAGTCACATGCTTTCCAATATAAACCTCCACCTTTTTTCCCTTCTCTTTAGGAGAACTACATAGGCCTGAGGCCCTTATTCAAGATATGTAGGTGGCAATCAGTTGATGTGGGGTATTTTGAGGCTAGTTCAACCATATACCCACCTAGCTATCTAACATGTTAACCCACCTAAATCTTATGCCCAACTACCTATCTCTAAACCCTAGGCCCAACTACCTATATTTTAACTATAGACCCTATGGCCTATATCTTAAAATCTATGCCCCATGACCTATATCTCACACCCTTGACCCCATGACCCATCTTTTAAGCCCTAGGTCCCATGACCTATTTCAACCTAGATTTTCTTAACTACTTCCCTTAACAATTTTTTAACCATATGTCACCCTTTTGTCCTATGCACTGGGAGAACTGCATTCACTTGAAGCCCTCACTTGGGCTATGTAGGCAATACTCAGTCAACATGAGGTCTTCAAATGATATTTTGACCATTAAGATCATCAACTTACTCATTTACAGATCTAAAATTGGCCTTTTCTTCCTATTTAGGGTTTTTTCTATGATTTATGTTAGTCTTATATGCCAATATTAGCATCAAGTGTCAATTGACATCAGTGCTAGTTGTTACTCAACATCAGTGAACCCCACCAACATTGGTCATTGGTTCAGCCCTAGGGCTAAATAGCCTACCTCCAAAATTTAGGTTTCTTCCTAAAAAATACCCTGACCCCTCCCAAATTCACCTAAACCTACCCTTACTCCATTTACTACCCCTATAATTACACTCTCCCCTATAAACATTCAAATTTAGCCCAAGTAACAAATTAACTACCTTATTTTAAAATTCAACTCAAAGAACATCCTACCTCTTCTCTCCATCTCCTTTAGGTTGAAATGGTTGGCACTTATAATGGCATGCCTTTAGTTGGGTCCCCTCCTACCTCTACCATCTCTACACACACCAACACTATCTCAATCAAATCATGGCCTCTAAGCACTCAATCACACTCTCACTCCCACATACTCTTCTCAACCACTTATCTCTTACCAACTCACCATAAATAGATACGTTATGGATATCATATGCCCTATAACACTCAAAAATATTTTTCTCTAATCAACTATCACAAATGAGTTTTGGTGGGCTACCAAAACCCTTTTTGTCAAATTCGGTCACCCATCAATGTTGGTAGTCTTGACCTAGGATGTCAATGTCATAAATACATATTACCAACATCAGTGATATAAATGATGTTAATAACTTTAAAATTAGAGTTTTCAACCCCAACCACTACACTTTGGACTACACCCTAAGTATGGGGCAACTTGGAGATCATGTATATCACCTTGACCATGATAACAAACCTTGGAGACCATGTATATCTCCTTGACCATGATAACAAACCCTAGAGATCACATATATCTCCTCAACCATGACAACCAACCTTGGAGATAACCTAAATCTCCACCCACAATGAATCTAATCGAAGATCATGAATATCTCCTCAACCACTAACCCTTTTGAACCAATCTTGCATTTATTATCTTGACTTCTTATGCTACCTCACTATAGTTGGCTTTTGTATACACACATGTATGTCAAGTGTTTTGGATCATAACCAATCTAGTCCTATCATTTGTAACCTTTTGTATTTACTAGGAGCACTTCCTACCTTAGATACTTAGAACACATGGACCATTAGATATACAACTTTGATCATTTTAACCTTATTAGCTATCACTTACAAGTTATGATTTATTTATTTCTATCTAAGTCCTCTTCACCTTTACCTATTATTGATTGTGTTGACTATAGCTTGTAGTAGTATATGTGTAAGTAATGATGTTACCATGTTCTCACTCAACATCCACCCACCTAATTAAATCTTTATCAAACTGGTACTTGATTCTATATTGTCCTCCATTAGTTCCCATTTTGAGGAGGGATACCTCATCCCATACGTGGAGCATCCAACTCCTATTTTTGTCTTGTAACTTGTAGACACTAAAACTATGTCACACATGTGTATAACTCCCTGTGTTAAAACCCCCTTGATCCTCTTTTAATAATTAGCCTTCCTAACCCATGTTTCACTCACACATTTAATTAATTTAAAAAATATTTAATTAAGTTAATTATAAACTAATTCGACCTTACCTAGCCATCTCATCCTAAGACTAACTCTTACCCTGTGAGTCACATCAAGACTTAGTCCCCTAATCCTAACTAACCATGACTTGTTCTCACCCCTAACATAAATTCCTAACTAACTATGTTCTTCTTAACCTTGCATTTTTACCATTTTCTAACAAATACCACACTTGGCAAGAGAAGGAACAAAAAATAGTCTAAAAATAGCCCTTTTACCTATTCTCATGCCACTAACATCGATCAACCCTCAGATGGCATCGACAAGATCATCGATGTCAGTTACTTAAGCCAAATTCCAAGCTAATATTTAGATCAAAAAAATAAATCATTTACATACAAGCTTTGGCATTTGACTTTCTATATTTAGGCTTACCATTTCTATGCATAAATCAATCTAGATTAGGAATTGATAGACTACATAGAGCTTGGATTCTTTTGAACTGGTAGCACATTATTGTCTTTTGTGTTCATGTATTAAATCAACACACCTCATCAAATCCATATATCTGACACTCATGGTTCATCCATTTCACCAGCTAAGTATATCTCTATGTTTTATAATTCCTTTAAATAGTCATTTTACAATTAATTTACATTATACTATTTATCATTTTATAAACATCTCAACTTTCCCTATGAAGGAGTTGTAAAAATCCTTCACCTATTTCCCTCTACTTCAAACATACCAACCCTTTGTCTAAACCCACTTGAGTCTTACCCACTCACTTATGACTCTTTCCAACATCACAAACCTGACCAACATCTAGCTCCCAGCTTAGAAAAGTCTCTTGTAACTTCTTGAGAACCTACTACCCCTACCTACATTGGTCATATAACTGACATCAATCATATTTCCTTATTGACATTGATAGCTTAACTGATGTTGGTGACTATGTATTTCCACTAACCTTCTTGAGCCTACCTAAATAACCTCAAAAAACACAAATAACTCACATTAGCTACACTATGTCACTCTATGCTACACTCAAACTGCAAGAATGGTATCTCTCTCTTACTCTCTCTTTCATTTTGTCATTTATTACCATTTTGTTTCAAAAAGTGGACTGTCATCCCTAAGGAAGTTTGATACTTCCAGGAACAAGAACATAGCTTAGCAGCCCACGCATATATCTACTAATAAATATTTGTAGTGGTAGTGCTTTCTTATCTGTAGGTAGTCCTCCCTAGCCAAAGAGGAGTGCTCATCATCATCTAGATACAACATGTAACATATCCAAATTCTCTCTAATCTCCAATCTTTACCCTTCATCTCTATTTTTCCTTAAACATCAAATAGATTCAAAATTTAGTAAAACAAAGATATAATAAACTTTCATAAAATTATATTTATGGACTATCATATCTTGATCAATTTTTCAATATTTTGAAATAAGGGCAATAACATTAATGCAATGTAATACCTTAGGTTTCATTACCACATGGTGAAGACTGGTCATCTAGATAGCGATCATGTCATAATATCTCTAGTAGACTATGGCATTATTTTCATCTTCTTTGGTGATTGCTTACAACTCTTTAGTGGCCTAAAAAATCTTGGACTAGTTATTATCCCTAGTGTTTAATGCTACAACATCAAATGTAGTGTCCTTGAAGACCCTTCCTTTTATGTCCAAAGTCAAATATAACTCTATGTCCTCCCTATTTTGTTGTTTTAATGTTTTCATAATTGTGAGTTTTATAAATTACTCACAAGTGTTCTACAAATTGCTTCTAGATCAATTTGTACTTGTTAGAGTGACAATTGATCTCTCTCTAGTTTGATTGTGATCAAATTAGGATTAAATTAGTGATTTTGTAGATGATAATAATTTTTATAGGTCTTTTCAAGCTTCATATGGTGGTAGTTATTTGCACTTAGGTGAATTCGGTGCCTTGGATTTGATTTAGACTTCTACCTTTATAACTTTGATTTTTTGAGCCCACAAAATCTTTGGTTTTGTCCTTTTATACTTAGGTAGCATTTATGTGGCAGCTTTGTTGCATCTAGTTGACTTTTTTGCAACATTTTGTTCATAAATGCTTTAAAAAATTGATCATTACCTTTTAAAATTTGTCTTTGAGTTCACTCCATCAAATCATCTTGTATGGATCAACGTGAGTCTTTGATCTCAATTCTACAATTTACATGGCATTGGTTATCCTTTGTATCGGGCCCCATAGTTGCACCACTTGACAATCCTAAGGACCTTCTAAGATCTACATCTCTACCAATCTTGTAGTGAAAGTTTTTTTTCCATGTGGTGGCTCTATGCTTTCTTGGAGGTTTTGTTAAATATTCCATAGTGATCTCACTTAATTCGATCATGTTACCCTGATTTGACATGAGCCATCAATCCTAAAAAGGTGCATAAACTTTAAGTTGGTACAAGGCCATGTAAATAACTTACGTTAAATATTTTAGTCTAATGTTTTATTTTGTGTTAATAAACATGACATAATCTTGAGACTAAATTATTTTAGGCTAAGTTTATATCAAAATAAAAGGGACCCCATAGAATGATAAAACATATAACCATAAGTCTTTAGCCTAAGGTTCTATTACATTAATGAAAATAATCAAAACCTTAGGATAGAGACTTAGGTTAAGTCTATATCTACAAACATTTAGACCATGAGAAATAAAATGAGTCCAAAAAAAGTGGGGGGTCTTAAGACATAAAGGGACTAATCTTAGGCTTATTATGCCAAGGTTTGGTTGTGTTGAAAAGTAAGACCTAACCTTAGGATAAGAATTTAGGCTATGTCCATGGCATTTATAATTGATTTCATGCAAATCTAAACCTGGTTAGAAAGGTCCTTAAGTAAAAGTATGACTTTTAATCAATCTAAGGTGAAATATTGATTTTAACATTAAAGTTCATGAATATTTTCCAAACAAGACCCTATTGATCTTGCAAAGGCAAACACCATGTTTATTTATCTATGTGGGATTGGTTCATGAGATTGAATTTTGATGACCTCATAGACATCAATGACATTTTCATGAATGTCAAAATTAAGCTCTAACAATGTATCATTGGGGCTTAAATTTGATGGCCTCATGAACATCAATGATGACCTCATGGATATCAAATGAAGGGAATGAGAACATTAAATTTGAGATCTAACAATGTATCACTAGGGATTAAATTTGGCAGTCCCATAGACATTAATGATAGCCTCATGAACATCAATGATAAGCATGATAACATCAAATTTGAGTAGCATAGAACATAATAACCCCTATGGAAATTTTGACCCATTATGTGTCATTCGATCGAATTCATCCAAGTAAGCATGAAATGTTGATCATGATCTATGTAATTGGCTATGATTGGTTCTTATATTCATAAATAGATTACATAAGCTTGATACCTCATAAAATTTAGACCAAGATTATAGACTAATGTTTTGTTCACATTAATAAATATGAATATGACTTAGGATTAAAGTCTATAAGCTAAGTTGTAATGTAATAAAACATGGATGATTAGAATAATTAAAAAGACTTAACATAAGCCTTTATCTTATGGATTAATTATATATATATATATATATAATAAAAATTTAAGGTAAGACTTAGGTTAAGTTTTTTTCATAACAAAGGGGGGGCCCTCTTGATTTCACACAATCTAATCTTCAACATCCACTTAACTATAGGCCATTGATCATGATCTGAGTGATCAATCATGATTGGTCTTATAGTTTAAATATTTTGACTCATCAGGTCTATCTCTCACTATCTAATTATTTCTACTTGAATGCACATGGGTCATATATCTTGTAGAGGAGCACATGACTTAAGTTAGGGCTCAAGGCAAATAAGACTTAGGATAAAGTATTAAAACTAAGTTCCCATTCATGTTAATAAATGTGAATGGGTTATTAGGACTAAGACATTAGTCTAAGCTTGTGCAAATAAAGTCAGACTAAGCTAGGAACTTAAAATGATCATACAAACATTAATTTTTGACCACATTAAAATAAAATGGGAAAAAGGAGCTTGGGACATAAACAGGACAAAACTTATATTTTTTAGGCTAAGGTTTAGTCATGTTGAAAAACATGACCAAGCCTTACTATAAAAATTAGGCTTAAGTCTATAGCATATTTAAAATGTTCTCACGTAAATTATTCTTGCTAGTTTTTTACTTTGGTCTAAAAGGATCTTGTTATAGGGTTTTTGAATGAGGATTTCAGGAAGCTTGAATATGGATTCAACTTGAATTTTAATAGACCAAAGGCTAGTAAAAGGTTAGATTGAGATAAAATAATTAAAATTATGAAACCCAAGTATGATCCCATCAAAGAGAGCTCTATTAAACCTATGATTTGAAACATAGAGATCCACTATCAACAACATTAGGTAAAGCTAAAGTAGAACCATGAATAAAGAAGACCAACTAGACCAAGGTGTGGATGATCTTAAAATGTGAATAATGTGAAAAAAATGTTAATGATGCTCTAGTCAAGTAAATTTCAAATTCAAAATACATATTTTATATAAATTTAACACAAAGGTTACTTTTTTTCATAAATGGGGGTATATTGCCCTAAAACAATCGAGACTTTTGGGGGAAACATAGCAATATGTTAGAATTTAGAGACTAGTTTAGACAGATAATGAAGTTACCTATTCCACTTGATCAGTACCATCATCAAAATTATTTTATGGTTAAAACAAACCTTACACCTATAGAATTAGGATCAAACATGAAAACTTAGCCATGTTGTGTGTGTGATTTTATTCCATTTACTATTTTCCATGGGATTCAGGGGATAAAATCTAGGTTTCATGCCTTTAATCATTAACACTAACTCACAACATGTTTGGATATCTATTAGGAACCATGATTTAGCTTAGGGAAGGCTTGGGAATTACTCTACCACCATCTAGGCATCCATATCCCTGATAGAGATGCCTTTGTCTCCACTCACAACCTTTCTCTACTACCATCTAGGCATCCATAGCCTTAGTAGAGGTTATCAAAATCACCTTTTCTTGGAAAGCTTTTGATTTTGCAATATTATCTTATTTTTTAATTTTTTAGACCAATTAGGCATTCTAACAAAGGTTGGGAACCAGGTTAGCTAGGTTTAGTGATTTTGTCAAGTGTTTGATCCTCAGATAATCACCCATGGTTGCAACTTTTGTCCTAGGTAAGGATGTTTGTTAAGTGCAAGCATGACTATGTTCCAATAATTTAATCTTTCATCCCATATGTGCAATTCTTCTTAAAATCAAGTTTAGATCAAAATAATCTTTGAGTTATTATGAAATAATTAACCTATCCACTTAGGCTTTACTATTTTTTTAAAATAATAACATTAATGTCATATTTTACATCCATGATCAACATTTTCTTAAGATACATACTTGCATTTTTGAACTTGTGGAATTTCTAATATTTTTGAATAAACTCTAAGTTGAGGGTTACCCAAAAGAAATTATTATAAGAAAGGGACAAAAAAAAGAAATAAAACACATAAAAAGAAATAAAACAAGAATAAATCAAAGAATAAGCAAATAAATATGCAAAAATAAGGGATAAGAAAGAAAGAGTATAAGGAAACTGAACTAGCCTACCTAAACTAACTCTAAGTAGTCTTACATATTTACTCCATGAAGACCCTAAGAGGAACAATAGAAAATAAATGCCTGGGACACTACCCATTAGTGGGAAATGTTAATTCTACTCCTTGTAGGTATTTCAGCTTGAAGGTTTTGTTCCCAAGTGTCTTAGTATTTTGTTAGGGTCCTATCTATAGAGGTGTGAACTTTCCTTATTTTCCCTTAGGTTCAGATGCCTTGTCCCAAAGAAGAACTAAGTTTTCTTATATAAACACCTTCACCTTTGATCTATTATCAAACCACCTCTTCTCTATGGTTTGGTGTTTGCTAAGATTATTAAAATCTTCTTCTCATGCATCTTCTATTTGAAAAATGTCTAATAGTCTTGAATTTTTAAGTTCCTAATATTCTTCCATATATTCTTGCATGAACTTGTATGTAGGCATCTTGAGGGTGATAGGGAATATGGGATCTTAGACATATACTAACAATAATTGTGATGCCTTTAGGTATTTCTTGATCCTTATTCTATCTTCCTAAAGGGCATATTTGAGAAGCTTGTTTCAAGTTTTGGATTTATCTACTGTAAACTTATTTATTGCTTTCATCAAGTTATTATTGGTAGATTCAGCCACTCCATTACCTTGAGGTTAATGGTTAGATCCAAACTTGAGAATGATATTGTTACCATATTCCCATTCTATCATTTCAATGGATATGAAGGTAGATCTATTATCACATACTAGAGAGACCAGAGTCCCAAACTTGGTGCATATGTTTTCCTCTAAAAACTAATCACTTCTTTAGTTATACATTTATTTGTGGCTAATAATTCATTCTACATCATGCAATGATCAGTGGTAATTAGAAATTACTTTTGGCCTTTTGATGAGTTAGGGTTGATCACCCCTATAAAGTCCAATCCCCACTAAGCAAAAAGTTTGTCTACCATTATTGGATGTAATGACATTACTACTTTTGTCTCCTTTATGCTAAATATTTGGCATGAGTGGCATTTCCTCACATTCTTGTGAGCATATTTGAAGATGGTGGGCCAATATTACCTAGCTTTCAAAAAAAATTGGGTTGTGGTTCTTCTAGATGGATTCTCACTTCCTAGATTCTCATGAAAGGTGCTCATTATTTTGATAGCTTCTTCTTTTAAAATTTATCTTAGGTAGACACCTTAAAAGTTATTTTGGTATAAAACTCCATTATTTATCAGGTAATGGGCTGATTTGAGTCTTAGATCTCCCTTCTTCTCCCTAGTTAGTCCTACAGAAAGGTACCATTAATCATCAAGTGAATAATAGGATCATACCAGTCATTAGTCTAAAATTTTTGTTGATCAAATTGCATGACACTTAACCTAGGGTTAGCATTGGAAATAATTTGAATCAAACCTTGTCACCTTACCAATTTTTTAGTCTTGAGTTTAATGTCATATTCCTGGAGAATAGACATCCACTTACCTCTTCACTTCCCAAGTTCATTTTGGGTCAGCATGACCTTTGTAGTAGGGTCAAGTAGGATGGCATGAACTTTCTTCCTAAGAATGTAGTGCCTAAATTTTCTTGCTACCTTTACAAATTTACATGCTTTTTTATCAATTAAATAATAATTCAACTCAACATTTTAAACATTTGTGCTTATGAAAGCAATTGGATGGTCACATCCATCAAATTTTTGAGTTAAGACTGCAACAATAGTATGGTCAAAAGCAAATGAGTAAAGGTAAAAACCCTTGGAAAAATATATTATTAGGATTGGAGCTTGATCAATTGCATCCTTGATGTCCTAAAGGCTTTCTTATTTTACTCATTTTAGGTGATTTTGGCATCCTTTTTCAACATGTCATTCAATGACTTGACAATTTTTGCAAAATTAGAAATAACATTTCTTACAAAGTTAATTTTTCCATAGAATAATTTTAGATATTTCCTACTATTAGGAGGATATATCTTTGATATATCTTATATTATTTTAAGATCTATAGATATTCCCTCTTTAGTAATGATATGGCCTAACAATTTTCCCTCAATAATACAAAAGATGATCTTATTAGGGTTTATGGAAATCTCATAGATTTTTCACCTTTAAAATACCTGCTATAAATACATGATGTGGTCCTCTCTATTTTTATAAAAAATAGTTATATCATCCATGTATATAATGATGCATTTACCTACCAAGCCTTAGAAAACATGATCCATGGCCCTTTAGAATGTTTATCTTACATTGGTCAATTTGAATGGCATCCTCTTGTACGAAAACATGCCCCACTTGGTGGTAAAAATTAGTCTTCATCCTATCTACCTAATTCACCAATACCTAATTATACCCTAAAAATCCATCAAGAAAGGACATCATAGCAGAACAAGAAACACTTTGTATAACTTGGTCTAAAGAAGGCAAAGGATAGTTGTCTTTTTTATATGACTTATTTATATTTCTAAAGTCAATGCACATTCTTATTTAACCATTATTTTTCCTAACCGGTACCAAATTGGCAACCTCGATAAAATGCCTAATGGGAAATACAATCTTGTCATGCAACAACTTTTTAACCTCTTTGAAAATCATAATCTCTAAAATAGGATTAATAGGCCTCTGATTTTTCATGAAAGGTTTGTAGTCATTTTTCAAGGGTATAGTATGAGTGATGAATTTTGGATCAAAAATATTCAAGTCATCATAGGACCATGCTATTATGTCCTTATAGTTGGTCAACAAGTCTTTGGATTTTTTTTTATCTTCAATGCTTGTATATGTTGTTCCAATTAAAACTAGCTAAGGTTGATCTTGACATCCAATATTAACTAATTTATAATATTTCCCACTCATTTTGTGATTCTTAGTTTTCTTAGCTAACTTATCTTTATCAAAGAATCTCTCCAAGGAAATCATTCCCTTTGGAATATTATTGTCATTTTTCTAAATGACTTTGTTATCAAATTTGCTATCTCCCTCAAGAATATTTTCATTGGCATAAAATATATGAAATGGGCCTCAAATTCTCCTAAGTTGGTCATGAAATCCAAGATTTTTTGGTCATCATTAAAGACCTAAAAATGGTTGACATTATTTGGGATTGAAGGGCATGAAACCATCTCAATGCTATAGTTTGGGGAGTCTTGGCTTGAAATTAGGTTGGTTACAGATGAGGCAATTTCATTAGTAGATTTTTTATCCTCCATAGGGATGGAGAAAATATTAAAATAATCAAAATACTAAAGTAAATCCTATACTCTAAACTTTTACCTTTTAAGGTATGATAATTTGCACTAGTATCTACTCCTTACCTGATTGACTACTAGTTTTGAATCACCATGAACCAATAGTTTTTTGACTTTGTATTTGATGGTAAATTATAAGCCTAATATCATTCATTCATACAATACAAGGTTATTGGTGATGGAAATTAAATTCTATATGAGGCATGATATATCTTACCAACAAGGTTAGTCAGGACAACTTCTACTTCAGACCCAAACTTACATCTAGCCTTATCAAAATGCAGCTTCCAAAATCTAGGCATAGTATGAGAAGGTTTATAATTACTTACCTTAGTAGTTTTAAGAGTGAAATCTCCTAAATTACATTCAACTATGTTCACTTTTTCATTCACAACATTGTGTTTTGTGATCATATGTTTCATCCTTAGGTCTCTTTCTACTCTGATTTGATTTGGTACCCCCTTCCATGGTAGCCATAAATATGATTAGTCAGTGGACATGTATCCATTTAGGGCCTTTTTCCATTACCTACTCAATAGTAATCCATAAGCATCATGAATGTCCACCACCTAGATGTCAATGAATTGATAGACTCTAAGCTCAGAAGCAAGTTGCATATGAACATTTAATAATTCCCCAAATAATTTGACTCTAGATTTATCTAACTGAGTAACAACTCTATCATATTTGATAGGAGTCAAGACAAGTTTTTTATAAATACATACTAGCATAATATTGGTGGATACACTAGAATCTAAAAAATAGTTATGTATATTCTTACCAAACATTTTGATAGTAAGTAGAAAAGGTGGGGACTCTATCTTAACCTTGTACATAACAACATTGGCATTATTTGTTTTGGATGGCTTAATAGGTTTATTTGACAAGGATTCTAGAAATATGTCCCTTTACTTAATGATCTATAGTAATTAATTCAATGTGATATTATCCTTTATTTTGTTCATGTCCTCCACAATGTTATATCCAATCTTATTTGAAAAAATAGATGCATTATTACTTTGTTTAAAAGTACTTCCCTTTAGAGGTTCTAGATTATTATTTGAAGTAGTGTTTGAAGGAGTGATAAAGTTCTTTAGAGGTGTTGAAGTATTCAAATGCTCCCTCTACTCTCTATTCCTCAATGGATATGTCTTCTTAAAGAACTACTAAAAAACATGAACTTCTTCAGGAAAATCATCAAGTTCATTGTCTTCTTGGAAAGGGAAGTCAAACATTTCCAAAATGAATGATTGGTTAGTAGATTTAGATCCTAATGTACTTACAACATTATATTTGTTAGGAATCAATTCAAAAATGTCTAATTCTTCTTGAAAAACTTCAAAAGCTTTACAAAATTCAATACAATCAATTTCACCATGCTTAATAGTGGAATGTACCTTACAATAATCAATTAAGAGAACATCAATAAGATTTATGTCCATAGCTTCTTATTAATAGATGATTCATTTTTCTTATTTTTTTGGAAATTTTCATTTTGTAATCTATTATTTGGTTTATTCAATCTTTGAAATGATAAGTTCATACTTGATTTTTCTCCTATATAGCTAGCTTCTTTTGCAATTGAAGGAAATTTGTGCTATGCTTTTGGACCATATTTAAGATAGACTCATTCTCACTCTTTGGAGTTTCCAAATTATGAACCTAATTATTATTAGTACCAAAGCCTTATAATAATTTGGATTAAATACAGTTGCATTATAGTTCAAAAATCTTAAGTTACGATTAGGAGTAGCACGACTCAAAGGTATTAATTCGAAGCTAGGATCTGATTCAGAGCTAACATATACCAATTATTATTGGGAAAGATATTCAAGGTAGGCATATGTGGATTGAGATTTAGGATAGAATAATCCATCTAACCTGGGGGTTAAATTTGATCATTGATTATCATTTCTTCAAAATATGTTAAGGCTAGATTATTCATAGGTCTGACAACCCTCTTTATAAACACATAGGTCAGAGGATCTAAGGCATCCTGTAGATTTCTAGGGCTAAATCATTATCAAGATTGTAGGGATATATGGTCTAGCTATACATCTCTTGGAACCTAGTATTAAATTCTCTTATAGATTCATTTACATCCCTTTTTATTGTGGTGAATTGTTGGTATATTACATAAGGACTAATAATTTTGCCAAACTAGTCAATTAAAACATTGTTAAAATGGTCCCAACTATTAATGTACTTTTTTGGTAAATTCAAAAACTATTCATACATAATATATTTAAAAGTAGAAGGAAATAGACTACATGATACATCCTCATGACTACATTTAATAATCTTAATGTAGCTTTAGATAATTTAACATGTTCTTTTGCAATTACAATACTAGTTGGACTAAATGTTGGAAAATATTTCTTAGGGTTATGGGGAAGGTCATATACCACACCTACCATATTGATAGGAGAGCCACCCAACCAAGACATACCTTGATTATGTTTTAATGTGTGAGAACCTTAAATTTATGAATTTGGTAAAGACTTTGAAAGTGTACACTTACATTTATCCTACCTAGCTCTTCTATGGACTTCTAACTCAAGCAGAGGTTCCCTAGTCTTTGAACAAAACCTTGTTCAAATTCTTGGCAATTCTAGTTTGGAAAATTTGAATTATATTTGAAATACCATGAGCAAAATAAATATTTACAAAGAATAAATATTAAACTTTCACATTAAGCAAATTTTACAAAGATTCATGTAAATAACAATAAAGGACTAAGATCTTCAACTAAACTAGCTCAAAGATATGTCCAAACACATAAATGTAAATGATATTTACAACTCTAAGCTCAAATTTAGAAAGGATCTATGAATCATTTACCAAAATAGTTATTACTAACCTCAAACCTATTAAATTGACAAACTTAAAGTCATCTTTACCATAATCAAGTGTATACTTTCAAAGAACACTAATCTTTGTCTAAAGGAAGAAAAAAGATGGGTCTAAAACCATGAATATCACCAACCTTTACACAATTATTCCAAAAGAATTATAATCATGAAAAGAATAGAATGATATTTGATCAAAATACACTACAACTAGCAAAGATCCTATAAATTCACTAGGATTTGTTGATTTCCCCTCCTAGAAGTAGCAAAGCTTATGCTTGTTGATGCCTAAATATGTACCACAAGGTGTTCTTAGTGTTTAAAGAAAACTTCTCATTTTAGAATTCAAATAATTCAAAGCATGAGTAGTAGGTTGTGGTAATCTAGTTACCTATGATGAAATAGCAGCAAAAAAAGAATATTATTTCATAATATTTATAAAACTTAGTGGTTGGGAACCACCTTGATCCTCTCAACAATCTTTAAAAAAGATGCAATAATCTATACTAATATCAGTGAATTATGATCAAATTATAATCTAAGGCTATTCTAAAATAAATATTTAAAATTATATTTAAACTAAAGTGATCTAGTTAAAGAAGTAAATGGTAGGGTAGGGTAGAGAAGAAAAGTGTTGTTGATCTTTATCTCAGACATTATGACAAAGTTTAAGTGTTTCCAAAACATGCACTTAAAACCAATATATGAAGTAAATCAGATTAAGCTCAAATAAATACATATATTAGGCAAACTTATAAAGAAGATAAGACACAATGCAAATAAGAACTATGTTTACATTAAATTTTTACTCCTTTAAGTAGATAGCTGATTCACATCTATAAATATAAAGAAAATGAAATGAAGAAAACTGAGTAACCTTAAATTAACCTAGCATATGCACAATTTAATAATTCTACATTCAAAAGGTACATGCCAAGAATTCCAAAAAACCATTCAAATCTAATATTCAGAATAAATAATTGAGAGAGAGGCTAAATAATAATTCACACAAACAAGATGAGACAATCTTCTCAAAATTCTTTTCTTGTATTATTTGCTTCAAATTTTACACTAGTTTTTGTATCTCAAAGAATTCCTTCTCTTTTACAAATGACAATGCTCCTTTTTATAGGCTTTAAGGAAGCATGTCAGTCTATTGTATCAACTTACAAGTGCACAAAATGTAAAGGATAACTATCCTTTTTACCAAATTTCTAAAATACACTAGACTTTCTAAAATAGACCAACCTTTAGGAAAATGTGATAATAAGTTATACATGCCTTTACAAAAGAATACTCCATTTTCAAAATTTATAATGCTTCCACAAAAGGGAATATTCACAACTAGTTAGTGGACTTTGTGCTGATGAAGTCCCTTGATCTTGTTGAAGTGACCTCATTGGCTTTTGATGCTTCTCATTAATAAGTCTCAAACTGATTGTAGGTTCTAGGATGAGCTCATCCTCTTGATTCACCAAATCCCCTAGGTCCCTACCATGTCTCTCCAAAGCTTCCTTAATGCTCATTACCTTGAATATCTTTTATTCTAGAGTTAGGATCATATCCATGACCTTATTGTTGTTAACTCTAAACCTACCTTGTTTTTTCCTCTTTACAACCTACATGACCAAAGTGGTCCTATGCTTGAACTCATCATTTGTTATGATTCCCATGGATATAGTATTTGTAGGCTTGGAAGCTATGGCCCTAAGAAATTGTTCAATTCTATCCAATATATCTTTGTCATCCTTGATAAGTCTTTCCAAGCTCTTGGACCACATGATCAAACCATTGATTTTATCTATGAACAATCTCAAGATTGTATTGAGGTGGGCAAGGTTGACAGTATTGAAACTAGGGATTTTATCCCCTATCAAGATGTTAATTAAATTCTTCATCTTATACTTAGAACTATGCCATTAGGTGATTAACCCATTAGCTACTACATCATATTGGTTTAGTGCACTCTATCTTTCCCTTATTGACTTTAGAGAGTAAAACATGTCATGAAATGATCCCTCAAACATTTCAATCATTGAATTAAGAATAGATAAAACACCTTGCTTCTACAAATTTTCCTTTTTCCTCTATAGGTTCTTTATATGTTGTTTCATGTCCTTGATGTTAGTTTGTAGGTGAACACTTTGATCTTGGGAAAACTCAAGTGTATCCTCTTCAAAAATAGGGTGCTCACTTAGTTTTTGACCCTCCACTTGAGTCAAGCCAATAAATGGCTCCACCTTTTGAAAAGTGAATTACTCTCCACCCACCATAACTTTCTTTATTGTTACTCTTTCTAATATAGTAGTGGTTGGGTCAAAAGGGATAGTTACTAGATAGTGTGTTATTTTTGGAGGATATTGGAATTGTATTTGGGTGCAACCTAAAGATACAAGAGTAGCCACTTATCTTTCCTTCCCTTCCTTCTGAAACTCCACAATCCATGGTTTAAGCTCCTCATGAACATGGATATTAACAGACTTTGTAATTTCCCATTGATTGTGTAGAGTTGGGATATTTTACATCTTTCCATTTATGAACCACTCCAAAATGGTTGGTCCATGAATGGGGTTCTCATCACTAAACAAATTAACCTCACTCAAAGGGTGAGTGAGGGTTAATTTGGGCCTCTTGGTTCCTATAAGAATAAAGGCTAGCTTAGATTCTCTATTTTGTTGGGTAATCAATGGGACTAAGTCCAAAACTATCCCTTTCCCCTTTTACTTTTTTATTTCTTCATTTTGAGTTTGAGGATCCTCTTCTTGTACCTCTTCCTCATTTGATCTATAAACACTAACTAGTTCCTCCAAGGCATCTTCCAATATTTTCCTAGGATCCAATGCAATCATGTCAATAAAATCAATAGGTGACTCGATATTTTTAGGTTGAGTAGAAGATGATACCATTTCACAAAGTTTTCCTTCATGTCTCTCTTTTGTTAACCCTTATGTAACTTATGCCTCTAGCTATTCTAGAGGAGGTTTAGAAGATGGTCTTGGTAGCAAATGGTACTGTAAAGGTCCCATCTTCCATATTTCACCATCTATCTTCTCATCTCTCATCAATCTAACCTCAAGCTTTATATTGTGCATCTTAAATCTTGATAGGAATTCTATGAATGAATACGCTCATATGTACATTGAATCATGGACATCGATTTGATTTTCATATTTCATGTTAATCTATTTGTATTTCAAATGTTTCACAACATTATCCTGGGGGTCCCAATGTCTCAAATTATCAAGCTATAAATTGAATGAGTCCTTATGTTTGGAGATGGTGTCTACATTATCCCAATTCTAAAAATAGTTATACTAATAGTCAAAGGGAAAGGATGAAATATCCCCTTCATTTTGACTTTGCATACACCATCAATACCATGAAATAATTTGTATGATATCTCTATTTAGCTAGCTTGGTGGGTATATAGACTAGTAGTTTATGTGGTTGACTTAAGGTTCCCTCTATCCTAATTATAGTAAAATCAACCAAATGTCCCCAATAATTTCCACATACTTTTTGATTAAGGGACTTACACTCATCATAGGTATCCCTATAATAGCTTCTACTAAAGTTGGGTATACATAGTCACAAATGAATTGTATGTGGTCCCTATACCTGATTACATGTAGTTTGTAATGGTAATGGGAGACCACTTGCCTTCCATCAGGTGATGAATTTTTGATGTTAGGGATTTTGGTAGTGGTCAATAGAGCATCTAAAAGATAAGACATCATAAATAAGTTATTTATAGTCTTCTTATTTATGGAAAGTAATTTTTTATTTAGGTAGATATTGATCATTTTTCTTATAAGAGTAATTCCCTTTTCAACCATATATAAGGGACCCAGACTTTGTTGACATAAGTGGTGGAGGAGGCCCTAGATAATCTGTTAAGAAAATTCATAGTCATTCTAATTCCTACCCTGAATTAGGTGATTGGGATCTTTCTAGTGGGATCTTGGATCACATGGGTTCTTGAATACATTCATAGGGCAAAGATGGTTTTAAAGTCATTTTTGCTAGATCATTCCTTAATTATGGGCAAGTCTACCTGAGGTATGGAAAATTTGTAGTAACTTAAAAAGGAAATGGGGGAGATATAATTAAATTTCACAAAATTTTATTCATGGGTAATTATATCTTGATCAATTCTATAATTTTTAAAAATAGGGGCAATAACATTGATGCAATTCAATACCTTAGGTTTTTGTTATCACATGGTCAAGACTAGATATGTAAATGGAAACCATGTCATAGTATCTCTAGTAGACTATGGAATTATTTTCATCTTCTTTGGTGATTTATTGAAACTCTTAAATGGCCTAGAAAAGCTTGGACTAGTTATTATCCCCAATGTTCAACCCTACAACATCAAATTTAGTATCCTTGAAGACCCTTCTATCTATGCCTAAATTCAAATATAGCTCTATCTTCCTTATTTATTATTTTCATGTTTCCATGATAATGAGATTTATAAATTAATCACAAGTGGTCTACAAATTGTTTTTAGATCAATTTTTAGTTGTTTGGGTGACAATTGAGCTTTCTCTAGTTTAACTGTGATCAAATTAGGGCTTTTATAGATACTAAGGATTTTTGTAGGTCTTTTCAAGCTTTAATGGTATCAATTATTTTCACTTAGGTGAATTTAGTTCCTTAAATTTGATTTAGACTTATGCCTTTATACCTTTGCTTTTTTTGAGCCTAAAAGTTATTTGGTTTTGTCCTTTTTTGATTACGTGGTGTCTATATGGCAGATCTATGGCATATAATTAGATTTTTCATGGAATTTTGTTCATAAATTCTTGAAAAATTGATCATTGCCTTTTAAAATTTGTCTTTGATATCACTCTATCAAATCATCTTATACAGATCAATGTGAGTCACTGATGTCAATCCTACAAGTTACATGCCATTGGTTGTCATTTGTACCAATCCTTATAGTTGCATCACTTGGAAATCCTGTGGGCCTTATGAGCTCTATTTTTATACCAATCTCATAGTTAATGTGTTTATTCCATGTGGTGGATCCATTCATTCTTAGAGGTTACATTAAATAGTTCATAGTGATTTCACTCCATCTGATCATGTTTATTCGATTAGATGTTAGCTGTCTATCCTAAAAAGGTGAACAAATTTTAAGTTAACATGGAACCATCTAAAGAACTTAGGTAAAATACTTTAGTATAAGGTCTTATTTTGTGTTAAATAAACATAAAATTATCGTAAGGCTAAAGTATTTTAGTCTAAGTTTATATAAAAATAAAAGGGACCCCATCGTATGATAGAAGATATAACCATAAGTCTTTAGCCTAAGGTTCTATTGTATTAATGAATATAATCAAAACCTTCAGATATAGAATTACTTTAAATCAATATCTACAAAAATTTAGACCATGATAAATGAAATGAGTCCAAAAAGGGGGTGGTCTTAAGACATAAAGGGACCAAACCTAGGGTTATTATGTTAAGGTTTGGTCATGTTGAAAAACATGACTAAACGTTAGGATCAAAATTTAGGCTAAGTTCATGGCATTCATAATTGATTTCATGTAAATCTAAACCTAGTTAGAAATGTCCTTAAGTCAAAGTATGGCATTTAATAAATATAAGGTGAAAGATTTATTTTAACACTAAAGTGCATGATTATTTTCCAAATAAGTCCCCATTGATCTTGGAAAGTCAAACAACATGTTCATTTATCTAAGTGGGATTGGTTCATGAACTTGAATTTTTACGGCCTCATGGATGTTAGTGATGGCCTCATAGATATCAATGATATTCACTTGAATATCAAAATATAGTTCTAGTAATGTATCAATGGGGCTTAAATTTGATAGCCTCATGGACATTAATGACAACCTCATAGATGTCAAATTATGTCTATGAAAACATTAAATTTGAGCTCTAATAATGTATCACCAAGGCTTAAATTTGATGGTCTCATGGATGTCAATGACAAAATCATGGATGTCAATGATGGGTGTGAGAATTTCAAATTTATGTCCCACAATACATAGTACGCCTTACAAAAAAATTTACCCATTGCACATCATTTGATCGACATCATTTGAAAAAGTGTGAACTATTAATCATGATCCAGATAGTTAAATATGATTGGTTCCTATAGTCATAAATGGATTAAGCTTAGGACCTCATAAAATTTAGACCAAGATTATAGACTAATATTTTATTCACATTAATAAATATGAATAGGACTTAGGATTAAAGTCTATAAGCTAATTTTTAACATAATAAAAAATGGACCCTTTGAATTATTAAAAGGACTTAACATAAACCTTTAACCTAAGGTTTCATTATATTGATAAATATAATAAAAATTTAGGGTAAGACTTAGGTTAAGTCTATGTCATAACAAAGGGGGGGCTCTTGATTTCATGCCATCCAATCTTCAACATTTACTTAACCTTGGGCCATTGATCATGATCTAAGTGATCAACTGTGATTAGTCTTGTGGGTTAATGCTTTTTACTCATTGGGTCCATCTCATACCATTTGATTGCTTTTTCCTGAATGCTTGTGGATCATAGATCTTGTAGAGGAGCATGTAACCTAAGTTAGGGCTTAGGGAAAATAAGACTTAGGATAAATTATTAGAACTAATTTCTAATTAATGTTAATAAATGCAAATGGGATCATAGGACTAAGACATTAGTCTAAGATTGTACAAATAAAGTTGGACCAAGCCAGGAACTTAAAAGGATCTTGTAAACATTAAATTTGGACCACATTAAAATAAAATGGGGCAAAGGAGCTTGGGACATAAAGGGGACCAAAATTATAATTTTTAGGCTAAGGCTTGGTCATGTTGAAAAATATGACCAAGTCTTTGTATAAAAATTAGGCTTAAGTCTATAGCATATTTAAAATGTTCCCACGTACATTATTCTTGCTAGTTTTTCACTTTGGTCTAAGAGGATCTTGTGCTAGGGTTTCTAAATGAGGGTTTTAGGAAGATTGAACATTGATTCAAATTGAATTTAAATAGACCAAAGGCTAGTAAAAGGTAAAATTGAGATAAAATAATTAAAATTATGAAACCTAGGTATGATACCATCAAGGAGAACTCCATTAAACCTATGATATGAAACATAGGGCTCCATTGTTAGTAACATTAGGCAAAGATAAAATAGAACCATGAATAAAGAAGACCAACTAAACCAAGGGGTGGATGATCTTCAAATGTGTATAATGTGCAAAACATGTTAATGATGCTCTGGTCAAGTAAATTTCAACTTCAAAATATAGATTTTGCATAATTTTAACACATGGGTCCCCAATTTTTAGAAATGGGGGTATGTTGCCCTCAACATGGTGCTGATGTTTATTTCTTCTTTGAATATAACTCTTGATACTAATTATATGCATTATAATGTTTCACATGAATTAAATTCATATATAGAATATTAGGTCTAGTTACCCTATCTATTTGTTTCATCAACCTTGGATGCTCTATCGTGGTGTCTTGGAATCCTACCTAAAAGACGTTTACCTCTATTGCCTTTCTCCCTTTTGTTATTAATTTTACTTCAATGTCATCCAAAATTAGTCCTTGTAAAATCTATTTGAAATGATTTTAAAATTGTTAAATCATCAAATCAAAAGTGGTTAAATCTATTAGCTTCCCTTTGTTATCCTAGATTATAGTTAATTCAAACTCAACCAAAATTTATGCTTCTTACATTTCCTATTCTATAAGTTTATTTTCCATAGTTTCAAAAGACAACACCCAATCCTAGGCCTCTTGTGTTCTGATGATATCTAAATATAATGTATTAGCTACCTCTAAAGGGGTCATCAGGTCTAATTCATTGAATACATTATTAGGGGTATATAACACTATGAAATTATTTTTATTTTCATCTTCTCTAAGAAGTTTTAAAAAATTTGTCACTGAATTAACATGTGGAGCCAATTGGACTCTCAAAGAATGAATTGTATCCAAAATTTCATACAACCTAAGTATCACATTTTGTACATCCTATTATATACTAGGGCAAAATCATATCACTTATTGTTTCTCTCTAAGAGTTTCCAACTCTTCTTCCAATTCTTGTCTAGCCAGCTCCATTACCTTATGGATAGCCAATACTGCCTTGGTATGGGTCTCTATATAGGATTTGAGGTCATCAATGTATGATGACTAACCCTTATTCTTATTCTCCATTTTTAAAGGGAAAAAAATTCTTCGCTTTCCTCCAGAATCAACCCTCTCTTAGTGACATCCTCAATCTTTCTTTTTTTGACCCTCTATATTGAGGTTGTGGCTTTGTCAAAAAGTGAGATTATCATGGGAATCTTAGTAATCTTAATATTAGGCCTTTTAGAGGCCTAATATTCTAACTCCTTAACTGAGTCTATAAGAGTTAACTTTATAGGATATGATGGTTGAGCTTTATTTATACATGCTCCTTAGGTTTTGATTCAGAAGAGGGTGATATTGAGGGATAAATTATTTTGAACTAGTCTATGTTCCCAAATTATGGCATGGGATGCAAAACATAAAATAGTTTCCTTTTTTAGGCCCTCTTAGTCATTACTATTATTATAGTTTGGACTAGAGTTGAAGAAGTAAATGGTAAACCCAATTGGGTAGAGGAGGAAACCATTTGAGTGATGGATTAGCTGATGTTATGGAAACAAAAGTGGAGACTATAATAATGGGAGAAAATGTGGTTGGTATGTAAAGAGATATGGTTTAAGGGATATAGATTAAATGAATTAACATTGTAGTGGTGGAGACTGTAGGGGTGATGGTTCAAGAAGTGACAACTAGAAGAGTAAAGGTTTGGTGCATGAAAAGAAGAACAATAGAAAGTGATTACATAAGAATGAAAGTGGAAATAATTAGAACAAGTATGGTAAAAGAAATAGGTAATGAAATTATATGGAAAAGGATTCAGGGGCAAGTAAATATATCACCCTCACTAGATGACTCACTACTGAGGGGTGCCTTTGATTTTAGTGCTTATAAGCTCAAGACCTTAACTTGATGTAGTTCTTCCTCATCTACCACTTGACCTGGCTCACCTTCCATTGAATTTTGTGCCTCTATGATTGCTTATGTAGATGAGGTCTAAGGTCTCTCCCCCTTGTTTTCCTTTGATAACACTATGCCATTTTATTAGCTTATGGAGAAATCATCTATTGGGGAAGATGAGGGATAGTCATGATGTATGTTAGGGCTATTAAAGCTGCCATAATAGGTTGCATTTCTTCCTCATCATAATAATTCAATAAAATGATCCCCATTTCTTACCTACTTATGATGTCCTTTTCTTGTGTCAACTCCTATGCTAATTCCTACTTAACTTCATTAGTTCAACAAATTATGATTGAAATAGAGGAGTTTGTTCCTCTTCTTCTTATATAGGAGTGAGTATCTCTTCTATATATTGATGTTATTCATGTTCTTCAAAAACTAATGTTTTACTTACTATTTTTTCTTTCTCTTACTATTCTTGATCTATGAATGGATGTTGAGGATATTGTTTCTTATCCACTGGATATTGTTATGACCTGCCACTCTATAAGTTAAAGGATATCCATCCTCCTAGTGGTGGGATCTTGAATTTTTCTTGGCTAAGATTAAGGGAGGGGTCAACTTGTATCACATTCAATAATTCTTCACTCAAGCACATTGTCACTACTCTTTATTTTACTTCCTCATCATCCTTAACATTAAGAAATAAGAAGTCATGTTCAAATGGCTCATGTTTATATGAGATGCCTAGGTTGTGGATATTTTGTTGGACTCTCAAATGGGGGTCATAATCCCTATAAGGTGGAGTGGTCAATGCATATACTTTCCTTACATTCTTAGCTTCCCTAAAGTGTCTCCTAAAAGTGTATTTCATCCTCCCAATAGTGATATGGGAGCCATAAAAGGTACATTTATTGTTCTTTGTTAAATACTCGTATATTACATTCCATATCTAGAAGGCAATTTCATATTTGGCCACCTTGTCAGGAAAACACTTGGGAAGATGAAGATGGTCCACCTTATGACCAACAATCATGATAATAGTATAATCAGGCTAGAACTAGTAGTCTCCTACATTGGTGAGTATTTTGGCAATGCTGGGTGAAATCATAGCTAGAGGCTAGTCATGAATGACCATACAAACCTAAGCATAAAGGTCCTCTAGAATTTTGGGATCATTTATAACATATACATATATGTGGATGAAAGAATGAAATTCAATTATGTTGTTCTTGATAACATTAGGGTTAATACTGTATCGAACCCCATTATGGCTATACATTATTACCATGATTGCATCTAGTAGGTATGACATCATATAAAAATTTCTCATTTAGGGACTCTTGTCTTTGTGTAGAATTTGGTATTATAGGTAGGCACTAATGAGTTCACCCAATGCATAGGTGCACTCTAACGTAATGATTAGGTTTATTAGGGGTACCTATTTTAGATGTAGGAAGTAGATGCTTAGGTGGCCAAAGAGTAAGTATATCAATGCCATGCCTATGTGAATACCAATCCTAAATTAGGTGATAAAGACATGATTATTAATATTCTCTTTTATGTTGAACATGTTTCCTATAGTAAGCCACTTTATTACTACTCTCTCCACATTATTTCCTTTCTTCTAAGTGACTATAGTATGTAAGTCAAATGTAACATCTCAGATAGGGAGAATTAAATAACTCATGAATTCTTCTCTAGAGATGTATGAAATAATTGTGTTATTATCAACATAGTGTAGATAACTAATATCTACAATTTTACCTTTAAAGAATATGCCTCACAATAAGTCTATACAAGGCATGACTTATGACTTGATAACTTCATAGTGAAGGGCCTATCACTTGAATGGGAGTAGGTTTGCTATAATTTATTAATCCTTGCCTAAGATGTCTTCTTCCAATGAAAATTAATCAATTTTTTATAAAACCTCCCATAAATCCAAGTAATTTGAATAGGGGCCATCAAATATAGTTGCATCAAAATTCATGTCTAAGTATTCAGAATAGTCCTTGATTGAAAACCTAGAAGGTGTTGAGGGTCCCTTGTATGAACTAGAGGAATATGCCATGGTTGTTTGATGGATGATGGTATTATTTAAGATTTTGAAAATGGTGGTGAAAAAACTAAATTATGTGAGTTTCAAGTCATTCTAGTCACAGTTAAGGATTTTTAGATTGTAGAAAGCTAAGTTTGCTTGATCTCTTAAAAATATAATGAGAAAAACTCAGTTAAGGGATCAATTTTATTGATTTATAAATTCATCCCATTTTGTGCACCATTAATCTCTAACATCTATCAGTTCATCACCTTCATTCAATTTGAGCTTGACCACCCAATCCTAGTATACATGCCACATAACATGCTTTCTCATTTGGGGTGCCAAAGTGTTGCCTTTCCCTTCTAACATTTGTCATTATATTTTTTAGTTTGGGGAATAAATTTTTTCCTTTATACCTAATAGACCTTAAAAATAAAAATGCTCTTCATAGAAATTTGTTTCAAAATAATTTGTCTAAAAGTCATCGAAGGAATAGTACCTAAAGACTAAGTACTCTTTAAAAATATTGTCATTCAAGAGGAAGTTGTTGCATAGAAAGTTATCAAATATAAAATTTCTAAATGAAATCTCCCAAAGAGAAAGTTTATGAAGTAAAGCTCTTGAATATGAAAGTTATTGAATGAAAACCTTCTAAATGAATTTGTCTAAATGAAATCTACTAACTGAAAGGATAGTTCCCTAAGACTAAGGTTTAAATTGCTTTTGAAGACCAAAGTTTCCAAAGAAAGGTTTTTGAAGAGAAAATCACTGAAGATAGAGTTTTTGAAGGAAAGTTACTAAAGATATAGTTCTCAAATAAAAATTTATCAAAGATAAAGTTCTAAAAGACAAAGTTGCCAAAGACAAAGTTGTTAAATACTAAGTTCCCAAAGACAAAATTGTTGAACATAAGTCTTACAAAATTAAAGAATATTAATAAGCCAATTTGAATACCTACTATACATAGAAATATTTTCTAAATTTTCATTAATAGATTATTTTGAACAAGTCCTTTTAAATGGAGAAAAAGGTGGACCATAACATGATTCAATGTCCAAAATACCAAGCTTCTACAGATAATAAGAATCAATAAAAAAACATATATACCTAGATAAAATAAGTCCTCTAAAATAAAAAGGGTTGTCCCCACTTTTTAAATAAAAAGTAAAAGGTGGGGTGTGTTGAATACAACAAATTGAAACTCATAGGGATGAATACTCTGAAGTTTTCAAGAACCCAAAATCCTAGTTTTGCAATCCCAATATCAACTATAAACCTGAATAAAATAAATGATTAAATCATAAATGAAAATAATATCTTAATAATTCCATGTAACATACTAAATTTGATTATACCTTGGACCTATATTTGGGAAAGTGATGTTCTTTATCTCTTATCTTAGGGTTTTAGGCAAATACATGGGGTGAATTGTAGGTTTCATTTTGATTGGGAATTAGGTGTATAGATATTGGATGCTCAAGAATTGATCTACTACCAACCAAACATCCATAGCCCAAAAAAAAGATACCTTTGATAACCTCTTCTCTCTTTCTTCATTTTTTCCATGATGCATGATACATTGATCTTATTTCATCATGTAGGCTTCTAATCCTCTTTGATTTTATTTTGGACTTTTGGATTATGCCTTTTATTTTTAAACTCTTTTTTTTCTTTCTAAACGAAAGAGGGAATAAGGTGATGAGCATGAGATGGTCTTAATAAAGTTATTGTTTAATCAAAATTTCCCTAGAAAATTTTACCCATGTCAATGGTTATTACCTTAAATAAGTATTAGCATTTTATGTACATTTAACCTAAGGGGATAAAGAGAGATTTATAAATTTCTCACATAACTATGGGAGCAATTTTCATGTTCTTTATGGAATCATTAGCTTTGGGACATAGTCATGGATAACTCTCTCATTGCTTACCTAGATTAAGAATTTTGAACTACAATGTGTAACACCCATTTATTTGAGTTTGATTTAAAACACCTAAAAATATTATTTGATTATAATAGGATTGATCAACTTAGACTACAATGAAATAAAAAGAAAACTACCCTAAAAAGTAAGGAGACTACTGAAAGCAAAAAGGATACTATGGAAAACACAAACTACTCTAATAAAAACAAATGACTAAAATCATGAAATTAAAAATAAATAAAATCTAACCTACTCCTACCTCTATCAAAAAAAAATTCATTACTCAGAGACCTCTCCATATGGAACATGAAGTAATGCTTCAAAAACTATCCATTAACTAGATACACCAAATCGTCACCTTGAAGATATTTTAAATGGAATGCATTATTACCCAGGATCTTAGATATCTGATACAATCATATCCATAATAGGGTAAAATTTTCATTCATTCATTTTTTATCATGGGCTTTGTCTCATATCAACACCAAGTTAGAGATCTTGAATGCTTTGAATTTCTCACTCTTGTGAAACTAACTCTTGATCACATCCTAATGTTTGCTAAATTTTTGTAATGCTTCATTCTTAAAGTCTTCCATTTTGATAATATCTAAAAATATGGACTCTATTTTATCATTAGTATCCATGTATTCTTGTATAAAATAATATGTTAGTAGCCTTATCATGATTGGAAAAATTAGTTATTTACCATAAACTAGTAGATATGGTGAGGATTTAAGGGCTTGTTTATACCTAATCTATTCTGCCCAAAGTGCTTATTTTAGTAAGAAATGTCACTCCCTGAGCTTATCTATGGTCGACTTCTTGATATCATTTATGAGGTTCCTATTAGTTGACTCAACCAATTCATTCCCTTGTGGGTAGTGATTAGAGGATGATTAGATTGTAATTTGATTATCATGAGCCCATTAAGTAAAATCAAATAATTAAAATGTTGGTCCATTATTTAAAAGCAAATAGATATGCATGCCAAACCTAGTTGTGATTTGTTCTTAAAGAAAATTGATCACATCTTGGGCTATTGAGTTCTTGGTTGTTACTACCTCAGTTCATTTAGTGTAATAATCTATAGTAGTGAGCACAAATTTGTGCCCAAGTGAGGAATTCAAGTTTTTAACACTAATGAAATCCAAGCCCCATTAGACAAATGGCCTACCTTCAATCACAAGATGTAATGTCATTACTACATATACCTCTATCTTTTTCAAGACCTAGCATTCATGACACATCCTCACATGGAAGTGACAATACTTAGAGATTGTTGGCCAATAATAATCCATTCTGAGTATTTTATGGGTTGTAGTATTCCTAGATGGATGGTCACTATGAATATTTTGATGTATATTTTTAAATATCTCTTAATATTCTCCACATGACACACATCTTAAATAGATGCCTTTGTAATTCTTCTTGTAGAGGACTCCTTTCATGATCATATAATGAGCAGCCTTGAGCCTCAAGGCTTTATTTTGCTCTCTCTTGAGTTCTTAGAGACATGTTCTAGTGAGTAAGAATTGAATAATTCCTGAATACTAATCCTCTTGGGAAACATGTGTTTGGAATACCTCTTAGATGGTGGTGTATTGGTTTGGTTCAATCATCAACTAAATAATGCATTGCCCTCTAACCATCTTGGTAGGTTTAATTTTAATATAAAACTAATGAAACTTCTCCATCCATTTACCTCTATGCTCCTCCAATTTATTTGTCCTAGCATAAGATTGACATCAAGATTTGGTGCTATAGTGATGGTCTTTTTCTAGAGGATGTAGTGCCAAAACTTCTTAACCACCTTGATAAGAACAAAAATTTTCTTGTCAATTAGGGAGTATCTGAGATCTTCATCTTTCAAGTTAGTGATCATGAATGTGATAGGATGTTCACTTTCATTCCTTTTATACATAAGTAAAATAGTAATAGTATTCTCTGAGGTGAATGAGTACAATAAAAAGTCTTTAATGAAATCTGGGCTTACCAACACTGAAGCTTTTGAAATAGGCTTCTTTATGTATTGAAAAGACTTCTTAAATTTAGGTGTCCACTTCACTTTGTTTTTATACTTGAGCATTATATTTAGGGGATTGAAAATCTCTCTAAATTTTGATATAAATATCCTTTTAAAATTTATCTTCCTAAAGAAGGATTTGAGATCCTTTTTTTGTTTGGAAACAATAATTTTAAAATCCCCTAGATCCTATCTAGGTCAACGGTGATCCCATATTTAGTAATAATTCAACTTAGTAGCTTGCTTTCGGTAACACTAAATATACTCTTCTTGGGGTTTAGTGATATACCAAACTTCCTACATCTTTCAAAAAATGGACTGAAGGTGGTTGGTATGATCAACTCTATTTTTAGAGAAACTAGTGAGGTCAATTGCGTATATGATTATGCACTTGCCTATAAATCCATAGAATTCATGATCCATTACTCTTTAAAAAGTATCTCCAGTTTTTATCATCCTAAATGGCATTCACTTTTATACATATGTACCCCATTTTGTAGTAAATGTCATTTTCATCATATCTTTCAATTTGACTAGTACTTAATTATAGCCTAAAAATCCATATAAAAAGACATCATTTTAGACCCACTCATAGTTTTTATTACCTCATCTAAGGATGTAAAAGGATAATTATCTTTCTTAAAAGCTTTATTCAAAATTTTGAAGTTGATATAGTTTGATTTTGATGCTTTTCTTCTTGATCAAAACTAGATTTGCCACCCAAGTTGAATGGCGAATAGGCAAAACTATCTTATCACTTAAAAACTTATCTACTTCCTTTTGGATCAATGGTTCCAAGATATGATTAACTATCCTTTGCCTTTTCCTAAATGGTTTATGATTAGGCCTGAATGGAATCATATGGGTGACCAATTTAGGATTAAATGCCCTTAAATCATCATAGGTCCATATAGTTACATATTTATACCTAATAATTAGTTCTTTAACCTTTTTCCTTTAATTTGGCTTTCAGATTAAGCTAATATTAACTAAGTGTGCATTCTTCTCATCACTTACATTTTTTGAGCTGAATTCAATCTATTAACCTTGAGATTCCTCTATGATTATGCTTGATGATCCATATCAAAGGTTATTTCCAAGGCAACCATCCCTAATGGGAGACAATTATCCTTTAGTTAGATAACACCTTCATCCATTTATTAATGAAACCTATGGATTATTTCATTGCCATCAATTATCTAAGATTTAAACTTTCCTAAATTTTTCAAAAATTGAATGATTTGCCAGTCATCATTAAACACTTGAAATTTTTTAACATTGTCTAATATTGAAGGATAGGGTACCAATTTAATTGATAACTTATGGACTTTTGAATCTTTTAAGGGTGTAAAATTCACTATTAAATTGACCAATGATTCATCATTTTGGTTTTGTTCTCTTGAGATAGCTACTATGTTGAAAGCTTCAAATTATTTAATTAGATCCTAAGCTTCATGCTTATATTTATTTAAATATGACAATTTTCATTAATATTTATTTTTGACCTGGTTAACCAAAAGTTTAGTGTCTTTATATACCAGATGTTCTATGACATTATTATTTAGGGTAAATTGTAATCCTCAAATTAGGGATTCATACTCAGCTCTATTATTGGTGCATGAGAATTAGATCTTATATGCTACTAATAATTTCTTTTCTTATGGATTGACTAGTTTGATGCCAACACTTAATCCTTAATTGGACCTTGTTATGTCAAAATGGAGGGTCCATAATGAGGAAGGGCCCAAAATTTATTTTGGTGCTTCATGTCTCATAGTAAATGTATAAATTCCAAGACTAAGAGACTTTTGACTTACCTCTTCATTAGTGGTGTTTTATTCTATAATAGGGTGATTCATTATTGTCTATTGATCAATCCTGATCTAGTTTGTAATGTCTCTCCATAGTGGCCAAATATACAAAAAGTACATGGAAATATATCTATTTAACATTTTTGATGAATCTATACTCAACAATAATTCATATCCTTTAGAGATATCCACTACTAATATATCAATAGTCATCTTTACTTTGTGATCTGAGGCAACCTAAATTCTTACATCATTAAGTTCTCCCAAAACTACCACTATTGTTTTATCCAATTGTGACATAGTCTTCTTGGATGGATTTGGGTTCAAACCTACATTTTGATAAATGGAATTCAACATTACTATTGAAAAAGATCTAAAATGTACCAAAAAATTATATATTTTCTTTCTAAATTCTTAAATGGTCAACAAGAAAGGCAGAACTTCAAGATTGCTTTTGTATATAACATTTGTGTTAGTTGTCTTGGAAATTTCTAGAATAAACTTACTTATGATGGAATTCTATAAGAGCTCCTTCAGCTCTGTGATTTGTACTATCTCATGAAGAGTGATATTAGCCTTAATTTTATTCATATCCTCAATAATATTATATCTTCATATTCCTCTCTATGTTGAAGCTAATCATCCCATTTAGGGGGAGGAGGATTATTATCAGCTTTAAGATTTAGAGGGATAACTGTATTATTGGTAGGATTTGAAGTGGTGAGAGACTACCTATTATTTAGGTTATAATTATTCCTATTAAACTACTAGAATGCTTACACTTCATCATAATTATCATTCAAAATATTGTCATCTTCATTGGAGAAGGAAGACTCATAGGTTTCAAAGACCATAGCTAAACTTGAAGGGCCAAATTCATGAGGAAGATATGGAGGATTCATCATTTGATCTTGTCTAATCATTATTCTCTATAATATTTCAAAGGATACATATAACTCTATACAATCCAATTCTCCATGCTATGATGTGTTATGAAGCTTGCACCGATAGGGCAAAGTTATCTCCATGATATTGATTTCTAGAAGATTATTAAAATATTATTGTTTTGTACTATCAGTGGGCTTGTTGAACGGCCTATTGTATATTATAAATCCACAACTCTGGTTATAATTCTAATTAGTGGCATTAAACATCCTTTTCTACATATTAAAGAAATCGTTATTCAACTTCTAGACCATTATTTATATGGAATCCAATTGATCTTTATTATAACTAGAAACCTAAGTGACTACTACATTGGTGTGATCTTGATGTTGATTCCATTGATGGCCATTCCTTTGTATCTAATTATTCCAAAAATCATAATTTTGATTTGTTGTTTATTGTGTCAGAAGAGGTAAAGTGTATAACTAAATTTTGGTTGAATATGGGGGCATTTTGATTAGCATGTGAAATTATATTCAAATATGGGAGACCATTATTGAATGTTTGACCCCATGAATTATGATGGATAAGCTATGGATTGAGTTGCTTATCAATATTAATAACTTCTTAGAATACCAAAGCTAAAGTATTAGTGGTGGTAACTCTTGTTTCTATTAATTTCCACTCATTTATTAAATCTAAAATTAAATAATGAAACTAGTAATAGGGTGTGTAAAAGAATACTTCATAAAGTGTGCACATGAATCTAGATGATGATGGGAACTCCTATTTGGCTAGGAAAGAATAACTTGTAGATAAGAACGACACTAGAAAAAGGGGTTGTTAATAAATATATGAGTAGACTGCATAGCGTGAGCTAGATCTAAGAAGCATATTACTTACTAGGAGGTTGTCAATCCACTATTATAATGATTAAGTTAAAATAGATAAAGTAAAAATCTACTTGTATAAGATAAATGAAATGTAATACAAAGAAAGTAAAATGCTAGTTAATAGAAAATGACCAAAATTAACAAAGTTGATCAAAAAATTATGCCAAAATGGTCAAGATCTAGTCCAAGAAATTAACGAAGGTACTATATGTTGACCATTTTTCACCCAACAGGCCAAAAATTGGTCCCCCTCTACCCCTATTGTTCTAGGCCATTTTTATTTTCTGATTTTACATGAATCTATCCATTTTTACAAACTCTGTAGGTCCAAATCTATAGACTCTATAGGTTTTGGATTTTTATGGGCTCTATAGGTTTTAGATTTCTACAGACTTAGTAGGTTAGTCCTTTGGCACATGGAGAATAAGTTATAGAGAGTTCAAAGTTTTACAAGGCTTCTTCGAGCTCTGATCTGAAGAAGATCACAAGAAAAGTTGGCATGGTTGAACCAGTAAACCAGTTTAATGCTTTGGTTTAATGCCTGGTTCAATCACTTGGTTCAATCGGACTTAGTTCAATGCCTAGTTTAATCAGTAGTTCAATCACTCCATTTCAAATCCTAGTTCATCACTTCAATTTCTAGGCTTGGTTCATCACTTGCTTCATAAGCTAGTTCAAATGCTTCGACTTCAAGTTCATCAGCATTTGGTTCAATGTTGGTTCAACCACTGGGTTCATCGGTGTGTAACATTAAACCATTGAACCAGTTCAACTGATTGGTTCAATGGCTTGGTTCAACCATGTTGGTTCAATGCCTTAGTTCAACACTCAGTTTAAGTAGCTCCTAGTTCAATCAGATGGTTAATTCGCAAGGTTCAATAGGCTCGGTGCACAGCGTTGAACCGTTGAATTGGTTTAATGCATTGGTTCAATCACTCTAGTTCAATGCATTTTGGTTCATCATCAAGTTTAAAGGCTTAGGTTTAATACTTCAATTTAGTTCAATGGTTTAACACCTTCAGTTCAACACTTTGGTTTAATGAATCAGTTCAAAGGCTTGGTTTAAGGGCATTGGCATGTAGTAGTTGAACCGTTGAACCAATTTTGGTTCAATCGGTTGGTTCAACAGCTTGGTTCAAGGGTGTGCCCTATAGCCAAAGGTCCATAAGCCCTTGCGGAGGGTAGTTCAAGTCTAAAAGCCCTAGTGGAGGGCAAACACTTTAAAGGGGACACAAAAGGAGCATTTTAAACTTTAAGAATTTTTGTATAGGCGAAGGCCAAATTTTTTCAAACTTTTTGTTTGAAGGAATTACTTTAGATAGAAACCCTAAAGGAATTTAGCGAGAGACCACCAGTGTAGGGAAAGTTCAAAGAGCCTAACAAAAAAGATAAAGTGGCCAATTCTCATAGACTTTTTGTCCACAGGAAAAAGGCTCGAAGCATAGAAGCCTACAGAAAGGACTCGATAGACTTTTAAAAAGATGATGACGTCCTGAAGGCCATCAAATTTAAGCAAATGAACTAGTTGTTGGGTGACAGTTGCGTGAATGTCAATTTTAATGTAGTAAAGTAGCTATTTGTTTTGAACTATAAAGAGTGCTAATTCATGGGAAAGGCCCAAGGAATGTAGTGACCTGCCAGAAGATCACCCCGAGTGCTAAAAGAGTAAGAAGAAGACAAGAGTAGAAAAGACAAAGTATCTAAGTGTCAAAGGGAAGGTGAGTTATTATAGATGACTGATGTGACCTATTTTTTGTAGTTAGCATTGATGAGGGGACAAGTTTCAATCTGTTTACAGAAAAGAGGCATGGTCATGCTCTTACATTAATGTTTGAATGCCAAAGTTAGTTTTGGTGATTATACAACATGATTCCAGTAGGCCTCTTCTGAAGAATGACATTAGTAATAGTGGCTTTCCTCTTCCCAAGATTTAGAATGCACATGGGCCACTTGCAAAAAAGAGCACCAAAATCTTTCCCAGGAAGTGCCAAGTTCTTTTCCTCTTCTTATATATTGTAAACTTCTATTTTGAGAAGGGATCTGCTCTCAGCCTTAAGGAAAAACTTTGCCCAAAAATCTCTTAGGCTTGTAAGGTAGAGTTCTACCAAAATTTTACCTTGAATTAAATCTTAGCTATTTTTTACCTCCATTATGAGTTTTACATCTTTAGTATGTGTCTATGCATTTGATTCTATGTTAAGTCATTTTCTTAATGCTTTTGCAGAATGATTTCAGCATGTCTAGTGCATTTTTGAGTTTCCTTTTATAGGTTTGTCAAAAGTGTCCCTAGAGGAGTGTAGGTGAAGTGGATAGGCTACTATAGTGTGTCCCAGAACACCTCTAGTAGTTATTTCCTCCCTGTATCTCCATGGACCCCTAACCCATTGATGCAAAAGGTTTTCTCACTTTAGATGAAGTGTATAGGCACTCCCTTTTGGTGAATAGTGTATGTTCGAGCTGGGTGGATCACATTTTTTGGTGTATTACCTTTTATTTTTTAGGCTTAGGCTTTGTTTTCAGCATCTCTCTCTCCCTTTTCACCCCCCCCCCTTTTCTACATTTTTAGTTAGCAGTAGGAGAAACTAGGGCCTATATGATACATCAAAGGAAGCTAGCCCTCATCTAGAGACTCTCCCCTCCAGCTTCACCAATCTGTCAGGTGAGAGGGGAGTTTCCATTATTGCATGAAGAAGGTAGGAGTTTGGTTTCCTGCCAAGGGTGCAATCTTCTACGTCAATAGTTTCTAGCACACTTGGTGGGACCAACTAGGATAAGTTGTGTCTAAATATTTAAAGAGTTTTTGGTGTGTTCTTCAACTGACCAACCTTTGGAGGCTTTTGCATCAACACCAATGGCAACTCTAAGTTGAATCTACTAGTTAAGTAGCCTGGTGCCATCAAAAATCACTTTTTGTATGTATAATTCCTTTGCACAAAATCATGGGTCTTGTTTTCCTTCATATGACTATGATCAAGCTCAAGATTTTTAGAGAATCACCTCAACCAACTCTCCTAGTTGCCCTGCAATGATAAGGGAAGTGGCCCTTGAGTTTGAGAAGTAGACAATGGAGATTAATAGACTGGAGGAGTAGTACAAATATTAGTAGGAGCTGATGTATAAAGAAGAGTGTTTGTTTAGGCAAGCATATGCCTTGTAATCCATGGAGGAGGAGGTAGCAAAATGGAGAAACCCATTTATTAAAGGTAGTCAACCTTATGTGTCCCCTCCTATTCTGAAGCAAGCCCCCTCTTTTGCACCAAATCCTTTCTATCAGATAGCACTCACCCACTCCAGCTCATCTGATGCATATACTCTCAATCCCATGCACCTAGATTTCCAACATCAGAGGGCATTAGAATAACCTCCCATGGATATGAACCTTCTAAACTCGTTAGATTATGAATTTTCCATTAGGGGGAATACCATGAGCCAACACATCCCTCTTCTAGAGACTCTTCTGGTGCATCAATAGTCTCTTCTTAGCATTCCCCAACCTCCCCATGTGCCACATGATGTAAAAATTCTAAGTCAGAGGAAGGAATGCTAGGAACCAACCCAGAGCCTTGAAGAGGATGATGCTGGTGACCTCTAAGAAAGATTCTTTCAAGATAACCTAGCCAAGCAAATTGAAGATTTAGAGGCTAGGATGAGGCTACTTCTTGAAAGAGAGATAGAACCTTCAGACGTTGTGGAGGAGCTCCAAGACCTTGGAGAAAACAAAGTTGCTGCCTATTGATAGGAGCAAATTTCTAATTCTAAGATCCTGAACTGGGGGAAAATAATAGAATCATGGGGTAGATAAGAGGAAAAGCAAGGTTTTTCTCAAAACCTTGAAGAAGATGAGGCTACTCCTACTCATGATGATGCTGGTGACTTCTAGGAAAGCCTCTTCCAAGAGGATCTAGCTAGGAGAATTGTAGAGTTGGAATCTAGAGAGAGATTCCTTAACCAGTGTGTGATAGATGGTTCAGACCCAATGGCACATTCCATGTCTAAACACACCTCACCTACACATTTTTAAGAGAGCTATCAAGCCACACCTAATATTGATGAAGTGATGACCAAGTGGAAGGAGGAAAATCATTTGCTTCTAGGTCAAGGACTGCCTCCTCTTACACATGGTTTTCCCACTTCACCCCTTCTTAAGGAGGAACCTATTTTGCAAGAGGTAGGTGAGGAGTAGAAGATATAATCTATAGTTTTTCAAGGGGATATCATAAGTGATGGCAAAGAATAAATCATCATCGAGGCTTTTTGTGAAGTCATCATGAGCAATGAAGAAGACTTAGGTCACACATACATGCAGATGTTCCAGTAATACGAGGAAGAACAAAAGCATGGTGAGCTCTCTTCTCCTTTATTAAATGAACTTCCCTATTATTTTGATGAGGAGGATGACTATGCTGAGGAGCCTAGTTTAGAGGAGGATCAGGAGGATATCTTTAAAAATCTAAAGATCCTAATCTTGGAGGAGGAAAAGGAGAGGTTAGTCTTCCTTGAGGAAAGCCTTGAAGAAGAGAGCTTTGAATAGAGAGGTGATGTTCTATGGGATGAGCAATCAGTTTGTGGTTCCATTTTAGACATCACAAATATCACCCTTCTTTATGGAGGCCAAGAGGGAGCAAAGGATGAGTTTGATAGGATCTCTAATGAAGCAGAAGGAAATAGGTCAAACCATGATGCATTGTAGAGGGACTGTGCACATCAAAGGGCTAACAGTGATAAGCTAGTAACCAATAATTTCTTGGTGAAGAGCACCAGTATGAGGGACCAACATTTAACAAGCTTCTAAGGATAAGTAGAGTACATATATGTTAGAAGCATGTTTGATTCTAATCCACTCAAATAGCAGCCAACTCAGGTGACAGGCAAGAAGAGTAGGTCACCAACTCTCTTTTTCATTCAGCTACTTGCCTGGCATCATAAGTCTTCTTGCCAAGAAGGGGACTTAAAAAGTTTTCCTTTATCCAAGAGGGAAGCAAAATTTCTTGGTTAGCTATATATAGTAGTTTGTTTTTAGTTTCTTTTCTTGATTTCCCTAAGTGCAGTTTGCACTGGTAGTGTTTTTAGCCTTGTGTGTTTCCCTTTGTGTGTGGGGTAAAAAGCTTCATGTTTGATTCTTAGATCTTTTGGGGCTATTGCTAAGACTCTTTCAAAGCTACATCTGAATCTGTGCCCAATGGACTATAAGGCAACTGGTCTTTAAGCATAACAGGCATGCTTCCCCTAGGAGTCACCAATTTATTGACCATTTTTTGCCCAACAAGCCAAAATCGGTCCCCCTCTGCCCTTGCTATTCTAATCCATTGTCATTTTCTAATTTTTCATGAGTCTATCTATTTCTATGGACTCTGTAGGTCTAAATCTATAGACTCTATAGGTTTTGGATTTCTACAGACTCTACAAGTTTTGGATTTCTACGGACTTAGTAGGCTAGTCCTTTGGCACATGGAGAATCAATTTTAGAGAGTTTTAGGTTTTACAAGGCTTTTTCAGGCTCTAGTCTAAAGAAGATCACAAGAAAAGTTTCCATGGTTGAACCATTTAACTAGTTCAATGCTTTGGTTCAATTCCTAGTTCAATCACTTGGTTCAATCAGCCTTGGTTCAATGCCTGGTTCAATCGGTAGTTCAATCACTCCATTTCAAAGCTTGGTTCATCACTTCAAGTCCATCACTTCAATTTTTAGGCTTGGTTCATCACTTGCTTCATAAGCTAGTTCAAACACTTTAGTTTCAAGTTCATCGACATTTGGTTCAACGTTGGTTCAACCACTTGGTTCATCAACGCGCAACATTGAACCGTTGAACTAGTTCAACCAATTGGTTTAATGGCTTGGTTTAACCATGTTGGTTTAATGCCTTAGTTCAACACTCAATTTAAGTAGCTCCTAGTTTAATCAGATGGTTAATTATCAAAGTTCAATGGGCTCAGTGTGCAACATTAAACTGTTGAACTGGTTTGATGCATTAGTTCAATCACTTTGATTTAACATGTTTTGGTTCATTGACAAGTTCAAAGTCTTAGGTTCAATGCTTCAGTTTAGTTTAATGGATTAACACCTTCAGTTTAATGATTTGGTTCAATGAATTAGTTTAAAGGCTTGGTTCAAGGGCATCGACATGCAGTGGTTGAATTGTTGAACCAATTTTGGTTCAATGGGTTGGTTTAACAGCTTGGTTCAAGGGTGTGCCTTACAGCCAAAGGTCTAGAAGCCCTTGCAGAGGTTAGTTCAAGTCTAAAATCCCTAGTGGAGGGAAAACACTTCAAAGGGGCCACAAAAGGGGAATTTTAAACTTTTAGAATTTTTGTAAAGGTGAAGGCTAAATTCTTTTGGACTTTTTGTTAGAAGGAATTCCTTCAGAAAAAAAGCTCGAAGGAATTCAGGGAGAGGCCACTAGTGTAGGGAAAGTTCAAAGAGCCTGATAGAAAGGACAAAGTAGCCAATTCCCACAGACCTTTTGTTTATAGGAAAAAGGCTTGAAGCATAGAAGCCCACAAAAAGGACCTAACAGACTTTTTCCAAAGATGGTGACATTTCAATGGCCATCAAATTTAAGCAAACAAACTAGCCATTGGGTGACAGCCACGTGAATGTCAATTTTAATGCAGTAAAGTAGCCATTTGTTTTGAATTGTAAAGAGTGTCAATTCATGAAAAAGGCCCAAGGAATATAGCGACCTACCAGAAGATTGCCCCTAAGGGCTAAAAGAGTAGGAAGAAGACAAGAGCATAAAAGACAAAGTGTCCAAGTGGCAAAGGGAAGGTGAATTATTACCAATGAGCAGCGTGACTTATTTTCTATAATTGGCATTGATGAGGGGAAAAACTACAGTCTGTTTGTAGAAAAGAGGTGCAGCCATGCTCTTACATTAATGTTTGAATGCCAAAGTCAATTTTTGTAATTATACAGCATAGTTCTAGTAGGCCTCTTCTAAAGAATGACATCAATAACAGTGGCTTTCCTCTTTGCAAGATTCAGAATGCACATGGGCCACTTGTAGAAAAGAGCACCAAAATATTTCCTAGGAAGCACCAAGTTCTTTTCCTCTTCCTATATATTGTAAACTTCTCTTTTGATAAGGGATATACTCTCAGCCTTAAGGTAAAACTCTGCCCAAAAATCTCTCAGGCTTGTAAGGCAGAGTTCTACCAAAATTTTATCTTGAATCAAAACTTAGCTATTTTTTTACCTCCATTCTGAGTTTTGCATCTTTAGTATGTCTCTATGCATTTGATTCTATGTTAAGTCATTTTATTAATGCTTTTATAGAATGATTTCAACATGTTTATTGTATTTTTGAGTTTCCTTTTATAGGTCTGTCAGAAGTGTCCTTAGAAGAGTGTAGGTGAAGTGGATAGGCTACTACAATGTGTCCCAAAACACCTCTAGTAGTTATTTCCTCCCTATATCTCCATATAACCCTAACCCACTGATGCAAAAGGTTTTCTCACTTTAGATGAAGTGTATAGTCACTCCCTTTTGGTTAATAGTGTATGTTCGGGCTGGGTGGATCACATTTTCTGGTGTATCACCTTTTCTTTTTTAAGCTTAGGCTTTGTTTTTAGCATCTCTCTCTCCTTTTTCATCCCCCCTTTTTTACATTTTTTGTTAGCAGTAGGACAAACTAGGGCCTAAATGATACATCAGAGGGAGCTAGCCCTCATCTAGAGACTCTCCCCTCTAGCTTCACTGGTCCCATAGGTGAGAGGGGAGTTTCTATTGTTGCATGAAGAAGGTAGGAGCTCAGCCTCCTGCCAAGGGTGTAATCTTCTACGTCAACACTATAATCAAGAAAAAAAATGAAATTTGGGTTTGATTAGGGTTATGGGGCTAATAATAACTTGTATTTTTATGCCATAGTGATTGTTAGTGGTCAAGTGAAACATTGGTAGTTTAGGCTAACTATCAGTGGTTGGGTAACCATCAATGATTGAAATCACCATCGACAGTTGTGATAACCATTAGTAGTTACCTATGTAAATCTAGAAAAGATAAAAAAAGATGGTGCAAATTGGGTATTTAGGGAAATAGAGGTGTGTTATAGGGATAAGGGGTGGAAAATAAGATATTGATGGGTTTGATAGGGTACAAATTTTAGAAATAAGATGAACCACTAAAAATAAGTGAATGATACCTAAAAATTATTTATGGAAGGTTGAAGTAATTTGACTAGAGTTATAGGATTTTAGCTTTTGAAAGTGATTTTGATAGAGCTTCAGGTCTCTAGTGGTGTTAATTGCTTGCTGAAAGGATGCTAGATACTTGTATGAAAGAAAGATTGGATGAAAGATTGTGAATTACCAGTCTATTTCACTTCCTCATCTTCTCCTTTTATAGGATGAAGTTGCTAATTAGGATGGAGGAAGTTACTAATTTGATAGGGGATAAAGTTGTCAATTCATAATGTTTTAAATCTAGTTTTAAAAGCAAGTTACCATTTAGGGAGATACTTATCTTATACAAAGTTGTCAATGTTTTAAAACTTTAAATTAGGGCTAGAGACCTGACTATCAATGGTCAAGCCAACCAGCGATGGTTCGGTTGACCATCAATGGTCAAGGGGATAGAAAAAATGGGGTTAAATCAAAAAAATGGGTGAATTAAATGGTTTAGTTAAATGTGTTAGGGGTTTGATAGGGTCAAGTTAGTAAATGAGTCTAATTGACTAAGTGGTTCACTAGATGTGAGTTTAGATGATGGTAAAAAGGTAGTTGGATATTGAAGGTTGTCATGTAAAATTTTCAAGTCTCTACATTTTACCCCTTTTTTTTATGCAACTTTGATCTAATAAGCTATAGAACAAAAAAAATAGATTGTTGGTCATGCTAGTTACCTTGAGTGTCGGAGGAGGTGTTCCCCCTCAAATTGGGAGTTGATGAGGAAAAGTAAAAGCAAGTCAAGGTTTGATAAATGGTAAATGTGTAGTCAAAATTTGGGTGATATAAAAAGGGTTAGAATTTGAGACAGAAACACATGCACAAAATGCAACTAAGGGTGATAGTCAAGATTGTACAAAGACTAAAGTTGCCAATGTTGGTAAGAATAAGTTTGATTCTGGAGGGACATGTGATAGGGGTAACTAGTCCACATCAATGGTCATAGCTGATTGGGTTAGGACTATAAATACATCTAGATAAGGTTGGTGTTGGTCACAATTATCTAGGGTAAGAAGTGCTTTATTAAAACAACAAAATTGATCAGGTTGTGCATGAGGTGGTGTGAAATTCAAAATTTCAACAAGGAAAGGTTAGTTGGTGCAATTAAAATGACCATGCAAAGTTGTTGAAAATAAGTAAATGGCCCAAGTTAAAATGACCAACATCGAGGTGGTCATGGGGTAATATTGGCTAGGTATGGATTGGTAGGGGATGATTGAGCTAACTCTATATGCACTAGGTAAGTGAACACTACCTACATAGTTATATGGAGATAATATCCAAAAAGAACTTTAGGCCAAATGTATTTCTCTAAAAAAGGTTGGCCTTTAGGTGGGGTTATTTTGAAATAAGGGAAAGAAAAGTTGGACCCTAATCATTGATGGTTAAGAGTGTTCCCAGGGTCAACCATCGATGGTCACCTTGACCATCAATGGTTAGAAAAACCTTAAAAAGCCAACAAGATAAAAGTAAAATGTGAAGTCATTTTTACCATTTGACTTATTTAAAATTAGTGCTCTAGGTAATTTATGCAATTTTTCATTTATGCAGTAAGTGTGTTGAGTTGGTAGTATTGGATTATTTGATAGTGTGTTTAAGGAGTCTAAGGTGTGACCAGATAGAGGGTGGATGAGGACATGGTTGAGTGATTAGATGAGGGCTTTGGACTTGACATCGATCATAGAATGAGGTAGGTGTTGTGAATTAGATAGTATAGTTAAATGTGTTGGGATAAAGTTACATTTGAGTAGGTTGAATTAGTGGGGTAAGGTTTTGAAAATTATCCTAGGTAATGATGCCCTAAGATTAGGTTTTTATTGTTCGTAGGCAAATTCATGTGGGAAATAGAGATTGGAAGGGTGTGTGAAGAGTGTAATGGGTTATGGAAAAATGTTAGGTAGAGAAATTAGGGGATTTAGGTGATTTTTTAGAGGTTATGGGAGGTCGATGGTTTGAGTTATACCATTGGTGGTCACACACAGTAACCATTGGTAGTTTAACCCAACTATCAATAGTCAAACATAGGGGTAAAAGGATTCAAAGGGACCATTAATAGTTTGAGGAACCATCCATAGTAAAGGTTAAATGTGAAGGGTTGGTTGAAAGACTACTAAAGTTTTTAAAGTTTGAAAAAATGGGAAATGGTAAGTAGTAAAATGTTTTAATAAGTTTTTAAATGTTTTAATATAAGTCAAATAGGGAAACTATCTATGAAAAAAGTAGTTGGGGGGTAGGATGAGAGTAAAAGTAGTGTTAATAAAGGTAAAGGTTAGGTTGTAGGGTTAGAGGTAATGATAGGTTAAAGTGGTATAGTATGAAAAAGATAGGTGTAGATTGGTACTTAGTGTGATGTGGAAAAATAAGTGTGCATGCAAATATTATTGTGTGATTATGGTGTAGGTATGCAATCTAATTTAGATGAGGGACTGAGTCCATAAGATCTTCATAGAAGTTTAGGAAGTGATGACCATAGTGAAGTATAGGCACATGGAGATGGTTATCCTAGGAACTATGATTCATTGTTAAAACCTATCATGGGATGTAGCCATGATCATCATGCTCATTTAGAGATGGGACCTAATGATGAACACCTTCATGTTGCTTACTAGAGAGATGACCATCTTGTTAGAGGATGTGATAGGATCACATAGATACCCATTCAAGAGGAGCCTATCTATCATATTAAGAGTGAGGAACATGAATACCATATGGAATAGACTAGGTTCATGCTAGGTAGCATGTAGGTGGGTTTGGGATCAAATAATTATACTAGAGGGACCTAAGGGATAGATGCTTATTGATGATGATGGTGGTAGTGACTTGTTTTGCATTTCTAAATTTGATCCATGGATGATTTACATACTTACTATTAGGGGTATTGGTGGAGATGATATTGGGTAGGATTGTGTTTGGATGGGCCCCAATGTTACTAGTCTAGACTATAGGTATTTCTAAGCCTTTTGAGAACATAAAAGATATGGGATTAGTGTCTATTTCATGTTCTACTATTGGGCATATGAGCACATTCAAGTTGTGAGACCATTGATGCTACCATGGGATGGATTTAGCTAGGAGCCCTTTCTAGTGAGTTTTAATAGATGGAGAGGTGACTATGCTTTGACATAGTTAGGTGGAGGAGCTAGAGACATTGACTAGTTATGAGATGATTTAGAGGGTTTGGTGGTAGGAGATGTGACATGAAGGCCATATGTGGGTTGGCCTAGTTGGTTTGGGCATCAGTACCACACATTATCCTTATCGAGTTGGCACTAGATTTATGGGAGGAGAGATGGGGAGACTGAGCTGATTCCCTTCAATTGAGTGTGGTGGTAGTTTAGATTAGTACAAGGGATACCACCAAATTTCCCTTGATATAAGAGGGAGGATGACAAGTTCTTACTCTTAGATCTTTAACCATAGGATGTCATTTTAGACTAAGAAGAGTTGTCAATGAGATCTCCCATATATGATGTTAGTGTTTTAGATGGATATGTAGCTTAGTACTAGGATAAATATGTAGTAGCTGACTTTGAATGGGGTGATGGGGGAAAACATCCTATGGATATGGACCCTACAAGGGCACTGAAATAGGATGGTTAGGTGGTAATGGCATTAGAAATAGCATAGGCCTAGATTACTTGGATATAAGGATAGGTGGCCACTTTATAGGTGAAAATTGTAACCTTACAATGGTCAGTTGCTATAGTGATGGGTGAGCATGATCAGGCAAGGATCTCTCTTAGGCTAGTGACTCAAGAGAGAGATTTATTAAGACATAGGGTAGGGGTAGATACATCAAAAATAGGAGGACCACCTAACATAGTTATGAGGACATGGTACTTATCCATCATAGAGGACCTAAGATATTACGAGGTGATAGTGCTAGTGAAATTACCATTGGGATGTAGTATAGAGAGTATAGGACTAGTTTGGTAAGGGGTACTTTGATAGCTACTCAAAGATAGTGGGCCTTGACAATGAGATAGGTAAGGATGTTAAGGGGCCACTACCAAATGGTAGTGTAGGTATAGGTACAAGTGGAGCCAATGGTAGTGGTGTTAGTGTAGGTGAAAGTGGGCCCATCGGTAGTGGTGCCCTAGGGGCCTAATATATGAAGGTATATGAGTCATATGTTTTTGATTTTGATACCAACATGCATGCTGATGACATTAGATATATATGAGCAAGAGAGACATGGATAGATTATTTCATGTATTTCCTTATTGATGTATATGATGATTATGTGTTTATTATGCTTATTATATTATTGCCATTTGATTATATTGATGACACGTTAACATATGACATGATGATGATGTCCTAATTTTGATGATGTTTAGTTTATTATGTATTGATGTATTATGATGATGATATAAATGTAGATTATGATCATGATGTGGTTATGTTTATAGATTATGGATGACATATATGGTACTACACACTTATGTTTTTATAGTTTAGGTATTGGATGATGGATATGATGGATAATTGTGGCTTTTTTTATATGATGATATGATCGAAGACATGATTTTGATTAGATGCTTGAACTTTTTAGGTGATTTTTGGGTCATATAGAGTTGAGAATATGTTTGTTCATGATCATGAATATATGATAGTTATGTTTGGATGATGTTGTTTATGAGATGATCATGACAATATAGTTGATAGATAGGATGAGGATATGAGCATGTTCATTGATAAATATTTCTTATAGATAAAATAATGTGATGATGTTGTGAATTGTTGTAAGGATGATACTGATGACATTTGATGATGGTAATATGATTTTATGATGTTATGATGTTATTGTTTATGGTTTATGATTCTTGATGTTTTATTATTGTTAGGATATGGTTCATGCTTTATAATGTTATGATGGCGTTGATGAGAATGATGTTTTGATTTGATATGGGAATATATTGAAAGTACATGACATAGGTGTAGATAACAAACTAACTATGAGAAAGAGATAAGAATCATGAGACATATGTCCATATGAACTAATGAATAGAGGGTAAGAAAAAAAGACATGATGTTTTTAGTTGGCAAGGACCTAACAACAATAAACCATAGTTGGATTGAATTAGTGAACCTAAACTTGTCAAATGACTCACATGAGCATGTTCAGATTGAGAAATAGGGTATCTTGATCACTTTGTGTCAAGTAAGCTCATAAACCCTTGATTATAGAGAGGGTATGAAGGGAATATATATGATAAGTAGATGGGTGAAATGACAACCTGACATGGGTTAGCTTTCTCCTTTTATAGGTGACCAAAGAACTATAATAGACAAGTCCATGCCTTAATAGAATGTATAAACTAATCAATGCAAGAAGTATACTAATACCATATATAAGAGCTGATTTTGGCTTACTTTCTTGATGTATAGACTGATCAATGTGGGAATTCTACAAATGACACTTTATAAGAGCTGATTTTGGCTTACATACTTTGATTTAGACATAAGGTTATTTGTTGATTTTATTATTTTGATAATTTGGTTAAGCGAATCAATGTGAGAAGCTTCAAATGGTTTCTTAACTTAGCACTCCTTTAAGGGAGTGGTCTAAAATTGGATTTTTATATCTATTCTTCAAGGGAGCAATATATTTTTAACTAACTTTTAGGTGTTGGGTAGTTGTCCTTCAAGGGAGTAGTTTGTAATGCTAGAGATATGGACCCAACTAATATTTTGGTATCTCAAATGATCTTAAATACTAGGTTGGACATGGAATTGTCTATTTAGGCTTAAAGGTTTATCTTCATGGAGGCAAAAATTTAGCATAAAAGGTTAATGATAGATGATGGAAAGTGGTTTAAGAGATAACTAATCATGGTATTTCATTTGATTAGAGATGAAAAGTATCCATGAGAACCATGATAGTGGTAGAGATATAGTATCCATGCATAGGATTAGGCTATAACTATGACAAATAATCACATGGTTCTATGTTATAATCAATCACCCCTAAGAGAAATAAGGATAGGTTATGTGAAGAGAAATGAAAATCTCATAAACCAAAGGATGAGATTAAGTTAGACACAAAGGGGAAGTGTGATCCTTGTTTTAACAATAGAAAGGATAAAAATGTGAAGCATTTAGAGGCTCAAGTTTTGGTTTGCATTTGAGAGAGTACAAATGATAAGTTCATGATCCATACTTATGGGTTATGGTGTAGGGTTCAAGCTAATTGAAAGCAAATTTACCCAATTTACTTTTCTCCATGTTAGTTACATGTTGGTTTTCCTTAAGGATGAGGTATTTGATATTTAATTCTTGCTCTTTTAGTTTTTTCTTGTATGCTCTCTTGATTCATTCTTGATATACATGAAGATGATTAAGCACTGTGAGGTAATGTTCATTGAGTAGTTCAAGATGTGTGAGATGTTCTTAACGATAATCACTCTCAAAAAGGATTTCATGCAAGGATGTGTGAAAAGAGGAAATTTAGACTTTGAGAGGTAAGATATACTTTGTGCCAAATATGAGAGAGAAAGGGGTAGCACCCTTAGAGGGTTGAATGCTAGTGCGATAGGCCCATAAATCAAAAGGTGCCAATCCCAACCTAAAGAACTTACTACTTTAGTCAGAATTTTGATAAGAGTTTTGTAAGAGGATTCTACCTATATATTGGATTATGGATAGTAAGGTGAGGAAAATCTTAAATTGATGCCAAAAGCATCACCAAGACCTTGGACTTTCTAGTTTTTAAATATTTGCCATTATCATTGATGATCTTGTGAGGAACACCAAAGTGGTAGATGATATGAGGATTGATGAAATAAATAATATATTTATCTTTAGTTGAGATAAGAGGTATGGTCTCTAATCATCTGGTGAACTATTTGGTGGTGGTAATGATATATTGGTGTTGTTGTGAAGAATGGGGATTGATTTCCCCAATAAGGTCAATACCCCATTACAATAAGGGACAATAATCTATAGATACTTGAAGGCCATAGGGAGGTGCATGATGTAAGTTATAATGTTGTTTACATTTAACACACTTCTTTATATAGTCATAATAGTCCTAACTTAGGGTGGGCCAATAGTAGCCAAGGTGAAGAATAAAATTAGCAACAGCTAGGCCACTAAAGTGTCCTCCATAGATTCCATCATGCATTTCCTTGATAGTGTGGGAAGCTTCATGAATACATAGACAATAGATAAGGATGCCATCAAAGCCAAATTTTTAAATGATTTCCCCTAGTATGGTGTAAAGAGAGGTACCCTAAACAAAATCTCTTTAGGCATTCTTTGAAAGGTTAGGAGGAATAATGCCAAGGTTAAGCTAGTCAAAATTTTGGTCATACCAAATGTCAAAAGGATATGTTTCCACACTAAAAATGGTAGGAAGATTAGAATTGATATATGAGGGTGTGATAAAATTATGGATGGTGATAAATAGTTTGGATTTGGTCAGCTAAGATGGGATTTGGGAAGCAAGGGAAGCCATTGTGTCTACAAATTTATTGGTAGATCAAGGAATTGACTAGATAAGATAATGATTGAATGATGCTAAGAGTGATTGTATGAGGTTTTTTTATTTCAATGGGACATCATTTTTACATTGATAATATCTATTGACCTAGTTGATGACTAGTTGAGAGTTGCCAAAAACATTGATTGTTTTGATTCCCAAGGCTAGATCAGTTTGGAGACCTATGACTAGGGATTCATATTAAGCCACATTATTGGTTCATTAAAATTCAAGTTTAAAGGAAAGGGGAAGAGGTTCACCATTAAAATTAATTAGAATAACTCTGGTACCTCCACCACTTTAGCATTTGGATCCATCATAAAACATGGTCATTTGATAGGTGGGTTCCTCCAGAGAAAGAGTTGTGATAGACTCATCTAGAAAGGTAAGAATAAGAGGTTAATTGTCTTGTAGAGGAGATTTGGCCAATTTATCAATGATGAATTGTCATTTAATGGAATATTATGGAAGGAACTCAAGATCAAACTCAGTTAGGACCATGAGCCACTTAGCCATACATTGGTTCTGGTGTAGCTTAGAGTGGATATACTTGAGGGGTTTAGTGTTGGTGATGACATATATTTTCTAATTAAGAAGGTAGTGATAGAGTTTGGAGGCCACAAAGACTAATTCAAGGTAGAGTTTTTCAAGATAAGTATAGGAAGTCTTATATTCAATAAGGGTGTGGTTAATGTAATAGATAGCATGCTTTTTATTCTAGTCATCATGATGAGTGAGCATTACCCCTAGGGAATGGTCTATGGTAGATATATATATATATATATATATATATATATATATATATATATATATATATATATATATATAGGTAAAAGGGATAGTATTCCTTAGGAGGGATAAGGATAGGTGGAGAGAGAAGATACTCCTTGATTGAATCAAAGACTTGTTGAGATTCTATGTTCCACTTAAAAGATGTGGTGGAAGGGTTGACATTTATTTGATAAATGGGATATGAAGTGACAAATGGATTCAAGTTTACCCTATAGGCTATGGAGTTGTATAAGTTTTTTAAGAGGAGGCATCTCCAAGATTGCTCTAACTTTGGTGGGGTATATTTCAATTATATGGAAAGAGATAATGAAACCAAGAAGCTTTCTTGATAAGAATCCAAAAATACATTTCTTTGGATTGAGCCTGACATGATAATAGATTAGTTAGTTGAAGATGATAGTGAGAATAGATAGGTGATCCTTGCAGTGTTTGGATTTCCCAAGGAGATATTCTAGATAGTCCTCTATGAATTTATGGATGAGATCATGAAAAATATAGGTCGTGGCCTACTGATAAGTTGTTTCAATATTCTTTAGTCCAAAGGGCATGACCCTATAGTATAAGGTTCCCTATGGGGTAATAAAGGAAGTTTTATGATGATCTTTAGGGGAAATCAAGATCTGATTATATCCTAAGAAACCATCAATGAGAGATAACATTTCATGGCTGGCTATAAGATCAATAAGTTGTTCTATGTTTGGCAAAGGAAAGTCATCCTTTAGGCAAACAAGATTGAGGTCAAAAAAATTGATGTAGAGGCAAAGGTCCCCTATGGGTTTGGTGATGGGAATGATGTTGGAAACCTATTAAGGATAGTTGATAGGCTGAATGAAGTTGACAGATAAGAAAAACTAAAGCTCTTTTTTGACAAGGAGGGATATGCAAGGATGCATTCTAATTTTTTTTCCAAATTAGTTTAGCCTTAGGATGTGTAATAATGTTATGGAGGTCAATACAAGGGACAATTCTTGGTATGTCTTGATAGGACCAAGTAAACACTGTTGAAATCTCAAAGGAAAGAAGGGTAATCTTATTCCTCCATGAAATTTAAAGATTAGCCAATTTTGATGATATGTGTAATATCTTGAGTACCCAAGTTGACATCAATATTCAATTCATTTAGCATAGTTTGATTCTCAAGAGGGAGAGACTTATGAATTATAGAATCCCTTATACTAAGGTAGGTGAGAATGGAACCATCATCCTAATGTTGGATGGTGTTGATGGTAGGAAATCATGTTCAATCATTTCAAGATGGATGAGAGGAAGGGTTTTAGTTTTGCCATCCTTTTGATAGGTCAAGGGGCCTAAACTAATGGTATTAATTAAAAAAGTTAGATGGGATGATATTGAAGTCCTTAGATTTAGAGGGAGATGGGGTTGGTGAGGATGGAAGTTCTTTGTCGATGGTGGCAATGGGTTTTAGTGATGTTAGTGGTAAAAACTTGAGGCCAAAGAACTCATGAGGTTTTTGGGTTTTGATTATGGGTAACTTGTGAGGTCCCTATTCATAAAGGCTAAGACCAAACCCCTTCTAACTACACCTATAAAGGTAAGCTTTGGCAAAGTTTGGTTTATTGAGATAAGAGAAATCAAAGGTAAATGTTCAGATATGAGGAGTAGCATTAAGAGAAAAAAGTGAATGGTCGAGTACCCCATAGATGAAATTTGATTGATTTTTGGGTAGATTAAAAGGGATGATGGTTCCAATGTTAGGCTCATATAAAGGGTCATGTTTAAGGTCTCCATACTCTTGGGGGGTAGGGAAAGCATCCAAGTCTAAAAAATGATATTCCCAAAGAGAGAGACATTGGAACATGTATTGTAAGGGGTCCTCAACTGGAATTTGGGACAAAGGGATATATAAGCTAGTTGAAGATTCATCACTATTGTGGGTGAGAATGTTGATAATTTTGGTTGGTGGGGTGGTTTTGTTAGAAGTTGGTTGTGAGGTAGATGAAGGAGGTAAGAGGACACCATTAGGTTAGTACATCATATTATAATAGGCAAAAAGACTAGGGTCAGCTTTGATGGTAATAATTTGACCTTCATGTTCAAATTTGACACATTGATGTAAGGTGAAGGGATGCAACTCATAGCATAGATCTAAGGGTTTCTGAGTAACACATTGTATTGGAACTCACTCTCTATAATGTAAAATAGTTTGGGAATGGTACGAGGCCTCAAGTGGATATGAAAGACAATAGTCCATAAGGTAGTGGCCATGGTATCATTAAAGCAGTAAAAGACCATTGTACTTTTTGACATTATAATTTTAGGCAACTAAATTTGGTCATATACATGGGAGGTGATAATGTTGATGCTATCTCATCCATCAATCATCACCCTTTTGATGTGGGTTTGATTGATGTATGTGGTAATAAAAAAGGGATGATCAAAATCATTAGGATGTGTAGGAGGTCTTTTAGAATCCTAAAAGGTGATGATGGTGGAAAGATGGAGGTCTCTAATAAATGGTGCAAGAGATTGAGGATCATCTAGTTCAACATATATGGATTGTAGAGCCTTAATCAATGTTTGACGATGGTGGGGCAAGGTGTTGACTAGTTCATAAAGGTTCATTTTCACCAGTGTTTGGTGAATTTGTTTCAACATGATACATTAGATGGATTTAGATGGGTTAGAGGGAGAGGGTCCCAAAATGGATACTTTGGGATTTGATTGTGGTATATGTGAAGGTGTAGGTGTTTGGTATTGGTTGGAAAGTTGAGGGGCTAAAGGGTAAGTCCATGGAATGGATGCTTTAGCTTTTCCCTTATCTTTCTATTGGTCTTCGGATCAAGTAACCACATGAATAATGTGGATAATGGGGTTTGCTAGGTTTGATGCTTGCTTCAGTTCCTCCTCCTCACTCTTGGGTGGAAGCGGGAGAGTAGGTAAATGTTGGGTAGGTTGAATTAATGGTAAGATTGGTAATAGAGGTAAAAGAGGTTAATCTAATAATAGATCATCCTCATCATATAGTCTATAAACAAGTACTTAAAGAGCTTTGTAGTTCTTCATGTCATGTCTTAGTTCCCTATGATATGCATAGATCAAGTTATCATTGAACTAGGAGGATTTGGTATTGGAATGGTACAATGGTTTGATAGGGGCTAAGCTAATGGAAGAAGTTTGCAATGACATTTATAAGATGGTTGAGTAAGATTAATTCAAAGGTACTTGAGGTGATGGGTTTATAGATTTAGGGATGGGAACCTTCTTCAACATAGGCTTTACCATGGAAATTTTTGTTAGAGGAATGGTTTTAGTAGGTTGTTGGGATTACTTGGTTACAATTGGTTTACAAGTTGAAGATTTGGATATGGAAGACTTGGATGATGAATGTTTAGCTACAAGTGGAAAATTAGAGCTAGATAGGTTAATTAAAAATATAGTACTAGAGGGTTTGATGGGTATAGGTGGAGAAAAGGGGGATGGTTTCTTAGAGGAAGAATAGGTAATTATGATGGTAGAAGGATGGGGTCCTAAGATGGAAGGTAAGTGCGAAGGAGGTGGTATGGGTCTAGTTTAGGGTGAAGGTTTGGGTAACTCTACCTTCTTAGTTTGTTTGGTTTAGGGCTTCTTTGGTGTACTAGATGATGTTAAATCCAACTTCAAAAAAGGGTGATTATAGCTATGTGTGGGAAGGATTCCCAAATTTTTGACTAGTTTGATAAGAGAGGCATAAGGTGATGTGCCAATGTTAGAAGGAGGTTGTTGGGATGATTTACTTATGGTTTTGGAAGAGTTATTTGGTGAAGAGGTAATAATGGGTTTAATGGTGGATTCAATGGAGGTTGAAGATTCATATTTGTTTTGGTAAGGGAGTCAAAGATGATGCTAAAAGGTGGATCTATCAAAATTAGGTTGAGAAGTGAACTCTACACATTAGACTAACCTAGAAAAGGGATTATATATGGGCTTGGTTCCTTGGTCATTGGTTTCAAAGCTTAAGCCCTTAGGTGGATAAGAAGGAATGGTTTATGTATCCTTATTTTTTATGGATGGTTCTAAAATTGGTGGTTGGGTAGATGAGGTAACCTTATCTTGGTTTGGGATAGTTTTCAAAGATGGCATGAATGGTTTTATGGTGGGAGAGGTAGGTGTGTTTTCCCCAAGTGAAATAATATTTAGGGTTATTTCCTTTATTTTAGTGTCCAAAGGAATGGAGGGTAGTTCTACCAATAGAATAGGTAGAGTGGAAGAAGAAGGGGTGTTTAAAGCAATGGTTGTCTCCTTAGGCATTTACACCAAAGGAGAGGTAGATAAAGCTAAGGTCTCATCAAATAAAGAGGGAGAGGTTATTGATTCCTCTATTTGGTTATCCTAAGGAATAGGAGGTGAGTGCACAACTTAAATAAGTAAAATGGAGGAAGAGGTTGTTGAGGTAATGGTATCCTCAATAATGAGCTCACTATTACTAACATTGATCATGTGTGCCTCATGAAAATGAGATGAGTCAGGTTGGTTGTCATAGTGATGGGTAGAAGGAGCATGATTGGAAAAATGTTTATGAAAGATGTCTAGGGACCAATTAAGAGGTGCATTGGGATTATTAAATTCAAGTTATCCACTATCAATAAAGTTTTGGATAATTCTTTTAAAGGTGTTTCATCTATTAATGTCATGTCCTATAACTCAATGAAAGGCATAATGTTCATTCTCATTATACCAACTTGACATAGGGTGAGAAGCATCAAATTATTGGGGTGGTTTAATTGGTGGAAGTTGGATGAGGTTGGCTTTGAGAAATTTATCAAAGACTGATGCATAAGATTCTCCAATGTGAGTATATTGTTTTGGAGGAGCTCAGTTTTGGTTTTAGTTTTGTTGATAGGGAGGGTTAAATAATTGGTTTGAGGTGGTTGGTTAATAGTTAGAGGTGGAGTGGTCTATAGAACAACTGAGGATGTAGATGATTTTTCTTTGGTATTAGATTGGTTAGTGGTTTTGGTTAAAGAAGGGTCAACACATTTAAAACTAGAATTCTTGTTCTGTTGTTTCAAATTCCCTTTGTCAATGGCTCGATTTTCTAGTTTATGTGTCATGGTCAATGTCTCATCAAAAGTTTTGAAGGTTTGAACTTGAAGAGTGGGGGTGATATGTTTGTCATAACCCTAAGAGAAGAGTTAAATAAATTTGGGTTAGGGTAATGAAAAATTAAGTTGGATGATGAGACCTCTCCATCTAGCCATGAAATCAACAATTGACTCATCATCAAATTGCTTAATAGAATAAAGGTCAGTAATAGAAACCTTTTTAGTTATCTTTATCGAGTAATGCTTTAAAAAGATTTGGGCCAATTGGGAGAAAGAAAATGTGGAGTGCATGGGAAGAGCACTATACCAGTCAAGGGCTAGCCCTAATAAGGACATAGGGAAGGTTTGAAGGAGGAGAGCATCATCATACATAATCAAATAAAAAGAATGAAAAAATGCTCTCAAATGTTATTGGGGGTCTTCTTTGCCTTATAATTTGGAAAACTTAGGTAATTCAAATTGAGGAGGATACAAATGGATGTGAATATATGGATGGAGGGGTTCATTAAAATTTGATCATAGGATAAAAGGTTATGAGACCTAAAGATAAATGACTCTAGGTCAGTCATTGTTTCCATTAACATCTTGATCAAATCTAGTTAGGGTTAGGAATCTACATAATTAAGGGGCACATTATGTTGAGGTTAGTTGGTAGATATGTAAGTATAGGTAGTAGAAGGTGATAACTAAGCCACATATTGGTAAATGGTCATAAGAGGTTGAGATGGTGCCACATAAGGGTTGATTGGTAAACATGGTTGGGTGGGATGTGCTATATATCCTTGTGGGTTAGGGACATATTGATAGGTCATCATGGGTAATTAGTGAGGGATGGATGTGGATTGACTTAAAGGTATGGTTAAGGTAGTGGGTTGAGGTTGGGTATATTGAGGTTGAGTGGTAACCCTAGTGCTAATGGATGGAAGTGTTTGAGGTATAAAAAGCACCAAGTTCTGAAATGGGGTATAAGTTGGTAGATTGGTTGTAATAAAGGAAAGGGTGGAAGTAGGGGTAGAAGATAACCAAATGTTAGGTGGAGTATAGGTAACTAGAGGTAAATTTTAACCTATATGGGAAGTGTGGGGTGTGGTAGGAGGTGTTGTTTTAGAGTTTGGAACATTGGATTGGGTTTGGGTAGTGGTAGTAGATGGGATGTTGGAAGAAGAAGATGCTTGGGTCAGCAAGGGTTGGGTTGAGGTAACACCCACCATAAGATTGTGAGGCATACCATAAGAAGGATCTATAGGGGGAACTAAATAAATAGAGGTACGATGAGATAAGTTGTTAAGATAATGTTGAAGGGCCATGAGATTATTGCCAAAGAAGGTAGCGAAGTCCACATCACCCCCAAAAATAACTAGGATTATGGTAAGAGTGGGAGAAAAATGAGGTGAACCCTCATCATTAGAATTATATTCCATGTAGGAAGAAGAAGAAGGTGGTGGCTGATTGGTTTTGTTTTTTAGTTGCTGTCTAGTAAAGACCATGTGAGAAAATAGGAAATGATATGATGAAACTCATACCTCAAACAAAGAGTAATCAAAAGAAAAAAATTTAAGGTAAATACTGCATAAACTAAAAGTGCGTTAAATCCTATAATTCTTTTTAGATTGATTTTGGTTTATGCCTTAGAAAGTGTGAAGAGAGAATTTTACTTGTAGATCAAGTATTAAAGAGGAAACTAAGGTTAGTTTTAGGTCATTTAGGCATTCAAGAGAGAAATCTATGTTGAACTTTACTAAGTGGCTTGGTATTGGGGCCTACCTCCTCACTTCACATATTGTAGAAATAGGATTGTCAGGTGCTTAGCCAAAATATAATGAATTTAGAGTTTATACTCAACCAAAGAGCTGAGTTGGTTCTCCCCTTGGTGGTGAAATTCAAATAGGATAGTCAAGAAGGGGTAAGGCTATTATTAGGTGATGAAATCCTAGTCAAGCCTTGTCTTAGGTATGTTTTGATGTGTTAATTATTTTGTGCTTTGGATTAAGTGTGTGATAACAAGTGTGAAATCTATGATTAATTAATTTGCCTCCTAAGTTATTAGATGAACTAATACAAGAAAGAAAACAATGTATGCAAGAGGTCTATTTTAAGCCCAAAAAGAAATTTTTATATTTTATTCGATGGGAAAATAATAAAGGAAGAAAAAGGGAACTGGGTCTCACTGAGCATGCCAAAATGTTTTTTATAATTTCCACTCATTTCTTAAATTTGAAAGTAAGTAATGAAACTAGTAATACGATGTGTAGAATAATACTTGGTAAAATATGCACATGAATCTAGACGATGATGGGAACTCATCTTTGGCTAGGAAGGAATAACTTGTAGATAGAACAAGATACTAGAAAAGGGGGCTGTTAGAAAATAGATGAGTGGACTGCCTAGTGTGAAATAGATTCAAGAAGTGCATTTCTTTCTAGGAGGCCATCAATCCACTATTATAACAATTATGTTAAAAATGATAAAGTAAAGATCTTCTTGCATAAGATAAATGAAATGCAATACAAATAAAATAGAATGCTAGTTAATATAAAAATGACCAAAAGTAGCAAATTTGTTTAATACTTTATGCTAAAATGGTCGGGGTCTAGTTCAAAAAATAAAAAAGGTACTATAATTAGGAAAAAATAGATAAAGTTGGGTTTAACTGGGGTTATGGGGCTAAAAATAGCTTGTATTTTTATGCCATAGTGACCATCAGTGGTCAAGTGAACCATCAACAATTTAGTCTGACCATCATTAGTTGGGTAACCATTAATGGTTAAAGTGACCATCGATGGTTATGCTAACCATTAGTGGTTACATGTGTAAATCTAGAAATGATAAAAAAAGGTGTAGATTGGGTATTTGGGGAAATAGAAGTCTATTACAAGGTTGAGGGGTGGAAAATAAGATATTTATGGGTCTGATAGGGTAGGGAGCTTAGAAATAAGGTGAATCAATAAAAAATGTAAAAGATACCTAAAACTTGTTTGTGGAAGGCTAAAGTAATTTGGCCAGAGTGATAATACTTCAAATTTTGAAAGTGATTTTGATAAAGCTTTGAGTCTCTAGTGATGTTACTTGCTTTTTGAAAGGATATTGTATACTTATATGCAAGATAACTTGGATGCAAGATTATGAATTGTCAATCCATTTCACTTCCTCCTCTTCTCCTTTTATAAGATGAAGTTACTAATTTGACAGGGGATAAAGTTGCCAATTCATGAAATTTGAAATATAGTTTTAAAAGCAATATGCCATTTAGGGAGGTACTTATCTCATATAAAATTGTCAATGCCTTAAAACTTTAAAGCAAGGTTGGGGACCTAACTCTTGATAGCAATCCAACTATTGATGGTTAGGTTGATCATCGATAGTCAAGGGGCCAAAATAAAATGGGTTAAAGTAAGAAAATGGGTAAATTAAATGGTTTAGTTAAATTTTTTAAGTTAGGGGTTTCATAAGTTCAAGCTAGTAAATGATTCTAATTGACTAGGTGGTCCACTAGATGTGAGGTGGGATGATGGTCAAAATGTATTTTGACATCAAACGGTATCATGTATAGTTTTTGAGTATCTAAAACTTTTTACAAGAACATTATAGTTGAGTTTTAGGGCATTATTTTATATTTCAAGTATCAAATTCATGTCTGGATTATATACAACATTAAATCAAGTGTACATCTTCTATAATATTGCATTGAATGCCCATATTAACTCATTAGGTTACCTCTTCATGCTAGAGAAGAGATGGTATGCTAGGCATGGATTATTCACTTATCCATATTTATATAAGGAACATGTTATGAAATTCATTGAATGAGGTGATAGAATTTTCCTAAAAATTGAGATACCAAACATAAGAATAATCTTGTAGAGTAAATTTAAAAATAATGCATGTAACATACTCATAGATGACATTTATTAACCTTAAAGTGGCCTTTAAATATTTGATTTATTCTTATAACATCCTCCCATTTGAGGGGGATAAGGTAGCCAAATAATTTTTTATATTCTTTAGTAGATCATGTTGGTCCTCAGGGATGGTAATAGAAGATTTGATAACTAATGTTGAGCCATATGAAGATTGATAAGTGGGACATTTATTATACAAGAAGGTATCCTTGCTCAGTGTATCTCAGGGATGCTAGGTATGGGTCTGGGCCTCTTGGGATTTGAAAATGGTGAAACTAAAATGCTATCTTGGGTATAGACCTTGTCAATATCTTGGGTGTCTCCAATGTAACTCTACATAGTGATCATTCCATATTATTGGGAAAACACACAAATGTGACCTCCTAGTTCCAACTTTTGTTTCTAATGATGTGGGTTTTATGTATAGCTAATTTTTTTTTAAAAGGTAACCTATAAATTTTTGGGATCTTTTCAGAATAAGGTTCTACTCTAAGACACAATTTACACGTATGTGGTTAAACAACTAGTTAATAGAGTAAAAATTTGACCTTGTGGATTGTTTAACTAGGTTTTGTGGATAAATGCATGGAATCTAATAGAAATTAATTAATATGTGATTTGGATGGGTGGAGAATTATTAAATGGTGGGAAAATATCAAATAAACTCAAAAAGGGAAACAAGGGTAAGGCAAAAAAGAGAGTTTTATGTTCTTGAAAGGTAGCTTTTAAGACTATTTCTTTGGTGGACAAATATCTAAAAAACATGTGTTTTCCATTTTTATCTATTACACACTCACAAAAAAACATGATTAATAGTCTAGGATAAAAAATATAGGATGTTCAATGATCTCAACTGACAGTTGCTCTTCTTCAGGTTATTATTACACACCCTTATCTAAGAGATTACAATTCAGCCCATGAAGTTGTTTAGGGTAGTTATGGTTCATGCCTAGAAGACTATATCAAGAGAGATACCTTTACACACCTTTGATTATAAATTCAACATTTAATAACTTCTTAAATCAATGAAACTTATCAATCCTCAATTGTTATTACACATCTAAGATTAATATTCATTAATTGAAACACTCATATTCGTCCATAACACTAACACACTTTAGAATTATTGAATTAATATAGACAAAGAAACTTTCAATTTCATTAATACAAAGAGGGAAATAGAAATAAAACACACAATTAAATGACAATCAATCACTTGATTTCTTCCTATATATTGATCTAAAACATTTATTTAAAAGAGGGTTTTACATGTATAGAAAACTATGATTACATCATGAATGACTAGATCATAAATCTCAATTACCTATCATAACTTATAGATACCTCAAACATGTGATGTGATCATGTTGTCAAAAATAATTTATTTAATCACAATATGCATGTAACTAAAAATTAACTATTTGTTTGTAACTATTAAATGCAAAATTGTATAAAAATAACCTTTGATTTTAGGCTAAATCATCTCCTACTTAACATTTTTCAAAATTATTGTTGGAAATGCTATTGTGCTTGTTGTTGTAAACATGGTGACTAAACTTGTACTTGGTGATTCAATTATTGATTCGAATAGAGTTATAGTTGGATTTGAACTATGAGGTAGAGTTGATGTAGTTTTTGAACCATAAGGGGATGAAGTTGATCTTAGTGTTATTATTGGCACTATAAGTGGGGTCTAAGGAGTAGAACTGGTAGGTGGCATAGACATTGATTTATTATTTTTATCTAACTCTTGATAATAATTATGTGTCTTATCATGCTCCACATGAATTAATTTCATATCAAGAATATGAGGTCTATTTACCCTACCTATTTATTTTATCAACTTTGTATGCTCTATCTTGGTGGCTCAAAAGTCAACTCAGAAGACCTCTACCTCTATTGCCTTTCTCCTTACTATTCTCAATTTTGATCCAATATCCTCCAAGCTCAGTCATTATAAAATCTATTTGAAATCATATGGAACTTGCTAAATAACCTAATAAAAAGTGGTTCAAGCTAACATCTTCCCTCTATTATCCTAGATTATGGTTAATTCAAGCTCAACCAAAATTTATGTTGTTTGCTTTTCTTATTATGCAAGCTTAATCACCATAGTTTTGAAAGAAAACACTCAATTCAAGGCCTCTTATCATGATGATAATGAAATCAATCCATTATCTACCTCTAGAGGGGTCATTAGGTTTAGGTTCCTAAATGCCTTATTAGGAGCATATAACACCAAAAAATTCAATTTATTTTCATCTTCTCTAAGAATGTTAAACAATTTTGTTATTGAATTTATATGTGGAGCTAATTGGACTCTCAAATAATGAATTATATCCAAAATTTAATAAAACCTAAGTGCCATATTTTTTACATCACATTCTATACTAGGGGGAACTCATATCACTTTCTTCTATTCTATAAGAGTTTCCAACTCTTCTTTTAGTTCTTGTCTATCCATCTTTGTTCCTTTATGGATAGCTAGTAATACCTTAGTATGGGTCTCCTTATAGGAATTGAGGTCCTCAATGTATGGTGACTAATCCTTCTTCCTAATATTCCCTTTTCAAAGGGAATAAACTTCTTCCCTTTCCTCCAAAATCACCCTCCTAGTGCTATCCTTGATATTTTTTCTTTCCCTTATTGATTGAGGCTATGGATTTTTCAAAAAGTGATCTTACCATGGGAAACTCAATAATCTCTAGATTGTTCTTCTTAGAGGAAAAATATCCTAACTCCTTGGACCAATATAAATGAGTGAGATTTAGAGGATCTAGTGGTTGAGATTTTATTTATGTATTATCCTTAGGTTCTGGTTCAAAGGAGCGTGGCATTGAACACCAAATTATTTTGGACCATTCTATGTTCCTAAAGTGTGTCATGGGATGAAAAACATAGATTGGTTTCCTTTTTGAGGACCTTTTAGTTATTATTACTATTGTGGTTTGGACTAGAGTTAAAGAAGGTAATTTTCAACCCAATTGGGTAGAGGAGAAAATAATTTGAGTGATGGGTTGGTTGATGGTTATGTAAATAGAAGTAAAAATAAACTAGTGGGAGTAAAGGTGGCTGAGATAGAAAGAGCTGTCAAGCATAAAATATACTGAGAGGGGGGGTGAATTAGTATATTATATATCTTTTACTTAATTTTATTTCTTTTGTTTAACCACTTAATCACACATTCAAGATATGAAATAAAACTAAAATAATAATATGCACCACATGAGAGAGAGAGAGAGAGAGAGAGAGAGAGAGAGAGAGAGAGAGAGAGAGAGAGAGAGAGAGAGAGAGAGAGAGAGAGAGACCAATTTTTATGTGGAAACCCAAAGTGAGAAAAACCATGAAGAACAATCTCAAGTATATGAATGAGCACCAAATCAAATTACAAATTTTACAAGCACCAACTTATAGGAGCACCAATCCCTTTTCCAAGCACCAACACAAAAAATATTTGTGAGCACGACCCCACATGAACACCAACCCCTTGTAAATATTTGTGAGCACCAACCCACAAGAGCGCCAACCCCTCTTGTGTATAAAACACAACTATCTCTCAATGTTGCTTACTCAAAAAATGATAGAACTCTACAATATATCTTGATTTTCTCTCTTCAATAACAAATACAAACCATGCACTCTCTTGCATTATTCAAATGGATTCTCAAGCCTTTATTTATATATTTCCAAATGACCTTTGGCTTTCACCCTTTGTGACCCTTCAATCATTATGGAAAATGGCACAAAACTTACATGAACCTTCGTATCCTTGCATATAAAAAGCCACATGGTGACCCTTCATAAGCAAATTCATCTTTTCCTCTTTTGTCTTTATCTTTCTAACTTTTCATATTCCTGAAAGTGTCCCTTCATGGAAAAATGCACCATACCCTCTTTTGTTTTCAAATGATGAGTCTTGGAATTCCTCAAGATGACTCTTCATGAGAAAATGCATCCCATTCCTCTTTTGTATTTTCCCCTTAACTCTTTGACTTCTCCATTGGCCCTCTTTTGAATTATATGCAACCAAAAATATATTTGGTAATATTAAATAAATATTAACACACATTTTCCAAGATATGAATATTAAAAACACTATTAAATGCAATGGGGCCTTTATCACCAATACTAGAACTTTGACATACATGACAATATTTCCAACAATGTCTGCCTTTGTCATTAATTGCAAACTCAAACTAAAATTTCCACATCTTGAAACCTACACTACACATGCCAACCTACACATACTACCATTTGAAAAACATATAGTAACTCCCCCTTACTATAGCAACCTATACCTATTCCTTGTACCTATTTTTTGACTTGTACTTGTACCTATACCTTTTTCTATTCTTCTCCCCCTTTGATATCAATGGAAAAGGGCCTATCTTGGAGCTAACACTTAGCTACCCCTCAATTGATGTTGATCCCCAATGGTAGGAAGTAAAAGAAATTACTCCCAACTTCTCCTGTAGATACTCAAATATGTCTTTTGGTAGTGCCTTCATGAAAATATCTTCAATCTACTTTGTAGTACTGATATATTCCATCTTAACCTATTGATCTATAATCTTCTCTCTCAAGAAGTGATATCTGATGTGAATATAATTTGTTATTGAATGCATCACTAGATTCTTCAAAATATTAATACCACTTGTGTTGTCACAAAAAATAGAAATAGGCTCATCATATTTTACCTTGATATCTTCTAAAGTTTGCTTCATCCAAAGCACTTGAGTACAACACAATACCACTATAATATTTTCTACTTTAGTTATATAAGAGATACTAAATTATACTTTTTTCTTATCCATAATACTAAGCTATCATCAAGAAAGAAAGCTCCTCCACTTGTACTCTTTTTATCATCTAATCAACCTTACCAATCTGAATCTGTATAAGCAACCAACATGAAATCTCTACCTATGGGATACCAGAATCCATAATCCAGTGTCCCCTTGATATATCTAACTATTCTCTTCACCAACTAAACATGACTATCTTTTAGAGCTGATTGATATCTTGAAACCATACCTATTACATGCATGATGTCTGGCCTCAATGATGTCAAATATAAAAGACCACCAATCATAGATATATACAAATATTGATCTATAATAAGTGAATCTTCATCCTTGCTCACCTTATTTCCTATACTCATTAGTGTGGCAACTGGTGTGCAATCCTCAAAACCAATTTTTAAAAATATATCTTTGGCATATTTACTTTGAGATATGAAAATTCCTTTATCTGACTAAAATATTTACAACCCTAAGAAAAATGACAATTCTCCAAGCATAGACATCTCAAATTCTTTTTACATATTATCAAAAAATTATTTTATCATCTTTTCAATGTTTCCTCCAAAAATGAAGTCATCAACATCTACCAAAACAATCAATTGATGCTCACCTTCTATTTTTATATAGAGATTATTTTTATCAAATCTTCTCTTGAAACCTTGACCCTAGAGATACTTATCAAGTCTTACATACCAATTTCTTGGAGCTTTTTTCAATACATATAGTGCATTTTTCAATTTTCATTCATGGATACTAATATTTGAGAGAATAAATCTCTCGGGCTGCTTAATGTAGACCTCTTCTTCTAGATTCCCATTTAGGAAGGCATATTTGACATCCATCTAAAACACTTTGAAATTTTTAAACACTGCATATGAAAGAAACATTCTAATAGCTTCTAGCCTTTCCACTGGCACAAAAGTTTCTTCAAAATCTATTCCCTCAATCTAAGCATATCCTTTACATACTAATATTGCTTTATTCTTGGTCACTTCTCCATTTTCATTCAACTTATTTTTGTAAACCCATTTTTTTCCTATCACATTGTGATCTTTTAGTCTAAGAACTAATTCCCAAGTATCATTCTTTTATATCTTATTTAATTCTTCATCCATCACTTTAACCCAATGTTTATCATGTCTAGCTTCTAAAAAAAATTCTAAGCTAAATTTTGGACAATAAAGAGAAATTAACTTGCTCAGATTCACTTACCATTATTATTCTATTGGAATTACTTCATTTATGTCCTTGATGATGTTAGTTTCATTATGATTTCTTTGGACATATTAGGATGGAGTTTTGGTGTCCTTTTTCTCCTTCTTCTCATCTTTATTTGATTCTTCAAAATCTTCCTCTTTAATGATTTTAGGAATGTCTATTGGATCACTTATTCTTTGCACTCCTTCTATCCTGACACTTGCACTTTCAACTATTTTATTTGTTCTTTTGTTATAATATTTTTAAGACTTACTTTTACAAGAATAACCAATAAATATACCTTCGTCTACTCTAGATTCAAACTTACCTAGTTTTTCATTGGTTCTCTTTATGAAACATCTGCTGCCAAAAACTTTGAAATAATTAACTGTTGCTAGTTTATCTTTCCATAGCTCATAAGAAGTCTTGTCACTATTGACTCTCAATAATACTCTATTATGAATATGCACTACTTTAAAAATTTTCTCTCTCCAATATTTATCTAGTATCTTAGATTCATTTAGCATTGTCCTTGTCATCTCCTGAATTATTTTGTTTCTCTGTTCAACTACTCCATTTTTCTATGATGTTCTATCTACTAAATAATGTCTCTTTTTTTTCCATGGCCTTCACAAAATCAATAAACTAATCTGACATGAAATCTTCTCCTTAATTTTATCTTAGGCACTTAATCTTTAAACTAGTTTCATTCTCTACTAATGTTTTGAAATGTCTGAAAGCTTCTGATTTTTTTTGTAAAAATATTACCCAGGTCATAGGTGAAAAATCAGCAATAAGTAGCGTGAAATATTTCTCACCTTGAGTACTTTTAGTTCTCATAGGTCTACAAAAATCATTTTGAACAAGCTCTAACATGAGTGGTTGAGTACTCTTTTATTTTGAACCACCTTCTAGCCTACTTCCCATGATGACAAGGTTCACAAAATATGTTGGATGGCTTTGTAATCTTTGGATGATTTTTGACGACTTCTTACTGATGTTGATAAGGTTTACAAAATTTATGTGTCCCATTCTCTTGTTCCATAGCCAAATTTCTTCAATTTGACTCAAACAACATCTTTGACCTTTGATGTCTGATAACATATACAAATTATTGCCTATTCTCTAAGAATCTACAACCAATGCATCTAAATATTTACTCCTAATTTAATATCCTTCTACATAAAAATTTAGTGTGTGCCCCTAATCACACATTTACACTCAAAATATTATTCTTGAGACCTTTTACATACAAAACATTTTTAGTTTTATTTCTACCATTATCCAAACTTAGTGTACCTTTTTTGACAATTCTAGCAGTAGTATTATCTATGAATTTCATTACGCCAGCATTGATCTTCTTCAAGGTTATGAAATTGATCTTGTCTTCTATCATGTGACTCAAACATCCATCATTAATGAACCATGGCTTTTCTTCATTTCTTACATGCAAAGTTATCTATACCAACATAGATTTTTTAGGTTGTTTCTTCTACCATGAACCTGTCTAAACTTTCTTCGTGATGAATAGAGCCTTGAAACTCTAGTCCTTCTTGACTGACTCACACATGTTTCTATAGTATCAAGCTATGTGTCAAAAGTTTTTGTACTTGTAAAATATTATGGTCTCTTCATTCAAGCCTGATAAAGGAGCAAAAGAGTTGTGGCTTCTGCTTGACTCTATATGAGTTTCCTTCTCCTTATTTCTAAAATTGTTAGCCCTTTTTCAATATTCTATTTTCTTATGACCATATCCATTACAATAAAAATAGTAACCATAAAATAGGACTTGTTTTTGTATCTCTGACCTGCTTGCCTTTTTTAGCTTTGTTTCTTTCATCCTTCTTTGTTTGAGATGTCCCTTATATTCTTAACTTCTTCCTTTTTTATTTTCTCTTATTTAAGAGCTTCAACATAGCTTTTTCCTTTTTTTGTGTTAACCTTGTTTGTGAAATTATTGGCCTCCCATTTCTCTTTTTCAAATATGATACCTCTCTTATCTGACATTGATCTTTGACATTATAATATCTTATTCAACATATTAGTGATATTCTCAAATTTTGAATAATTAGTTGCTCTATCATTGATTACTTTATTTGTTTTCTCAAGATCTACTTTTAAAGAATCAATTTCAATAACATACCTTTCACATTATTCACTTAATTTTTTTAGCTATGTTGTTAGATCTTTTCATTCTTCTTAGCTTCTTCAAAGTGTGATTGTAGATCTTCAATTGTTTCCTTTGACTCCTTTTCATTTTTCTTGATTTAGAGTTTTAATCTTTGATTCTTCTTCTCAAGAGCATTTAACTCTTCTAAGGCACAAATGATTTCTCCTTCTAGATTCACTTTGGATTCATTTTGTTCTTCTTCTTGATCATTTTTACTTTTAATTATGGAGGCATCTTCATGTATAGCCATAAATAAAATCTCTTCTTCTTTTGAATTACTGACTCCACTATCTTCAGCTCAACTAGGATCTTTAGAATATATAATTTTCTTCTCAAATCCCTTAAATTTTCTTTTGAAATTCTTCTTGTATGTAGACTTTCCTTCTTCATTGTCACCATTACCCTTATCTAAGAACTTAGCTAAAAAATGTCCAATCTTTCCATAATTAAAACATTTAAAAGGTAATTTTCCTTGATATTTACCTATGCCCTTTTTCTACTTACAAATTAATAGAGCTCCATTGTCATATTCATCATCACTAGAACTGCCACTTGATTCTTGAATCTTAGCCTTCTCTTTCTTTGATGTCTTGAAAGTAGATTATCTCTTTGAGGATTTCTCTTATTTGTTCTACATCTCATATGGCATAAGAATACCATGTAGCTCATCCATCTTTAGCTTGGCTAAATTCTTCATCTCTTTAGTTACTAAAATTTTTGCATCATATCTCAATGGTAGAGATCTCAAAACTTTTTGTACCATAATTAATTCTTCTAACTTCTGCCCAAGACCTTGAATCTGATTAACTATTTGATCAACTTGTAAAAGATAACTTGCTATATTTTCTTCCTCTTCCATCTTCAAACTCTCAAAATATCTTCTAAAAGTTTGAACCTTAGCTTGTTGAACCTTTCCATTACCTTTGTAAATATTCTCAAGTTTTATCCAAGTTTCATGAGCAAATTTACATGGAATAACTTAAAAAAATTATAATTCACATAAACCACATAAAATAGCATTTAAATATTTAACATTATTTTCACTTGCCTTCTTTTCCACTAGAGTAGTTACAAGTGTTTGTGGCTCTTCATATTCCTCCACCACTACTTGCCAAATGTCAAATCCAAGGGCCATCAAATAAGTATTCATCCTTATGCTCCAAAAAACATAATTTATTCCATCAAACAATGGTGCCTTATTTTTATAAAAACCTTCATGTGATCTAGCCATCATGCTTTCTTGATCTACCTTGAAGTCGTAAAACCTTTTCCAAAGGAACCTACTTTGATACCAATTATTAAGCACAAAATATACTAATAGGGGGTTTGAATCATTATATTATATATCTTTTACTTAATCTAATTTATTTTCTTTAACCACTTAATCACACACTCAAGATATTTATTAAAACTGAAATAATAATATGCACCACAAGAGAGAGAGAGAGAGAGAGAGAGAGAGAGAGAGAGAGAGAGAGAGAGAGAGAGAGAGAGAGAGAGAGAGAGAGAGAGAGAGAGAGAGAGAGAGAGAGAGAGAGAGAGAGAATTTTTATGTGGAAACCCAAAGTGAGAAAAACCATAGAGAGTAATATCAAGTATATGAATGAGCACCAACTCAAATTACAAAGTTCAAAAGCACCAACTTGTAAGATCACCAACTCCATTATTGAACACCAACACAACAACTACTTTTGAGAACTAACCCATAGGAGAACCAACCCCTCTTGTGTATAGAACAAACATATCTCTCAATGTTGCTAACTCAACAAATGATAGAACTTTACAATATCTCCTATTTTTATCTCTTTAAAATAAATAAAAACCATGAACTCTCTTGCATTATTAAAATGGATTCTCAATCCTCTATTTATATCTTTTCAAATGAACTTTGACATTCACCCTTTGTGACCTTTCAATCATCATGGGAAATGGTGCCAAACTTGCATGACCCTTCTTATCCTTGCATTTGAAAATTCACATGGTGACCCTTCATAAACAAATGTATCCTTTCCTCTTTTATCTTTATCTTTGTGACTTTTCATATTCCTAAAAGTCTCCCTTCATGGAAAAATGTGCCATACCCTCTTTTGTCTTCACATGGTGACTCTTGGAATCCCTCAAGATGATTCTTCATGAGAAAATGCATCCCATTCCTCTTTTGTATTTTTCTCAAGACTCTTTGACTTGTCTATGGGACCTTTTTGACTCATATGCAACCAAAAATATATTTATTAATATTAAATAAATATTAACACACATTAGCCAAGATATGAATATTAAAAACACCATTAAATACAATGGGGCCTTTGTCACCAATACTAGACCTTTGACATAAATGGAAATATTTCCAACAAGAGTTATGGTTGAAGGGATGAATATTGAAGGAATTGACACTATATTAGTGGTGGTTAAATAAGTGGAAAATGAAAGAGTGGAGGTTGGGTGCATGAAAATAAGATCAATAAAAAATGATTGCATAGGAATGAAAGTGGAAATAATTAGAATAGACATGGTAGAAGAAATAGGGAATCACATTAGAATGAAAATTCTTAAGGGGGTGTAAATATATCACCCTTAGTAGATGAATAACTAATGAGGGTTTCCTTTGTTTTCAATTATTATATGCTCAAGACCTTGGCTTGCTATAGTTCTTCCTCATCCACCTCTTGACTTGGCTCACCTTTCACTAAAGGTTGTGACTCTTTGAGTACTTTCACAGATGAGTTTTGAGTTATCTCCCACTTGGTTTCCTTTGATAACACCTTATAATTTTATTATCTTATGGATTAGTAGCCAATTTGGGAAGAGGATGGGTAGTCATGTTAGATGTTAGGGTTATTGAAGCCATTATAATAGGTGTCATTTATTCCTCATCATAATAATCCAAGAAAATGATCCCCATTGCTTCCCTACTTGTGTTATCCTTTTCTTGTGTTAACTCCTCTACTAATACCTACTTAACTCTCCTTATTTTAATAGTTGATGCTTGAAATGGAGGAGTCTATTCCTCTTCTTTCTATGTAAGAGTGAGTATATATTCTAGCTCTTGATGTTGATCATGCTATTCAATAACTAATGCTTAACTTTATAGTTGTTCTTTCTCTTTTTTTTCACGAGTCATGGATGGATGTTAGGGATCTTTTCCTTGGTTGTTTGGCTATTGGTATGGCCTGGCACTCTATAAGTTAGAAGATATCCATTATCTTGGTAGTGGGATCCTAAATTTTGTTTGGTTGAGTGTAAGGGAGTGGTTGGATTTTATCACCCTTAATAAGTCTCCACTCAATACTACTATCATTTCTCTTTATTTTACTTCCTCATCATCCTTATATTTAATAAAGAAGAAGTCATGGTTAAATGACTCATATTTATATGAGATGCCTAGGTTGTGGATCTTTGTTAAACTCTCCCATGGGGGTCCCAATCCCTATGGGGTAGAGTGGCCAATGCATATGATTTCATTGCATTCTTAGCTTCCTTGAAGTAACTTATAAAATCATATTGCATCTTCCCAATAGTGATATGGGAGTCATAGAAGGTACCTTTCTTGTTCTTTTTTAAATCCTCATCTATTCCATTAAATATCTAAAAGGTAATTTATTGTGTGGACACATTGTTGGGAATGAATTGGGAAGACAAAGAGGGTCTACCTTATGACCAAAACTGATGATAACAATGCAATCAAGGTAAATCCAATAGCCTACTACATTGGTAATTATTTTGGCAATGCTAGGTGAAATCCTAGCCAAAGGCTGGTCATGAATGTTCATCCAAACCTGAGGGTAGAGGTCTTCTAAAATTTTGGTGATTTTTATAACGTATCCATATATGTGAATGAAAGAATTAAAGTCACATTTTTTTTTCTTGATAACATTAAGGTTGGGATTTCATAGAACCCCATAATGCATGTATACTATTCCTATGACTGCATCTAGTAGGTATGACATCATAAATAAATTCCCCCCTTAAGACCTCTTTTATTTGTGTATAATTTATTCCTATAGGTGGGAAGTAATGACTTCACCTAATGCATAGGTGTGCTCTAAAGTAATGAGTAGGTCTAATAGGGTTTCTAATTCTAGATGTAGGAAGTGGACACTTGTGTGGCTAAAATGTTAGTTAATGAATGACATGGTTATGTTAATCCCCATTCTAAATTGGGTGTTAGGGTCAATATTCTTAATATTTTCTTTGATAGTGAACATCTTACCTAGGAGAAGCCAATTTCCTACTGCTCACTCCACATTGTTGTCTTTCTTCGAAGTGACTATGATATGTAATTCAAATGTAACATTTAGGATAGAGAGACTTAAATACATCATGAATAATTCTCTAGAGATGCATGAAAAAACTATGTTGTTATCGATGTAGTGCATATAACCTCTATCTACAATTCTACCTTTAAATAAAAGGCCTCACAACATGTCTATACATGTCATGACTTATTAATTGGTGGTTACATAATGAAGGGCCTATCATTTTAATGAGAGAAGGTTTTTTTATAATCTATTTCTCATTGGTTGAGATTTTTTATTTTAATTTAAATGAATAAACATTATCTATGACTTCCCATAAAGTAGAGTAATTGGGATAGAGGCCATCAAACACAATTGTGTCAAAATTCGTGTCTAAGTATTCAGTAGAGTCCCTGATGGAGAAATTAAATGGTGTTGAAGGTCCATTATATGAATTGGAGAAAAATAACATGGCTATTTTATGGATGATGGTATGATCTAATCTTTCAAAAATGGTAGTGCAAAAACTAAATTATGTGAGTTACCAGTCATTCTAGTCACAACTAGGGATTTTGAGATTGTAAAAGGCTAAGTTTTCTTGAGATCTTAAAAATAAAATGAGATGAACTTAGTTAGGGGATCAATGTTATATATTTATAAATTCATCTTAGTTTGTGTGCCATTAATCTCCAACATCTATGAGCTCCTCACCTTCATTTAATTTTAACTTGACCACCTAGTCCTAGTGTACATGTCACATAGCATGCTTGCTCATTCAGGGTGCCCTAGTGTTTCCTTTCCCTTCTGACATTTATAATTATATGGTTTAGTCATGGAAATCAAACTTTTCCTTTGGACCTAATAGACCCCAAAAAGCAAAATTCTCTTTGGAGAAATTTGTTTTGAAAGAATTTTTCTGAAAGCCACTAAAGGAATAGTTCCCAAAAACTAATTACTATTTGAAAAGATTATCATTCAGGATGAAGTTATCACATAGAAAGTTCCCAAAGATAAAATTTATAAATGAAATATCCCAAAGAGAAATTTTTTGAAGTAAATCTTCCAAATACAAAAGTTACTAAAAGAAAACTTTTGAATGAATTTATCCAAATGATAATTTTCAAATAAAAGAATAGTTTTTGAAGACTAAGATTTGAATTGCTTCTAAAGACCAAAGTTTATGAAGTAAGTTGTCAAAGATAAAATCATTGAAGATAGAGTTACCAAAGGAAATATCTCAAAGATAGAGTTATTGAAGACAAAGTTCTCAAAGATAAATTTCCTGAAGACAAAGTTGCTGATGAAAAAGTTGTGAAAGACTTAGTTCTTGAAGACAAAGTTGCCAAAGACTAAGTTACCAAAGACTAAGTTCCCAAAGATAAAGTTGTTGAACAAAAGTCTTCCAAAATGAAAGAATCCAAATAAGACAATCTGAATACCTGCTATACATAATAATTCTTCCCAAATTTACATTAATAGATTAGTTTGAAAAAGTATTTTTAAATGGAAAAAAGTGGACCACAACATGATTCAATGTCCAAAACACTAATTTTCTAAAGATACTATGAACCAACACAAACACATACATATCCAAATAATATAAGTCCTCTAAAACAAAAAGGGGGTCCCCACTTTTCAAAGAAAAAGTACAAGGTGGGTGTGTTGAATATAAAAATTACAACTACATAATTCAAAAAAAGAATAAAATCTCCTTTACTTACCCCAAAAATATTTACAATGGACCACTCAACTAATATATGTAGGTAGAAGGGATGAGTCAACTCCCAACTACTTAGACTTTGCCTCTTTGGCCTCTAGTATGGCTACCATGAGGTTAAATTCCTAGTCTATATTGGCAAGTTTATCATAGGTTCCCTGAACATCATCTCTACTTGGGTAGTGAGTCTTTATTATACCCAAATGGGAGCCTCTATTTACACTTGGACTTTAGACACCGAGATGATTCTCATTGTGGATTGGGTTGAAAGCTTGAGAATTAATTAAGATCCCTCCTTATTCACCTTGGCCACCTTTCCCCTCATGACTTAGTCAAAGTAACTTAGGTGAACTCCAAATCCACCCCTATCCAATAGAGTTTCATTTAGGTGGAACAACACCAAGATATTGACTTCCTTAAAATAACCCAATATCTTGTTTGTGCCATCCTCCAAGGGTCCCACTATCATTTGGGCTAAGGCAAGACACTCCTCCATAGTAGTATTCATGGTCCCAATATAAGTCTGATATAAGTCTAATTATAAAAGGGGAATAAATTTTATCTCTAGGAGCATGCTTTTATTGATCACAATAATTAAATTTTAGCACTTCCCATAAATTACAGTGATCCTCTCCAAATAGCCTTAGGTCTATTGGATGAGCACCTGAATCTCTACCATAGTCCCTACCACCTTTCTTAGAGTTGAGAAAATTTTTAGGAATTCATCCTTGATGTTCCCAGTTAACTTGGTAGGGAAGGATCTCTTTACTTTCACTTCAAGAGTTTAGACCTAGCTCTCCATATCCTCAAGAAGCTTGTCCAACATGTCATTGGTTTCCTAGATAACTAAGAGTGGGCCTTCTACCATCTTTTCTTCTCTTATGTGAGTTATCACCTTGGTGAGAGAGAACAAGTCTAGTTGGGTCTACCATACCATAGGCCCTCTTGGAAATTTTTTTGGGTTAAGATTCTTTACATATTCCCCATGGTGAAGTCAAAATCCCACTGCATCTTTAGGGTACCTTTCATCATCATCTCTAACACCTAAAATACTATTATCACGATTTTTTAAAATGGGTAAAAAGCAATGGAAATTCAATTTTAAAAAAATGGCTAAAATTTTTCTTGAAATGAACCTAAAACCATCAAAATTTTGAAAAAATCAAAATTTTTAATAAATTAGTTAAATTTTGATTAATTAAAAATTTACGGCCAAATTATTTTTTACCCCAAATTTTTTTACAATTAATTTGAGCCTTCTATACAAAAATACATTAGCATTCATCGTAATTTGCAAAAATCATTTAGCTTTTCATGAGTTGTGCAAACACACGTTACCTTTTCATAAGTTGTGAAAATTGTAAAAACTTTTTAAGCTTATGTATACTTTACAATTTTGTTTTTAATTTTTGTTCAATTTACAAAAAATTCTTTAGCTTCTATATAATTTGAAAAAATGTTTTTCGCTTCCATGCAATTCACAAAAAAAAAATTATCTTCCATGCAATTTGCAAAAACTTTTTTAGTTCCTATGTAATTTGAAAAATCTTTTTCAGCTTTAGTGCAATTTGCAAAAAAAAAATTCATATTTCATGTAATTTTTAAAAACTTTTTCATCTTCCATGAAAATTGAAAATCTATTTTGGGTTTTCATGCAATTTTCAAATTTGTTTTGGGTTTCCATGGAAATTACAAAATTGATTTAAAACTTCATGTAAATTGTAAATTCTTTTTGTGTTTTCCCTTTCAATGCAAATCACACTTCCCTAAGTAATGCAAATAAAAACTACATTTCCAAAATCCATTCAAATAAACTTTTCACTTTCCCATTTGAGAACTTTACAATTTTATCTTGCCACTCCTATGTAGTTACTATGATTATTTCCCCAAGCTGTGCAAGTGAGACTTATTCTTTCCTATAACTTCATGTTCAAAAAAATATTATCAACATGTATATCAAGTGTGGTGGTTTCATATATGTTCATGAAGTGCTTGATGAAATTACATAGTAAGACAACTTCTCATAGAATGTGATGATTGTAGATTATAAAAGATATGGGTGACCTTACTAGGTTTTGGCACTATTTCATCAAATGCAATAAATAGGTATCCAACCCGATCACTTCAGCTTTGCTAGCATACTCATAACCTATGATAAAATAAGAGATTTGGAATATAATATGGATGTCCATGTAAATATAGGATCCAATAAATTTTTTTGTTATTTTCATGTAAATCTTAAATCTTGTTTTGAAATTTCTAGTTGAAAAAATTTATAAGCGTAAACTCACAAATGCAATTTGTGAAAATACACAATGTTACTTTGTAGATATCTAATTGTGTAATTTTTATTTACACATTTAAAATGGTGTAAAATCACCAAATAATTTTTGTACCATTCAAGTGGTGCAATTTTGTAATCTTGTTTGTTCACTTAGTGCAATTGCACCAATGCACTTTTACACCTCTTAAATAATGCATTTTTTTAAACTCATTTTTGCAACTTCTAAAATATAGAAAAGGTGGTTATGAAACATAACCACATCCCCACACTATAAATATGAATGTAAGGCTCATTCTAAAGGGATTTTTTGGTAGTGAAACTATGCAGATATTTTGTTTGAAGAGCTGAGATTTATTATCAACTCAATAAAGGTTGAAACTAGGAGATTTTGCAAGCTTTGTATTCAAAATTTCTTCATAAGTTATTTATATGTATGTGATTCACCTATTTATATATATTTACTTTCAATTCATCTTCATAATCGGTACCAAATTTTTAGATAATGGAAATTTCACATTAAGTATTTTTTTTAGAATCATCTTGTGTTATTTCTATGAATGTGAAATCTCGATGGAGTTTAAGTAATATTTTGATTGCCTTTTATGGATAAAATATGGGATGGTTGTCTTTGGTCTACTATCAATATTATAAAATTTTCATAGTGTATGTCTTACATGCCTAGGGGTGTAATTCTGTCTTTACAACCCATTGAATCAGAGAGATTTCCATACACATGGTGTTTTCCCCTTCTTGGACAATTTTGGTAAATTTTTGTATTTAGCTACCAAGAGTTGTCTTTCATTTTTCCTAGGGTTATCATAGTATTTCATGTGCTTAATAGACTAAAATAACCCTATTATCCCTTATTCCTTTTCTTTATCTATTCTTCCCTTCTTGCCCATCATTTGATTTATATCTCCTTTATATACTTTTCGGTTAAAAATATGAAACCCCCAACAAAAAATATTTTTTCTATAAATAGTTGTGAATACTTTTCACCTACTTTTTTCCTTTTTTTATTCCAATAAAGGTTGTTCCACCTGCTAATAGGAGAGGGACTTTGTCTTGTGTTGCTAACTAATTCAAAGACTTAGTTCCCACACTACTGACTCAAAGTCACCAATTTATCCCCCTAACGAATTTTTAAACCAATTTTTTTTGGAAATTCCATTAGGGATCAAGTTACTTTATACACATGATTTTTAGACATTTCAAGGAACCTCCCAAAGAATGGAGGTTGGAGACTACATTGAGAAAAATCACCTAGTGCCTATACCTTCTTGAATGTAGAAATGGCATTGATTCACACCAACCCCAATATTCCCTTAGTCCCATAGGGAAAACATTTGGGGTCATTAGCTTTGGCCCAATAAAATGAGTTACCATCAAGATTAAGGAAGAGATTCCCAAATTTATATGGAAAAAATGGTCAAGATGTAGATAAACATATCTAGATATTTAAAGTGTCCTATAGCATTTTGGGAGTTCTATATAATGATGTTGTTGTGAGAATTTTCATTAAAAATTTCATTGGATTTGTTTTTATGTGGTTCTGACACTTAGAAGATGGATGTGTTATGGATTAAGACTCTTTGAAAAACTAGTTCTAGGATAGATTTAAATCAATTGTGAATGCATGTGAACTTTTGTTATACTTATTCTAGATTCAAAAGTGAGATGATGAGTAGATGAGAGAGTTCATAGCACATTTTAACAAATTTTTGAGACTGATCCATTAAGAAAATCAACCAAGTCTCAACAATAAAATCTATATTTTCATTGGTTCTCTTCACCCATATATTAAGTTCATCTTGATGAGAAATAAGGTAAATGGCTTGGTGGATGCATAAAGAGATACCATTGATATTGAAAATGATTTGATCATGTCTAGAATGTTGAAGAAAGAGGTTTCAAAAGGTAATACAAGTATTACAAATGATAATTAAGAAATAGTGAAACCTGATACAATCAAACACCTACAATATTTAGAAAAAAGAGTTCAACGGCAAGTTTTTGATCAAACATGTTAGAACTCTAACAAAAAAAGAGAAAATGATACCTATCGCATATGGTTGTTTTAGTTTCACAATCATGAAAGAAGGTGAAAAATTGGAAGAACTAATGATTGATCAAAGAAGAGATTAAGAATTTGACTTCCCCCTTAGAGAAAAAGAAAAAGATTTGCCTATTTAACTAGATTACTTAAACCCCATGGTCCTAAGAGAAAATGAGTTATCTAAAAAAATAATAATAAAATCATAAATAAAAAGGAGTAATAATACAAAGTATGACATTATACTTTATAAAAGAGAAGATATTATGGAATCAATTTTCAATAAAGTAGATAATACCTTCTATATCAAAATGAATGACTCAATAAGTAAAAATAAAGATTCCTTGGGTATTTGATTTTTAGGGTTTACCATAGAAGAATTCTCTATAGGATCTAAATCCAAAGCAATCAATCTTAAACAAATTGAAAACCATAATCATGCCAAGGTTGAGGTCAAAAAAGACATCAATACAGAATAAAATGAATGGTGCCCAATAATTTTTATAAGTGAAATGGAAACTGTAAAGACAAAGGAAATTGATCAAGGTGAAGATGATGAATCATTCAGTGATGAATTCATTTCTACCATGGGGAGTGATTTAGAAAAGAATATCAATAATTTATTCATAATGAAAGATAATCATATTATGGTTTTAACACATATATATGACACACTTCTCTCCAATTCAAATACTATATTTGTTATAAATACATTTTAAGTCATTCAAAAAGACACTAAAAAAGTTTAGTACTGCTTAGAAGTGCTCACAAAATATCAGATAATTCACAATGATTTAATTTCAAAATAGGAAAACATTATTGATTTGTTCATTTGTGATCATTCTTGTGTGAATGATAATTATACATTCATCTTCCCACTTGCTTGGTCTCTACTAATAAATGTGTTTAGAGTTCATAAGTCAAAGCCATTATTTTAAAAAGGTAGGTACTTCTATTTGGTGAATGGTTCTGTATAATCTTCTCATTTTCATTGGTTCCCTATAAATAGTTTTACTTTCCCAATTTTAGCTTGTTTCCTTTTCCTATTTATATTTTGGTGTGCATGTGTGGATTTTCAACAAATGCAACAGTCCCTCTATTGCTCCTTGTTCTCCATGTTTTGGTCTTTCTACTTACACATATTTGAAGTTATGATCTCTATTTTTGAAATATCATGGACAATCATATGATTTACAAGAATGATAGTTTGGAAAAAAAAATCATGGATCTCTTCAAGTGAATAGGTGATAAACATTCAAATTTTTAAAATAGGTGATTTGGCTTGACAACACGTATTCATTTATCATATGATTGAAATGGGAAAATTGATTGTCAGTTGGTCAGATTAGGATATGCAAATGAGAGATATAGAAATTTTCATAATAATAATAGTATATTTTTTTATAGAATGGGACATTGAATTCATAACCCAATGGAAAATTATCAAGGCACATATTGGGATCTACTTAATTTTAGAACTTCAAAATATTGAATTTCAAAGTTAGGAAACAATTTTCTAGTGGCAAAAAAGAAATTTATTAATTTTTTTAAGGCAAGCCACAAGGTTCATCACTTTTGAGTATATGAAAGAAAGGCACTTGTCTCTTCACATTTTAGTTTATGTAAAAACAAAAATAAAATACCCTTGCATACACTATCCTTTTTGGATATGTGAAAGCACCTATTAGGATAAGTACCTAACCCTTGCATACACTATCTTTTAATATGTGATAGCTCTTCGATGGATTGAGGACCCATCCCTTTTTATTGAAGATCAAATATTTTTTAAATCTATAAAAGTTGATTCTAAAGACTTTTTTCCCTAATGGATAAAGCATCATCTTCCAAAACCAAAGAATCTAAGTTCTATTATTTCCTTGCAGTTTCAAAGCCAACTGTTGTCATGGTTTTTTTAAAAAGAATAAAAATTGTTAGAAATTCAATTTTTAATAAATGACAATTTTTTTCGAACTGATCTCGAAACCATCAAAATTTTGAAAAATTCAAAATATTTAATTAATTAATTAAATTTTTATTAATTAAAAATTTATGACCAAATTATTTTTTACCTTGAATTGTTTTAAAATTCATTTAGCCTTCCATGCAAAAGTCATTAATATTACCCATAATTTGTAAAAATTAGTTAGCTTTTCATGAGTTGTGAAAACACACATTGCCTTTTTATAAGTTATGAAAATTTTTAAAAAAATTAAGCTTTCGTGCAATTTACAACTTTGTTTTTAGTTCCCATGTAATTTATAAAAACTTTTTTAGCTTCTATGTAATTTGTAAAAACATTTTTAGCTTCCATGTAATTTGTAAAAACTTTTTCATCTTTAATACAATTTGCAAAAATATTTTCAATTCCCATGTAGTTTGCAATTTTTTTTTCAACTTCCATGTAATTTGCAAAAAATAATTAGATATTATGCAAATTGTAAATTTGTTTTGGGTTTCCATGGAGATTTCAAATTTGTTTTGAGTTTTCATGAAAATTGTAAAATTGATTTAAAACTTCATGTAAATTGTAAAATCTTTTTGAGTTTTCCCTTTTTGTGTAAATCATGCTTCACTAAGTCATAAAAATGTAAATTATGTTTATAAAATCCATGTAAATAATCTTTCCAATTTCCCAGTTGAGTAAGTTACAATTTTCTCTCTCCACTCCCATGCAACTATTGTGATTAGTTCCTCAAGCTGTGAAAGTGAGACTTATTCTTCCCTAAATTTTCATGCTTAAAACAATATTATCAACATGTATATAAAGTGTGGTGGATTTTTGTATGATCATTAAGTGTTTGATGAAATGAAATAACAAGACAAATTCTCATAGAATGTGATGATTATAGATTATAAAAGACATAGGTGACCTAGCCAGGTTTTGGCACTGTTTCATCAAATACAATAAATCGGTGTCCAACCTGATCACTTTAGATTTTATATCATACTCCAAACCTATGATAAAATAAGATATTTAAAATAGAATATGGACATCCATGTAAATATAGGATCTAACAAATGCTTTTGGTCTTTTCATGGAAATGTTAAATCTTGTTTTATAATTTCTAGTTGTAAAATTTTGTAAGTGCAAACTCATAAATACAATTTATGCAAATGCACAATGTCAATTTGTAAATATAAAATTATGTAATTTTGATTTACACATTTCAAATGGTGTAAAATAAACAAAGCATTTTTTCATCATTCAAGTGGTACAATTTTGTAATCTTATTTTTGTACATAATGCAATTGCACCAACACACTTTTACACCACTTAAAGTGGTTTATTTTTGTAAACTCATTTTTTTAAGATTCTAAAATGTAAAAAAGGTGGTTATGAATGTAAGGATCATTGTAAAGGGACTTTTTAAAATTGAAATTATGCAGATATTTTGTCTAAAGAGTTGAGCTTCATTATCAACTCAATAAAGATTGAAACTATGAGATTTTGCAAGATTTGTATTCAACATTTATTTATGAGTTATATCTTTATACTTGATTTACCTATTTATATATCTATACTTTTAATTCATATTCATAATCATTACCAAATTTTTAGATAATGGAAATTTCACATTAAGTATTTCTTTTAGAATCTTCTTGTGTTATTTATATGAATATGAAATCTCGATGGGGTTAAATAAATATTTTGATTTATTTTTATGAGTATATATGGGAGGATTGTTTTTGGTCTGCTATCAGTATTATAAAATTGTCTCAATGTATTTTTTATACTCTTAAGGGTGTAATTATGTCCTTATCACCCATTTAATGGGAGAGATTTATATGCCCATAGTGTTTCCCCTTATTGGACTATTCTAGTATTTTTTTATATTTAGCTACCTAGAGTTGTCTTTCACTTTTCCCAAGGTTATCATAGTAGTTTATTGTTTAATAGACTAAAATAACCTTTTTCTCCTTTATTCCTTTCCTTTATCAATTCTTCCCTTCTTTCCATTATTCCCTTGTTTCCCCTCATTTCCTTTCTATCTCCTTTATATACTTTTAGGTTAAAAGAATAAAACCCCCAACATAAAACAGTTTTGCTATAAATAGTTGTGAATGCTTTTCACCTACTTTTCCCTTTTCTAATTTCAATAAAGGTAGATCTACCTAATAATAGGAAAGGGACTCTTTATTATGTTTCTAATTAATGCAAATACCCCACATTATTGATTAAACATCACCAATTTGTCCCCCTGACAAGTTTTTGAGCCAACAAATACTAAGACCATTTCCTAGTTTTGGAGGTGTTGGAAAAGTGGTAGAGATGTTAGATATATGTGGAGAAAAAGGTGGAGGAGAAATTGATGAATTGGAGGGTGTGAATGATGAAAATATTGGATGAGGAGGGGGTAAAGGGGAGAAATGGGAAAACAAATGAATATGGCCAAGGGAACATCTTTGTTTACCACTAACTCTAGGTCATGCCCACTTTAAGGGAGATGACTCTTGGGAGAGGGGTATGCAACAAAAGGGAAGAAATTAGTTGATTAAAGTTGCATCCTTAGGAACCTAGGGTGATGTAAAAAAGGGGTTGGGGAGATATAACTGGAGCCACTAGGGTTGATGCTATAGGATCCATAGAATCTATCAAAGGAGGTGAAATTGGAGTATCCAGTACCTATATTATGGGTTGAGCATGAACTACATTTTGCTTCTTCCTTAGCCTTTTGCTCGATCTACTCGAAACATTACTATAGAAGAAGTCAAGGTAGCAAGGGCCATAAGGGTTGACTATGTGATATTTTGAGTCATTAGAGGAAATACCAAGATTGTCCAAGTCATTGGAGATATACACACTGGTGCACCTACTTCTAAAACAACTAATATGTCTAATGAAGATAGGGCACTCATAGGTACTTGAATTTTAGGAATGACTAGTGTGGGCACTAGGAAAGTTATAGGTTAGGGAATAAAAGGGGAAGATGGAAATGAATAAGGTAGGATGATATGGATGGATGAGGCCATGGGTGTTTTGGTGAAAATAGGAGGTGATGTAATAGGGGGAAAGGTAGTGTCAACATAATAGTTTGTGGAAGTGATAATGAATTGAGTGGTGCTATAAGAGGTACTTTGAAAGTGGAGTGAGTGAGGGGATGAAATTTCACTATTACTTGGTGTTGGTCTCACTTTAACTTCATTTATAAGTTTTTTCTAATGTCAAACCTCAAATATTGAGTATCTTGGGGATGATGTGCTTATTATGGAATCACTTAAGATTAAGACACTTATCATCGATCACATGGGTTTGGTCTGGTTAGGGTTGAGGTACTTGAGTTTTAAGAGATAGAGGAGTGGAGCCATGGTAGGAGGAATTGATTCTTATAGGGGATAATTTAGTTGGATCCTTTATATGATTATAATAGAAAATGTGGGGGGAGTCAAGGTGACACACCTAAAGGTTGAGTAGATGTAGGAGGGGATAGGGTGGTCTGATTGAATCTTCTTACCCTTCTCATTTATACAAGCCTAAATCTACATAAGAACCACCTAGTAATCTTCTACATTTAAATACAATCCATCATCATCCTCTAGTTGGTGTCCATAATTGAGATTAAGGTGAGATAAATAATTCTCTAAATGGGCTTGGATTTTTCCCTTTGGGTCCCACTCATGTGGTTTGACTCTACCCAAGGCCAACTATTATTGAATAGTTTCCATATTCTATAGGGAAGGAAATAAAAGTACACATAGTGCCTAATTATGACCAAAATAGGTGGGTAGGAATTTTATTATCAACTAATATAACATCTAAAAAATTCCCTTCACTAGTTGATCTTAGATGTGATAGGGTAAGTAGAGGGGTGCCCTAAGAATGCCCATGAATTGAATGAGTGTGTCCTCTTAGTAATACCAGTAGTCTCTAATGGGAGCCACTGAGTCTTCAATTTCATTTGATAGATGAGGCATAGAGGCCTCATTGATCATACTATATACCACTAGGTATAAAAAATCATAGATATCCTAGACATTATTTCTATATTATTGGTCATATGGTTTTTATAAAACTACATGAACCATAGATCCTCTAGGAACCCAAGAAAAAAAGTAGATGTCTTGAAATCAAGTGTCTTATAGACTACATCTATAAGATAACTCGTCATATAAAATTTCCCTCCTATTTGAGTATCCACTATGTCCTTAACCATGTTAAAATTAACCGCTCCTCCACATCAAGGACTTAAGAGTTATCTAGGATCATGTAAAGAAAATTCATGTAAAGTATGTTGATGTGAAGGCAATATGGGGCCCCAGACAACCTATTTAGTAGTATCATACAAATTAAAACCTCCTCGTTGAAGGTGCAAACCATGTATGTATCAACATCATCCTTTTTTACCCATTTATAATTTAGTTTCTTGGCCTAGTCCCTGCAGGCATCATAGATTTAAGAGTTACTCTATGTATTCACCACTACTGAGTCATAGGAAAGAATGAACTATGGGAGATTATAATAGGATTTTTAGGATATTATTGAGATGTTAGTAATTTTATTTTAGGATCTAGTTGAGAAGACCCAATCATGAACATTACCTTATACCCACTAGGAAGTGAGGAGCATATTGATGTGGATTTTATGCACATGATAAAAATTAAACAAGGTAGCCTGTAATGTTTTGGGATCTCTATGGAAATAAAGTTACATTATGGGGCACAAGTTGAAGGAATGAATTTAAAATAACTAGTTGGTGAAATAGCAAGTTTAACATGTAGGTTATTTAACAAGATAAATGAATGTCTATGTGAAACCTAAATTAAATAAACATTAGGTGATTTATGTGAATTTATAATTACTCTGAAATGGGTAGATCTCAAAAGAAACTAAAAAAATAAGGGGAAGGTAAGGTAAAAAATAAGTTCATATGTTATCAAAGGATCAATTCCAAGGTTGTTTCATTTATTAATGAGTATCTCCAAAACTAATGTTTTTCATTTGTAGCTACTGCACACTCATTAACAAACATAGTAATTAGTCTAGATAAAGTAGGTATAAGAAACTTATTTGTCTTAGCTAAAGGTTTCTATCTTTAGAGTAGCTATTCCACACTCTTAATTGAGATATTATAGTTAGGAACATGAAGGTATCTAGATTAACCATATCACTCACTTAGAAAACTATACCAAGGGTAAATACTCCTATACATCTTAAAATATCAACACAATCTAAACTAATTGGTTAAATTCAATGAAATTTACTAACTTTCAATACATTTTACACATATATGATTAAAATATATATCAATGAAAATAATTAGGATTATTTATACATTTTTCACACTTAAAAATTATTTAATTGACATAGCTAAAGAAGCTAAACTCTTAACATGGACAAGGGAAGAGAAAGAACCAACATAGTTGCCTGATAATCAATTACTTGATTTCTTCTTGTGTATTGATGAAAATTCCAACTCTTTGAAAGAGGGTTTTAAATGTATTTAAATACTTGGGGAAGGGGTATCCCTATCCTCTAAGTGTATTAAATATTTTGTTTACATTTTAAAATAAATATAACTTAATTTCTACTTTTTAAAATTATATGTTATAACTTATAGATTATAAAAATCATGCAACATGTGTATGATGACAAAAAATATTTTAGTTAATTATAAAATTAATGAAATGAAGCATAAATATTTATAGTTAGTTTGAATAGATTCTACATGCAAAATTACATACATGATTGATATCAAAATATTTATGGTTTGGTCATAGCAAGAGTCTAGTTGTTAAACTAGTATATGGAGTTGGTGTTGAAACTGACACATTACCTAAACTGGTAGATGGAGTGGATATAGAATTATTATTGGATTCTAGATATTGATAGTGTTTATATATAATAATGTGGTGTGCCTTATTATCTTCATATCTAGAAGAGATGGTTTATTCACCCTATTAAAGCATACCTAAAATATCTCTACTTTATGGCCTTCTTCCTCACAAAACTCAACTTAGCCTTAATGTCTTCTAAATTTAACCCTTGTAGACTTTTCTTGAATTTCACTAAGGCTTATTGAAGCATCTGATCAAAAATAAACCTCACCACCAACATTCCAATGTCATCCCATTCCTTCATCAATTCCAATTCATTCAAAATTTGTATTGCTTGATTCTCTTATTCATTTATCTTTGAGACCAAGACATCACCATATATTATCCATTCACTTGCTTTTTGGGTTGGATGACCATTAAATTCATTACATTTGGCACTCTAAAGGGTGTCATCAAGTAAAAATGGATAAAATCCTTATTTGGGGTATATAGTACAAAGATATTGAACTTGGTCTCATTTTATTTAAGATATTTGAACAATTTAGTCATTAGAGTTGTTTGAGGGGCCAATTATTCCCTCAAGGAGACAATAGTGTCTAGTATCTCAGAAAAAATTAAGTATACATTTTGGACATATTGGTAAATCTTAGAAGGAAAATGAATGACCTATTTATGTTCTCTAAAGTTCTCTAATTATTACTCCATCTATTTCTTGCCTATTTAGTACCCTTGTGGATTATTAACAAGGCTCTAGTATGTGTTTCCATATAGGACTTAAAATCCTCAATGAAAGGGGACTGACCCATCCTTCTATATTGTATCTCAAAAATAAAATAGACTTATTATATTTCTTATAAAATCAATCTTTGCCTAATATTATCCTCTACCTTTATTTTCCTCACCCTTTCCCCAAAGCCAGTAGACTTATCAAACAATGAACTCACAGTTGGAAACTCAATTATCTTTAGGTCCAACCTCTTAGAAGCTAATGCTCCTCATTCCTTGGCCCAGTAAAAAAATGTCAATTATGATGGGTCTAATGGTTTTTACTCTATACAGGTATCCTTTGAAGGTTTAGTCTCATGAACTAGATTTATCATGAAAGGCCATATTATTTTTCACTAGTCTACATTCCCCAAATGTGGCATTGGGTGGATGATGAAAAATGCTTATTCCTTAGATTTTTACTAGTGGCTACCATTACCATGGTCTAAATTTATCCAAGGTAAGGCATGGGTGAACTCAACTGAGTCGATCATGATGGAAATTGAGCATTAGGTTGGATGGTAGTAATAATAGTAGAGGTGGTAACCAAAGGAATGGTTATAACAATGGATGTAGAGATAGGTCTAGATGGAGGTAAGGACACATTATGAAAATAAGTGATAAATGGAAATGTTATAACATGAGAGTGGCATAATGGAGTAGTAGGTAAAAAAACCCTTACTTGGTTGGACACTCCCTAGGGGTGCCTTTCCTTTAATTCCATGCAAGCTTAAAACATTGGTTTGTTATAGTTATTATTCATCTACTTCATTTACTAGCTGATCTTCAATTGAGGGTAGTGTCTACTCACTTGGTCACTTTATGGACTACACCTGAGGCCTTCCTTCCTTGGATACACTATTATATCATATATTTTCCTTCTTAATCAAAGGATAAAACACTTTTTGGGTGGAAAATGGACATCCACATTAGATATTGTGGTTTCCAAAATTACCATAGTGGGTGTGAGGTCTGATGAGTTAGAGGAGTCTGAAAAAAGAGGCTCCTCTTCCTTCCCAATAGATCTCTCCTCTATATTGACTAACTCTTATATATGGTCTTGATTTATTTTACTCATTTCAAATGTGGGTACTTGAACTTGAGGAGTTTCCTCTTATATTTGTGTTATAATAACTAAAGTTTCCCCTTCACCCTACTCTTGCTCTATAGCCATCATCATGGTGGGTGTATTTTGGGGGTCTTGACCTTGATCTTATGGTTGATAGAGAGGTAGATTGTTCAAATTTTTTAAAGAGGTCCATCCTCCTAGTGGTGGGATTTTGTATTACACTTGATCTATTGTGATGGAAGGACGTACTTGAATTACCTTGGGAAAATATTCACTTACTCTAACTATTCTAGCCCTTTCCAAGACCTCAACATCATATTTTGCATCAAGAAATAAGAAATCATGGTCATAAATATCATCATTATAGTGAATACCCAAATTATGAACATGTTGTTGTACTCTACCATGGGGGTCCCAATATTTATGGGGAAAGGTAGCCAAGGCATAAGATTTCATAGCATTGCCAGCTTCCCTAAAATGACTATGGAAGGTGTAACACATCCTTCAAATTATGATATGGGAGCCATGAAATGTGTTCTTATTTCTAGTTAAATATTAATCGATCCCCTTCCATAACTGATAATTAATATATTTCTCAACCATATTGTCAAGGATGTATTTTGAGAGGCATAGAGGATCAACCTTGTGCCTAGTAACCATTATCATGGTGTAATCCAAATATAAATAGTAGTCACCCAAATACATGAGTGAATTGGAATTATTTTTAGATATTATAAGCATAGGTTTCTCATGAATTTCGTTCCAAACTTGGGGATATAATGTATTATACAATACTCAATATGTTTCTTTTATATGCATAAATAAGAACAAATGAATATACATCACAGATCCTTTTTTGATATATTCAATATTTGGGTCCCATAAAACCCCATTATGTCTATAAAAAATACCCATGAAAACATCCAAAAGGTAGTACATCATGTAAAAATTTCCCCCTTAGGGTGTCTTGTCTTTATGAAATATTAGTTCATGTAATTGGGCATTGATAATCTCCCCTAATAAGAAGGTGCATTCTGAGTTGATCAACAGGTTGAGTAATGGTACCCATTCTAAGTGAAGGAAGTGAATGCTTGGGTGACCATACAAGTGGTTCATAAACTCCATACCAATAAGAATTACCATCTATAATTTGGTGCTGGGAACATGATTCTTGTCCTTGATAAAAAAGGTTTATTAAGGGAGAAGGCATTTGTTCACTATTGTAGAAAAGTTGGTCTTATTGGTCATGGGCCTAGTCACATGCCTACCTAGCTATCTAGCTTAGATCTAGGCATTTTTTAGAGGTGTGTAGACCTTAATGATTCCTATGGAACTCAAAATTTAATACTCAATGTCATTGGCATAAATATATATAATGCAAAAACCTTATGTTCTCACCCAAAGCATAACAGAGAAGGGATTGAGATCTATGTTGGGCCAGTTGTGGCATAGTGCAACTCTATTCTTTAGGGGTTCAAGTTAGTGCAATGATGGTTGGGAATTCATAGGTGCAAGCCTTGGGTTTCATAGGATCAATGGTATTTAGGTTCTTGAGGTCTAACTAGTTGATGGGTTAAAGGACCTAAGCATGGTCTTGCTCTTAGGTGCAGGTTTCATTTGAAGCACAAGGTCTTAATCATATTTAGTGAATTTCACATCATGGGTGAGGGGTTTATTTATATTTACAATTCCTCCATGAGTGATTCAAGCTATAAACTTATGATAACTTAACCATACATTCGATTGAAAAAATCATGTATCCAATAAACATTCTAAAACTTGAAGACTAAACACATTAACCATTTGTGCAAAGCATTATTCATTGATATGTTAAATAATAATTCATACATAGTCCACATAAAATTAACAAGTACTCAACATAAACTACTAAGGTCCAAGATCATAGGTGGGCTTGGGCATTACAAAGGGGAGCATCAAAATGCATCCCAAGCTAAGTTCTAAACTTAAATAATCTTCTAATATCAACTCATCAGAGCTTTGCTATTATCTAGTTTGCATCCTTATTTAGTTGAAATTGGCTTCCTTTTATAGACATTAGAATTTCCTAATTTCATGGGGAGTGAGGCATGCCAATTACCAAGTTGGTGCTGGAGGTACACATTCCACCAACCCCACTACACTTTTCCTTTAATGTGTAGTCATTATCCCATGCACCCACTTCCTAATACTATATAATTCAAAAGGAGGCACTTGTATTCAATGGCTGATCATTGCTACGTGTGCTTGGTTCCCAATGCTACTTAGAGTTGTTAGCTATGATCTAGCTGACACTGCTAGAAGATAAAAATAATAACCATCCACATAGTTACCTCATGCACATATATTTATTAATTAACATGGATCTATTATTTAGCATGAAATGGGGCCCAACATTACCTAATATAAAAACATTAGTCCACCCTCAGACTATCCTTTTAGCACCTTAGCTACATAAAATTTGAGCACACTCTACTATAGTTCCACTTTGAAGTCATCAAAGCCTTAGATTATGATCTTGATTTCTTTGATGGCACTATCAATCTCCATAGCGGCAACCTTGAGAGTGAGTAAATCAGTGTTATCTAGTTCTTTATAGAAGGCCTCTAGCCTTTCCTTAGCCTTTTAGACCCTACCATCAAGGATGGATCCCTACTCACTTGCCTTAGTCTAAAAGGCACTAAAAAATTCCTCTAGGTCTTGCTCTTGGGTCTTCATTTGGTTTATCTCTCTAGTTTGCTCAATGTCTCAAGTTTACAAAAAAATTATAACAAAAACCAGTTGACCACATGATGTTTTATACCCTTTTTCCATCTACCATCTTTAATGTAAGTGTGTTAATGCCATAGTGGCATTTATATTTCTTAAACCCCATGAAAATCCATGATATATGAAAATCCTATACCATCAACTCATTTATTTTAGATCTTTGTGCCTCCACTGCCACCTCATTCAATGCTAATGATATTTTAGTGATGTGACTTATGGTTCAAATAGTCACTTCCCACTAAAATCGAGGTGGATGCCATCTCTCTATGATGATTCTCCTTATATACTTTATTATCTTGGCATGACATTCACCTTCAATAAGGTAACCTAGGTGCAGTGCCTCACATGTGTATGATTCATCCTCATTAGTTCCACCTCTTCTTTTTACGCTATTATTTCAAGCATGCTTATATATTTTGGTCAATTTTTTGCACTTCATCTTGCCTAACATATCCTACCCCATGAAAATCCCTTACACTAGTCCTATAGCATTTGATATTCCTTTTTCAATTCTCTTATGCATGTTCATAAGGTACATCTTCATTATCTTTCTTTTGCATGATCAAATTGTGAATCTTCACTTGACTCCTATTTTATCTAAGTCTAGCAACTTCCTTGCACCTAAAAACTTAGGTGTCTGGCCTTAGGTTCTTGGAAATTAAATGGGTTTGACTCATTAGATGGGTATTATGCATGAAAGTGATAGATTATTTCTCCCTTGGACATCCATGGCCCTACAATCTGTCTTTTGTGCACCTATATTTTGTGCATTTTATTCTTGAGTCTGGCAAGTTTCACACACCCACCACTTAGATGTCTATCCTTAGCACTTTAGAAAATGTAAAGGCTTGACCCACCCAGTTGTATCTATATGTGAAAGGCTAGATGAACATTTACTTGGGGTTTTGAAATCACTCTACATCTAGAATCTGATGCATGATGGTTTAGTGCACCTCCCTTGCTTGATGTTGGTATGCCTCACACACCTTAAAATTAGGTGTCTAACCTTAGGCACTTAGAAAGTGCAAGTGTTTGACTCACCTAACTAGAATTATAAGTAAGGTGTCAATAAATTATCTTGGTGGGATTCAAAGCACCACTTCCACACTCTTTATACTACTATCCAAAGAATAAAACAAAAAGGAATTATTTGGCTTGCATCAAACATTATTTTGGTCATCTCAACTCAAATAAAGTAGTGACCAAGAATTTAGTGCTCTTATGGCATGAGTAATACCCTATTTCCAATAGGGCTTCAACCTATTTCCATTAAAATTCCTATGAAGCATTTTGCCAATCAACATTCATAATTTACATGCACCTATCTCCAATATGTGGTGGATGATATAAGGACCCATCCACCTTATCTATAGTTTTTTTGGGTGTTAAAATACTTGGAGTCATAGAGAAACATAAATTCTCCTTTTTTAGAACTTTATTATTTATATGTTTATCATGCTATATATTTTGGTACACTTTTTATATTTATTAGCTCTACTTTACTTAAGAATACATCTCATCTAGGTGATCTAAGTCTTCCAACCTTGTATTTAGTGACTCTTGGTCATGTATTTAACTAACAAACATGTTACACAATGATTACACCAAGAAATCAATTAATAGGATTGCCTTAGTGCCAAACATTAGTTAAAACAATGTAGCCTTGTTCAGATGCTTATAGGTTATGCAATATGCCCATAAAACTATTGATACTCGATCATCCTAATCTTTATGACCAACATCACATATATTAATGATGAATATTCATATAATTTTATTAAATGCCTCAGTTGTGACATTTGATTCATATAATAAGGGGTCATTTTATGGTGTGCCACCATATACTCAACCAATAGGATGCACACCCTTTCATTTATAAAATTAGTGCCCCTATCTCTAGTCAAAATTAATGGGCACCCATACCAATTTATTATGTTTTCCCAATTGAAGTGTGCATTAGTGGTGACTATGTAGTCTTTGGTTAGCATGACCTCGACCCACTTGGTGAAGCAATCTATGGCTACTAAGATATACCTTGCACTTGTGTGTTATGTTGTAAGAGTGATTAGCCCAAAAAAATCAACAGCCCATTTTTTGAATGTCACCTAAGAAAGAATGGGGATGAGAGGAATCACATCATAATGGTTGGGATTATCAATGCACTAACATATATCACATGCCTTGGCACAATTCTTTGCGCCTTATAATAATCTTGACCACCACAAACATAACTATAACACTTTTCTTGCCATTGCATTTATAGCACAATGTCATCCTGTTATGCCTTCATGTGCCTCTTTAAGTATGGAGTCTCTTTCATGCTCTAAAACACATCATCATAGCACTTCATTTCTACTTAGCTTATATAGGTCTCCACTAATGAGCTAAAAGGGGGTAGCACAAACTAATAGCTATTTATTTTCCTTATTCATCATAATCTGGGGTGTAGCCCTTGACATTAGAAAGGCAATGATCTTTGATAAATCCTCATAGACATGATGGACTTTATATTATTTCACATCCATAATGTCATCCGCAATAGGCACCACTACATCACAAGAATTAATGTAGGACCAATGGTCGAGACCTAAATTTTGATTTATAGGCTTAGCCACAATGGAGAAATATAACTCCTAGAATAGAACTATCCATTTGCATATGCACCCATGTAAAATAGGTTGTTCATGAGTTAATTGAGTGCCTCATGATCAGTGAAAAATATGAAGGGGTTACTAATAAATATTGTCTAAATTTTTGTAAGACATAGACCATGGCAAGTGCCTCATGCTCTGTGGTCATGTAATTATATTCTATTGAGGTCAAATTTCTATTGGTGAAGGAGATGAGATGATCTATTTTTCCTTCACCAAGATACACCAATATCGCACCAATAAAAGAGCTAGAAGCATCAACATGGACATGAAAAGGTGTTTTCCATTCAGGGAACTATAAGATAGGTATGCTAGCTAATCTTAGATTTAGGGTCTCAAAGGCATCTTATTATGATTTTCCTTAGTATAATGGTCCATCCTTGCATAAAATCTCTTCTATTGGTATGATAATCTTCAAATAACTCATCATAAATTTTATATAATATCCATAGTGGCCAAAAAAGGTGAGAACATCTTTCTATGTGGAAGGAGTTTACAACAAGATGATGATGGTGATCTTTGCTAGATCAATGAGCAAACCATCATTATAGATGATATACTTGATTAGAGTTCCAAATAGTGTTTTGAAGATACACTTATTTAGGTTAAGGATATATAAATATAATTTCACCTCTCAAAAATTATGCATAATTTGTCATAATGGTCCTTGATAAGGCCATATACCATTTAATCATCTAGATAGACTTGGAGGAACCTATGGATGAAATATTTGAATATGGTGATCACCACTCTAGAGAACACAACTAGTGCATTATTGAGTCCAAAGGGCATCACATTATAAGTGAAACAACCCCATTCAGTGACAAAGGTTGTATTAGGCTTATCCTCCTCTTCAATCTAGACTTGGTGGTAGCAAGAGATACCATTAGTGAAGGTATAAATTTTGCAACCTGTGATGCCTTTCAAGACTTTATCAGTGAATGGAGCTAGAATGGGGTCATTGATGTAGGTAGATTTCAAGATTATATAGTCAAGAAAACTATGAATGTGCCCATATTTATTGATGCTTATTACCATTGGGATCACCCACTCAGACTCCTTCAAGATAAATGACCCCTAAAACCAACATAGCATCAATCTCTATTTTGACCTTGGCATAGAGGTTGGTATTCATCTAGTAGGGGTGATTTTTAAGTAGTCTTGTGCCATTAATTAACTTTATGCTCATCTTTCCTAGGCATGGGTGGATGCCATTAAAATATTGATAAGTCCTAAGGAATAAATCTTATAATTATTTTAGGAGGTCTATGATTCACACCAACTCTATATCAGACTAATAGGCACCTAAAGTAGCCATCTTTGTCTCTCCTATGATAATATACACTTTGATGGTCTTGAGTGGTGTGTGGGATCATTCATCTTTTGGTGAGAATCCTCAATGTATCAAGTTACCTCTATTGTCTCAACATGAAGGTGAGTGGGGTCTTTTTCACTAAGAGTGTTATCATCTACTTGGTGCATGTAGATTCTTTTAGCAGTCAGTGTTTTCTAATAGTTATCCTTCTAAGTTTCATCATCTTCCTCATTAGAATCACTATTGAGTGTTTTTCCTCAAAGAAGTTCAAGAGTGCCAACCCTTTTTATCTGAACATGTATTTTAAGTGCTCCTCAAGGATTATAGTGTCTTCAAATGCTACCTTTCAAATCACTTACAATGGCTCAACTAGTTTCAAGTTCTATGAGGAAAAGGATAAGGTATGCACAAACATTTCCTTAAAAACCTTCTAATTCTTTATCTCTCAGTGCATCTATTTGACCATATACCATGCCTATGGCCATGTCTTTAGAGTCTAATAAAATGTGTGGACCCATAAGTTCTTTGGGGCAATCATGTTGTATTTAGTCCATGTCTCTTCACATAGGTGCACATGCACCATAAGGTCAAAGTCACCAGAGTATGCTGAGATATCTAAGTTCTCATTACTCCTCCTAAACCTAGTGCACATGGTCTCCTTTACCTTTATCCAATTTATCAAGTTAGACTTTTGTACTTCCCACCAATGTATGATAATGCTCCTTAATGTGTACACTAGTGTGTCCATTATATCTATCTTCTCAGGGATGCATGATTTGATTTTGTTGGCATACCTTTACACTAGGTTGATACACTCAAATTATGGGAGTATTTCAAGCTTTCCTTTTCTTAGGTAGAGTTCCTTCTTTTTTTCTTCTCCTAACATGAGACCCATCATTTTAGAGTGTGGTCAATTTGAACTTATCTAGTCCTTACAGTCATTGGCACCTTTACATGTACTAAGTGTCATCTATGACTAGTGGCCTTGTATGCCTCTTCAATACATTGATCACAATTGACATCAGTGGTATCTGAGGCTAACTACCCATCTTTCTAGGAAAGCACTCCTTGATTAGAACAATGGAGATTATTGATGCCTTGTGTCATGATGTTATAAATATAGTTAATCTCATCCTCTAAATCAATTCTCTCCACATAGGGGGTCCTTAGTTACTTAAAAGGGGAATCACTACCCTTTCCTTTCAATTCTCAAAAGTCATTTATCACTTTTGAAGTGCATATCTGCATTATTGGCATAAAACCAAGGCCTCCCTAGAACCATTAGGTAGTTATCATGTTCATACAACTCAATAACCTCAAAGTCATCATGGAATTTAGCACCCATAATATCTACAATGGTGCCTTAAATAATTTTGATCAACTGCAATCGAGTCTTATTGGCCATGAAGAATACATGGGGAGAAGGTCTTAGGGTTAGCCTGCCCATCTTCTCCCATGCATTCTTGGTTAAGATATTAAGCTCTATGCCAATGTTGATCAACATATCATAAATAGACTAGTGATTGGGCATCAAAGGAAATCTGCATGGCTCGCATAAGGAAAGGAGAACCAAGGAAGCAGGAACCCAAAAATTGTGAAGAGAGGAGAGCGAAATAAGATGTCTAGAAAATCCTGTAGAGAGGGAAGGTTGTGAACTACATGGAAAGGCTCCATGGTTCAAAACCTCATATTACAATGAATTTTTTCAAAAATTGGATTGATGATAGGGTCACTCTACATGGCATCACAGTGAATCTAACAGAGGAATTTATAGCAGAGGTTATGGGGCTGCCTACGGAAGGAATAAAATTCTCTAAGCAAACTAGCATTTCAAATGAGGCCTTTTACAAATTCCCTAAGATAGATGTTAAAGAGCAGAAGCTGGAAAAGAATGGGGATTTCTTTGAACTAGAACAGATTAAGGGCATTTGGAGGGATGTCTTATGCTGTATTTAGGAGTACTTCATACTCTATGGAAGAAGCAAGAGAGTCCACAAATTCCACTTTGTATTCCTAAATCATTTCAGACACAAAGTAAGAATTTCCTTTCCCTTTTATCTGTGTTTCTCTTTGGTCCAAAGTTTATTCGCTCACAAGAAGAAGGAAATGCGTTCTATTCTACATGAAGGATTAATTCTGATAATTGAAGGCTATTTCAAGAACAAGGCCATGGTTATGAACCCTTATCTAGGGAAAAACAAGGATTCATAGAGTAACACGAGTAAAATTGTTAAAGGGAAAGATAAAATCAAAATCAAGCTCCCAAGTGTCAAGAATCAGAATGTTGACGAGGACACAGAGTGGGAGAGAACTGATAAGTTTGGGGAGGAAAGCTTAGAGGAAGAGGGTGGAACATAAAGTAGGAATACAAGTTCCAATGAGGAAGAAGAAGTTCAAGAAAAGAATGAGAAAGAAGGAGCCAACATAGAGGTGGAGTCTGAAAATAGTGAAGATGACTCTAAGGAAAACCAGCAAGTGTTTGAGGATGATAAAGTCGTGGATGACCCTGTTGAGGACCCTATTTCAATAAATTAGAGGGAAAACATAGTTCAGGCCGATAACAAAGAAATGGACCTGGGAGTTTAAGCTGAAACTAAGGAATAAAATCAAAGGGGAAGAGAGGATCATATTGAAGAAGGTGGGAATACTCCTAATAAGAACATAGAAGAGTGGAGTGATAAAAGGTAGAATGATGGAAGGCACACACCTACAATATGGGTTGATTACAAAGCAGAGGCTATCCTCTAGCTCAATTCATGGATGTTTAAGGAGATAATGGATCTCAAAAGGAAAATGGAAATAATGGAAGACAATTAGAAGGCAGTTTGGAACAAAATCAATAACATGGAAAAACAGATGAGAGACATCCCCATCAAGCTCAAAGACTAAGAGAACAACCTAAGGGAACTCATCAAGGAGAGTAAAATGAAAATGAAGGAAGTTACATCTAACATATGTGCTACAGCTATTAATATTGGAAAAAGTGCTAATGAGGAGATCAAATCCTTAGAGGGGCCTAGCAAGAGGATGAGACAGAGCTCAAGAAAGAAAGTTATGCAAGAGGGAGCCATGTCAGCAGCTACTGCCATTCAGGATACTGCTATGAACGGTAAGGAAGTAGTGAAAATGACTTTGGAACTAGAAGAATAGCTTGGTTCTTCTAGTTGGTTGTGTTTTCTGGGCTTGTTTCTTGGTTTTTTGTAATCTTTTGACTATGGTGTAGCCAGGTCTATGTCAAACCTAGGTTTTGACTTGTGTTCTTTCAGGTGGTTTCAGGTCCATATAAAACCTGTTTATGTTACTTCTTTATAGTAGGTTTTAGGTTTTGCCTATGGTCGTAAATGCTTCATCTTTCTTTCTTTGTATCAGGGTTTTGGGGTCCCTTCAAAACCTATTTTTACCTTAATCTAAAACATATCATAAATAGACCATCCATAGATGGTTGAATTCACTAGAAACTATTAGTCACAATATGTGTTCTAAGTATGCCTTACATCATGTGCCCATTCCATATGCATTAAAATAACTTCAATTGTGTGGGGCTCATCAACTTCACTTAGATTCTTCCTTGTATGCTATAAGAGAAAGTTTTTTAGTAGTGGAAGCATCCCATCCATTTATAACAAGTGGATGATCTCTATTAAAGCCTATACTTCAACCTCCTATCTATCTTGCTTTCTACATGAGGCAATAGTCTGTGCCTCAAGATCTTTGGGTAGCTAGAGTTCTCCCTACATATTTTGTATTAATTTCATGGATTTTTGTAGGAGTCATTTTGATGCATTAGGTCAGTGTAGATGTTTATTTTGGATCAATCAATACTATGTGATTGGTGTAGCTTGGTTCACCATATTCCAAGTGTAGTTTGATTGTTAGCATAGTGGGTAGTTAAGTGGTGAACCCACTCCAAGTGGTTGATTTTACTGTAATTGGCTTTGTGTGTGTTGGTTACACTTCTGAATCCCACTTTATATCTTTAGACTCATGCCTTATCATCCCTACACCTCTATCGGTGCCCATTTTTCCTTGGGTTAGTTTCTTATACAAGTCAAGGCAATCTTTAACAGTATGTGGTCCTCGATAATACCTATACATTAGATACATTAAGAAGTCATGTTGATAGTGTTTAGTTGACCCACACTTGTAGCATGATCATGGTGGGAATATTCCTCCACCTCACCCTATGGCACCTCTTTGGTTTCCATATCTAGTATTATGTTGACCATAACCCTCATTTCCTTTATTTTCCTACCCTTCAACTATTTTAGTTTCCTATTATATGTCTCTCTCCATGTCTAGGACATTTCATCAATGACTTGTTATTTAGCTATGTTGTGAGTGTAAGCATAACACAACTTGTAGTAGATGGTTGTACTGACATGAATAGTGCATTGTAATAAGGGGTAGTTGTAAATGTCATGCACTTCATGACAAACTTCATAGTTAAGAAGTAGTGCATGCACATTCTACCTAGGGTATTTGTTTCTACTATGACCTTTCATCTCATAGTCAGTGCACCATAACCTACTTTGATCATCTTGTGATGAACTAGTAGTCATCTTCTATAATTAGGAAGCCATAGATGTAATCTACACCTCCATGAATGGGCTAATGCCTATATTAGTGTTCTCAACCACCTTGGATCTAAGTGTAGATTCAAGTACTACTTGAGGGTCTATGAATGTTTTCATGAAGAGTGCCATTTTGAAGGGCACTAGTAATCCTCCAATAAACCATTATTCATGTTAGTAGGGGTGAATGTTGTAAAGAAGATTGGAAAGGAACATCTTGAACCTAACATCATACAAGTGTATGCTCTCTAATAATCCCCAGTTTATCTCTTTTATCATGATAATTCTCAATTGCTTAAAATTATGTATATCTAACTCCTTCAAAAAGGCTCCTGTTAGAGTGTCATAATCAACCATAGCTTGGTTAGGATCAAACTTCATATACCAAGTATGGGCATGATCAAGCAAGTTTATCATAAACTAATTTGCCTTGTGCTTGAATTGAGTTATTCCCTGAGTGTGCCATTGTAACTCACACTTGAGTACATGTTATATAGCATTTTCCGTGCCCTAGTACTCTAGCAGGTGCATAACCATCTCATAATAGATCTAGGGCTAGGGGAAGCTAGTGCTTGAGGTACTTGTCCTCCTAATGCTTATCCTAACATTGGTCCTCTAATTCATTTAGCAACTATGCCATGCACTAGTCTAGTGGTTATTGTCAGTTATGCAAAAGATGATGGAATTGTACTACTAACTAGTGGTATAGGGCCACTTCTTATGGGTTTTTTCCTAGGTTGCGTAGTTGACATTGGCTAAACTTTGGTGCTTACACTTAGGTTCTATCTAGTTAAGATAGTGCTTTAAGGTCTAGAGTTATCTTGACTTACCTCATTATACGAGATGGCTTGTTCAATCATGAATTTCTAGTCAAAATTTGTAAATCAATTAAATTTTATTTTGATAACAAGGTTAGTTGTCAATCTTCTATTTTATTTTATGGGATCCAGTACATGAGCTCACATCATAGGTTCAAAGGGTGTAGATGTATTTGGTACATCTCTAATGGTCAATTTATGAGGGGAACCCAAGAATTCACCTATCAATAGTCACATTTATTCTAAGGTATCCTTCCTCTAGCCATGGATGCCTTTCAAGAGACCATTCCCCATGCCCTTCCCACTCACTATAGGTCCTGTCAGCACTTTAGGTTATATATCTTCTATAAATTTACACTTCCTCATGTTATAGGCCTATCACATGAGCTCTTAGTTGTAAATATATTTGTCTCCTTCCATTGTGCCTCACCTACACATCCCTTTCTTCCTTATTGCACTGATCATACATGAGAATACTTTAGCCTTTCATTCTTATTATTTTGAATCTATAATCTACCATCATCTTTTTGAGTTTGGTGGTGTGTAATTTTAAAAATGCACCCCTAGTTTTGTGTAAGAATTGGTACTCTATTTCTTTAGTGTAGGAATACATTGAGACAAAAAACTCAAGCATATAGTTATTCAACACCCCTTGCCACCATCTGTCTACAACTCTAGTCTAGGTGGCATCTATGTTTTCAAGCCTCCCTAGGCACTCTTTCATCCACTTATGGCACTATCCATAGCTTTGGTTTTTATGGGTCACATAAGAAACCAACTAATGTTACACATGCTTAGGTAGTTCATAAAATATCATGTCATACAAGGCATCATACAAGTGGTTTTGGACCCACTTCTTTGGGTTCTACCCTTTACAAATTAGATAACTTAGTGTAAATTTGTCTTCCACTTATTCCAAAAAGTGCTTGATGTTCTTAAGGGAGAGTTAAATCATTGTTTTGGTGTACTATTATAACAAAAAAAATTAATAGACCTAGTAATAAAACCATATTGTTGTAGAAAAGTTGGTCTTATTGGTCATGGGCCTAGTCACTTGTCTACCTATCTATCTAGGTCATATCTAGGCTTGTTATAGAGGGGAAAAAACCTTGATTATTCTTATAGAACTCAAAATTTAACAATATATAGTGTTGGCATCAATATACATAAGGCACAAGCCTTATGTTCTCACCTAAAGTGCAATAGATAAGGGACTAGGGTCTATGTTGGGCTAGTAATGCCATGGTAAAGTACTATTCTTTATGGGCTCAGGTTAGTATAATGATGGTTGGACATTCATAGACACAAGCCTTGGGTTTCATAGGCTCAATGACATTTACGTGCTTGAGGGCCAACTGATTGATAGGTTAAGGGACTTATCCATGGTGTTATGCTTAGGCATGGGTTTTTTTTAGGATGAAGGGTCTTAATCATACTTAGTGCATTTCATATCATGAGTGCAAGGTTCATTTATAGTTATAATTATGCCATGAGTGACTCAAGATAGAAAAATACAATAACTCGACCATACATTTGATAGAAGAAAGCATATAACCAATAAACATTCTAAAACTTGAAGACTAAGCTCATTAACCATTTGTGAAAAGCATTCTTCATTGATACATTAAACAATAATGCATACATAGTCCACATAAATTGAGAAAGTGCTCAACATAAAATACTAGGGCCCAAGATCATAGTGATCTTGGGTGTTATAAAGGAGAGAGTTAAAATTTATCATAATCTAAGTTCTAAACATAAACAATCTTCCAACAACTTGCTAGAGCTTCATTACTCTCTAGTTTTCCTCCTTCAAATACACTAAGATTCCTTTTATTGGCTTTAGAATTTCCTAGGTTCATGGGGAGTGGGACATGCCAACTATTGAGTTGGTACTGGAGGGACACATTTTTCCACCCCCAATACACTTTACCTTTAATGTGTTGTCACCATCATGTGTGCCTACTTCCCAATGCTACATGATTTTAAAATAGTCACTTATATTCAATGGTTGGTCACTATCTCATGCACTTGATTCCCAATGTTTCTTAGAGTTGTTAGCCACCATCCATTCAACACCACTAGAAGACAAAAATAATAACCATCTACATAGTTGCATCATGCCTAGGTGTTTGTCAAGTTGGTGCAGATCCATTACTTAACATGAAATGGGGCCAAACACTCATTGTATTTTCTATATTGTTTCTTTTCCTCCAAATGGATACACTATTTAAATCAAATGTGGCATTTGGTATTAGTAAGCATAATTTTTTTTGAAATAATTCCCCTAATATCTAGGAAAAAATGGTGTTGTTATTGATGTATTAGAAGATACCACCATATTCAATCCTTCCTTCAAAGAACAAGTCATGTAATAAATCAATATATGGCATGACATTAGGTTTAATAGTAGCATAGTGAAGTTATTGGTGCTTGAAGGGAAGTAGGTCAACTATGTGTTATCATTATTTTAGAGAGATGTCTTCCTTTTAGGAGAATATGTCAATGATTTTTATAGCCTCTCACAGAGTTGAGTAGTTAGCATCAAATATGGAGGCATCAAAAATTTTATCTATATACTCTATTGAATCTTTGATATAAACTTTGTATGGTTCCTAGTATCCCCTATATACTCTAGATGAAGATGCCATTTTTAGTTCTCACTTTTGAAAGATTTTGAGCTCTTTATAATGGTGGTTTAGTGATATCCTATGAAAATTAAAACATATTTGAACATAAATAAGGCTTGAATTCTCAGAAGGAAATATTCACTTAAGCTTGTTAATAATCAATGGACATGAAGTTAGTTACTAGCTCAATGTTATTGCCTTTTAGTCTTCAAGTTTAGTTTATGCACCATTAATCACTAATGTATCCAAGCTTGCAATTTTAATTTAATTCTAACTTGACCACCTATCAATGTGTGGTTTAGTTGGGCATCCTTTCTTGCGTTTGGGCTGAATTATTTGATTTTGTGAGCTAAGTTTTTTGAGCAAAAGACCCTAAAGACCAAAATTTTCTTTAGGGAGATTTGTGAAACTTTTCTATAATAAATACAAATTATTGAACACTTTTCTCAAAGACTAAATTGTCATTTGGGAATATTTGTTAGATAAAATTGCCAAATATGAAAGTTTTAGATAAAATTTTCTAAATGAAATATTGCCGAAGAGAAAATTTTCAAAGAGAAAGTTGCAAGAGAGAAAGTTACTAGAGACCAAAATATCTAAAAAATTTTCCAAAATGAAAGTTGTTAAAGGCAATTTATCGAATAAGAAGACCCATCTAATTAAAGTTTCCAAAGAAAAATTTATTGAAGACTAAAATGTCAAACAAAAATTGAGGACCAAAATGCTAAAGAGAAAGTGTTGATAATTCTAAATAAGTAAATATGAATATTGATAATTCCAAATCCTTGTCATACATAATAAGATTCCTAAAATTTTAATTAATATATTAGTTCAAATAAGTCATTCTAATGAAAAATTGGTTGCAATAGGAAAACAAATGTAACAAAGGTGATTTAATGCCCAAAAACCCACAACATTCCATAGATAATAAAATAGGCTAAACATGCATGTATAACCCTACAATTAACAAACCTTATAAAAACAATGGGCTGCCCACTTTTTCATCAATAATGAAATATGAAATGTGTTTAGTATAACAAATAACAATTCATAGGGGTGAATACTATTGAGTTTTCAAGAACCCAGAATCTACTATTTTGCAATCCCAATATCAACCCTAAACCATGCTATAAAATAAATGATTAGATCAGAAGTATGAAAGGGACTCTTTGGTAACTTCATACAACATACTTAATTTATCCATACTTTGGACTAGTGTGTGTCAAAGTGATATTATTTACTCCTTGTTAAATTATTTTAGTAAAGACATGGGATAAGTTGTAGGTTTCATTATAATTAGGAATTAAGTCAAAAAAATTAGGGAGCTTAGGCATTGATCTACTATCAGTTAGGCATATATAGCCCTAATAGAGATGCCTTTGATCACCCCTCCTCTCTTCCTTCGTATTCTTTCATGATACATTGATCTTATTTCATCATGAAATATTTTTCATTTATTTTGATTTTCTTTTAGAGTTTTGGATTATCCTTTCTTTTCTCTCCTTTTTTTTTATGAATGAAAGAAAGGAAAAGGTAACCACCATGAGATGGTATAGGTAAGTTTCAGTTCATCAAAATATCCATATCAAATTGACCCATATCAATGGTTATTATCCCAAACAAGTATTAGTATTTGATGTGAATTTGATATAAGGAGATGAGAAAAGCTTTCTAAATTTATATGGAGATATGAGAGTGTATTTTATATACTTGATAAAATCATTCACTTTATAACAATTTCATGGTTAACTTTCTCTCTACTTACCTAGATTAGGAATTTTGATGCTCAAGGTATAACACCCACTGATTCAATTTGAATCTAAAACATATACTTGGGACACCATTTAAATATAATTTATTAGTTATACCAGGAGTAATCAGTCAAATTTCCATGAAATCAAAAGGAAAACTATCCTATACAGTAGGAAACTACCTAAAAAATGAGAGACTAGACTTAAGCAAAGTAACATGCAGAAAGCTAGAATGATTAATATAGAAAGAGAGATACTCTAATAAATAAATAAATAAAAGTGGTAAACTAACTAATAAATTAAATATAACCTACCCCTACCTCTACTAAAATACTTGTAGTTACTTAGAGACATATTCGGATGGTGCAGCCATGAAGTAGTGCTTCAAAAACTATCCATTGATTGGATATGTCAATTCATTACCTTGGAGGTCCCTCAAATAGAAAACATTATCACCTAAGATCTGAGAGATCTAATAAGATCCTATCCAAGTGGGATAAAATTATCATGTTGTCATTCATTTACATGTGATTTGTCCCATAAGAGCACTAGGTCAGATATCTTAAATGCTTTGAATTTTTCTCTTTTATCAAACCATCTTTTGACTATATCTTGATGTTTGCTAAAATTTTGTAGGGATTCAGTTTTAGAGTCTTCCATTTCTATGATATCTAACAATCTAGATTATATCCTCTCATTGGGTTCCATATATTCCTACATTAACTACTATGTTGGTAACTTAAGCATGATTGGGAATACTACTTACCTCTCATAGAATATAAAATATGATGAGGCTATAAGGGCATCCTTGTACTAAGTTTGATCTACCCATAATGCATATTTTAATAAGATATTCCACTCTTTCAGTCTATCTGTAGATGGTTTCTTGATAGCATCAATAAAGTTCTTGTTAGTTTATTCAATCAATTCATTCCCTTATAAGTAGTGATTAAATGATGATCTAATAGTGATACAATTATCATTGGCCCATTCTATAAATTCAAATTATTGGAGCACTAGCCCATTGTCATAAACCAATGAAATAGGAGCACCAAACCTAGTCATAATATGCTCTTTAAGGAAATTAATCACATATTATGCTCTCAAATTCCTAGTGGCTACTACATTAATCCATCTGGTGTAATAATCTATAATTATGAGAATAAATTTGTGTATAGATAAAGAGTTTAGGTTGATAACACCAATGAAATCTAACCCTCATTAGGCAAATAGCTCACCCTCAATCATAGGCTATAGTGGCATTGTTGCATGCACTTCCATTTTCACCAAACCCTAGAATTTATAGCCTATTATTATGTGGGATTAAGCACTCTTAAAGATCACTGGCCAATAATAATCCATTCTAAGGATTTTATGGGTTGTATTATTACCAGATGGAAGGCCACTACCAATATTTTGATGTAGGTTCTCTATAGTCTCTTGGGATTCATCACATGATACAAATCTTAAATATATGCCTCCATAGTTCTTCCTATAGATAATTCCCTTCTTGATCATATAATGAGTATGTTTGAGTATCAAGAGTCTCATTTACTCTCTTTTGAGTTCTTGGGGACATGTTACAGTGAGTGTAAATTGAAAGATAATCAAATACCATTCTTATTGGGAAACTTATGTTTGGAAAAATCATTTAATGGTGATATGTGGGTCTGGTTTAGTCATCAACTAAATAATACCTTATCCTCTAATGATCTTGGTAGATTTGATCTTAATTTCAAACTCTTATAATTTTCCATCTATTTTCCCCTATGCTCTCCTAACTCATTTTGTCCTAATGTAAGCTTGACATTAGGGTGTAGTACAATAACAATGGTCTTGTTCCTGAGAAAGTAATGTTAGAACTTCATTATTTATCTGACTAGGGAAAAGATATATTTTTCAATCATAGAATATTTAATCTCTACATCATTTAATTTTGTGATCATGAAAGAGATATGGTGTTTTCTCTCCTCATTTTATGTGAATACAATAGAAATTGTATGATTCAAAGTGAACAAGTATAGGAAGAAGTCCTTAGTGAAATATAGGCTTATTGATATTATAGCCTATGATATAAAAAATTCTGTTGGAGATATTGCATGATTATGTTATGGTGATGTCATGGAGGTGTCCTCATGAGTGGATGAAGTGCTTTGATGGCCTAAGTGACAATGACAAAATGTGCAATGTGTTTGTCCTAGTTTTCTTGAAGTATTCTTGGTTGATCTTCAGTGTTGACATGGCTAGAGATGTTTATGGATGAGTATGAAGTATTGAACATGTGAAATATGTCCCATAAGAAGTTTTATATGCTTTGATATCTTGTTTACATGAGTGGTATTCATTTGGTTCTTCATTATGTTTATCTAGGAATTTTGGTCTAGTGGTAAAAAATTGGAGTAGGTAGTTTGATGATGTTACCATTGCCATGTAAGAATGAGTTAAGGGGAGTTGCTCATATGGTTATGATTAAATTAGTCCCTAATTATTTATGCTAGATATCAAGTAATGCATTGAATCATGATCAAAGATATGAGAGTACAAAGTTGGATTCTCATTTAGAATTCATTGTCTTCCCATACTTAACTAAATTTGCAATGTGGTCAGAAAGAGCCAATAAGTAGTTTGATGATGGAATATCTCACATTTGTGGATGATTCATGTGAAGGTGATCATATGGGTTTGTTATTTTTTGTTCCCAGTTTATTTTTACTAAAATTTAGATCATGTAATGAATCACATAAAAATTTACGTATGTGCAAAGTTGGGCTCCCATGTAGGTTGACTATGTTTTTCCATAATTAGACAATTTTACAATGTGAAAAGAAGATCCAAGTGCACATTTTGATGGTGTTATATGTTTCACATGTGAAGGTTTCAAGAGAAACTAACTGATCATATGGGTTGATTTAGTTCTAAACATAGTTAATTTGTGCTAATGTTGAGATCATGCACTAAGGCACATCAAAAGATATGCTTGTTCAAATTTGGCCTCCGAGGTAGGTTTTGAAATAGTTGGCTCTATGATAGAAATTTTTGAGAAGGAATTTTAATGACATCATATCTCACTGATGTGAAGGTTTTAAGAGTATTGTGTTATATGGTTAGATTCTCCTATGAGAGGAGATCATTTGGTCTAAATTTGAGATCATGAATCAAATCATAGAAGAAGTTATTAAGGTTCAAAAATGGCTACTAAATCATATTGAAAGGGTCCCCATAGTCATTTCTACACAAGTTAAAGTTTGATCAAGATTGATGGTTGTGTTCCTCTAAAAAGTTAAGAAGTAACAAGATGATGATAGGTGCATGATGTTTAATGACTAAGAAAAGGTACGTGACAAGGATATAATGGTGAGTGGGTGTTCATATAGATTGATCAAATGGTGAGCATTGTTCATTAAAGACCTGACTGATCCTCAAAGATTGATGGAGTGTGTTGAGTCAACATTTCAAGATTGCATGAGATGAGGTCAAAGTGATTGAGGTTTAACATCTAGAATTGGTAGACAATGTGTTAAATATAAAACAATATTGATGGTGCATATTTGATCTAAGCTGAGAGGACACAAGATTTGAGCAATGTGTTCGAAGGTTAATGGTGACCACTTGAATTCAAATATTTGAAATTAACATAGGGAAAAATTAGATATCTATATTTCATCTATATATTTTGATATAATTTGAATTTGATAGTGATGTAAAAATAAAAGATTAATAGGACTCCATGGTGCACCTAATGAACCTAATTTGAAGATTTGGAAGTGTGTATAGTCAAATATATTAATGTTCAAAGTTGATTGTGTGTTCATGTTTATTCTGCAAGTGACCCAAGAAGGATGCTTGATTTTTTGTTGATGTTGTTTCAATGTATCATGCTGAATTTGATATTTAGAAGTGTTTTATACTCTATGAATATGATCTATGAGTATGATCAATCTATCTATCAACAATGATTAATTAGTTGACTATATGTTTAGTAATGCTATTTCTATACACCAAGTCAGTGTTTGAGTTGTTTGAGCGTACATAAAGGTGAGATAAGATGACTACGGTCATTTAAGGACATTTAAGAGGAAATAAAGAGTTGACCCATGTATTTTAAAGTGGTCATGTGTTCTTTTTTAGCTTGATAGAGTGCTAAAGGAGTGAATGGGTTCACATGAGACCTATAAGAGCTACAAAGACCTTATTAAAAGGTGTAGCTACTTAACGGTGACCCATAGATGATATGGTTGACCTATAAATATTGTATTGAGATATGTATTCATGTGAAATATGATTTAAGGCCTAAGGCATACCCAATGGCTAACCAAGGTAGTGATTATCAAGATTTCTCTATAAATAGTGAAATCAAAGATGGTGATTTCTAGATTTTATGTGAGAGACTAAGGAGAGATTTGAGAGAGGCTTATATGTGTATTTTGTGGATGAAAAGAGGGGTATAGTTCCTTGAGGATGAGTTTAAGAGAAGATAAATTTGAGCATTATTTCTATGACCTGTAGGTCATAATTTTATTGGCAGAATAGTGCTTTTATAGATTGAGTGTGAGCAAAGGTGAAGAGGGATAACAGAGGTCCACTATCAATGTTGTAGACATCATTACAAAGGTAGATGTGTTCATAAGTTTTGTTGTGGTATCTCAACATATAAGGTGGCTAAAGCCTCCTTACAAGGTGAAACTGGATAAAAGGTTTGGTTATTATTGTAGCTTAGCTAGACAAGTGTGGCAACACCTTGTGGGATTATAGTCTCACAAAACAGGGATTGTAGTTCCTTAATCATTTGTAGATGGTATAAATTTATTATTGTTATTATAAGATAATATTAAAATTATAGGTTCCAATGGGTTTTATTCCCCAAGAGGGTTTCCCACATATGTCATGTGTTATGTGATTGATCTTGCATTCTCTCTTACTTATTACTCTGAATGATGTGTATGCTTCATGAATGTATATAGTAACTGGTTAAGTGTTTGTAAAGATCAAAATTAAAGATAGATTATTTGGGCTCACTGATTCACCCCACCTCTCAGTGATTTTAACTCTAACATTTTTAATGGCTTGAAAATACCTTATGTATTCAAGTTTCTATTCCACTTTGGCATCTCATTTAAGCATTGCATTCAGAGGTGTGACAATTTCTACAAATCTTTATATAAATTTTCTTAAAAAAATAATCTTTCCAAAGAAGAACTTAAGATCCTTTTTTCTATTTAGGAACATTATTTTGTAAATTACATGAATTATTTTTGGGTCAATGGTGATCCCATATTTGTTGATAATATGTCCAATAACTTTCCTTTAATAATTTTGAATATGCTCTTTTTGGGGTTTAGTGAGATACCAAATTTTCTACATGTTTCAAAGATGGACTGAAGATGGTCTATGTGATCAACCCTATTTTTTGAAAAAAATATGAGATCATCCATGTATATGATTATAAATTTACCTATTATCCCTTAGAATGCATGATCCATTGTTCTTTGAAAAGTAACTCCTATGTTGATCAGGCCAAATGACATCTATTTATATGCATAAGTTCCCCACTTTGTGGTAAATGTAAATTTCATTATATCCTCTAATTTGACTAGAACTTGATTATATATTTAAAATACATCTAATAAATACATCATTCCAAAACTACTCAGTCTGAATTACCTCATCCAATGAGGGCAGAGGATAGTTATCTTTCTTGGAGGCTTTGTTAAGATTCTTAAAATCAACACAACCTAATTTCACCATTATTTTTTATGTCTAAAACTATATTAAACACCCAAATTGAATACATAATAGGAAATACTATCTTGGCACTTATAATCTTCTTTACCTCCTTCTAAATCAAAGGTTACATGATAGGATTAATTAGTCTCTATCTCTATGTGAATGGCTTATGATTTGGGTTTAGTAGAATTATATGGGTGATGATCCTAAGATTAAAGATCCTAAAATCATCATACATCCATACAATCATCTATTTATATCCAATGATCAGATCCTTGACACTTTGTCTCTTTTTTGGAGTTTAGGTTAAACCAATATTGACAAGATGTAAGTTTCTTTCATCACCCAGATTCTTTATGCTAAACTCAAACTCATTAACCTTTAAATACCTTTGTTTCTAGGATTGAGGATTCATATCAAATTCTCTTTCCAAGGAAACCATCCCTAGTGGGATATGATTTTACTTTAGGTGGATGATATCATCTTCATCTCATTCCTCATGGCATAAATGGATTCTTTCCTCATCATCAATTATTTGGCACTTGAATTATCTTGAATAAGTTAGAAAATAGATGATCTATTGATCATCATCGAACACCTAAAAATTAGCAATATTTCCTAGTACTAATGGATAATATACTAACTTGATGGAGAAATTATACACTTTTGACTCCTATATGGGTGTCAAATTTATTGCCAAAGTGGTCAATTAGTCAACAACTTGATTTTATTCTCTTGGAATGGCCATTATTTTGAAAACCTTAAATGACTTAATTAAATTCTAGGCTTTGTGTTTGTATCTCTATAAGTATGAAAAATTGCATTTATACTTATTTATGACCTAGTTGAATATCATTTTTGAGGCTCTATATATAAATAGTTCCTTGACATTATTCTTGAGGGTGAACTACAATCCCAAAATTAGGGCTTCATATTCTACTCTATTATTGGTGTATGGAAATTAGAGCTTATATGCCTCTAGGTAATTATTCCTTTGTGGATTGACCAAATCAATACCGACACATGATCCTTATTTATATCTTTTTCCATTGAAATGAAGGGTCCAAGATTTGGAAGGGCCCTACATATCTTTATGTACTTCATGTCTTATAGTAAATGTATATATTCCAAGACTAGGATATTTGTTACTTACTTATTCATTAGTAGTATTATACTCTGTAATATGGTGCTTCATCCTCAAGTCCTAATCAATTCTAATCTAATTATCAATGCTTCTCCATGATAGACAAATATGAGAGAAGTCTATGAAAAGTTACCCATTGAGCATCTTTAACCAATATTAGCTCAATAATAGCCCATACCCTTTAGGAATATCTACTACCAGTATGTCAATAGTCATCTATAGACAAGGTTTTGATACAACCTAGATGCATACATCATTATGTTCTCCTATCATGTGTACTACTATTTTATCCAACTATAAAATAGTCCTCTTGGATAGACTAAGGTTAACCCAATCTTCTGACATATGAGGGTTGGCATCACAGTGGCTAAAGCTCTAGAATCCACCAAACAATTATGTATATTTTTTCCAAATGCTTGAATGATTATCAAGAAATGGGAAACCTCAGGATTGTTTTTATATATGAAATTTGTGTCAGTCAATTTGACCTTTTTTATAATAGACTTCCCTATGATAGACTTCCATAAGAGCTCTTTCTATTCAGTGATTTAAGCTAGCTCATGAAGAGTGATATTAGTCTTGTTATTTTTCATATTCTCAATAAAATTATATCCTCTCTTACTCTATTATTCTCTATGTTGAGGCTAATCATTCCCTTTTGGGGGAAGAGGATTATTATCAGCTTTAGGATTTAGGGGAATAATTGTATTATTAGGAGTAGAAGTGTTGAGAGGCTTTATGTTCCTTAGATTGTAATTTTTATTATTAAACTATTGAAACACTTATAATATATGAGATTATCCTCTGTAACATTGTCATTTTCAATGGGGAATTGAAACTCATGGGTTTCAAAGACCTTAGTTGAACTTGAGGGGTCAGATTCATGATGGAGATCTAAGGGATTAATCATTTGATCATGTCTAACCATTTACCTTTAGAAAATTTAAAATGTTACACAAAACTCTACAAAGTCTAATTCCCCATGTTGTGATGTGTTATGAAATCTACACCAATTAGACAAAGTTGTCTCCATGATATTGATTTTTGGTAACTTAGTGAAGTGTTATTTTTCTAAATTATTGGTGGTTCTGTTGAAGGGCCTATTATACCTTGGAAAATCAGAATTTTAGTTACTGTTTTGATTGGTGGTATTGCCCATAATTATATGCATACTCAATAAGTCATTGGTCAAATTTTGGATCATTCTTTATATAATCCAATTTTGCTTTGGTAGAGTTTGCACCTTGAGTGACTATTGTGTTGGAATGAGTTATATGTTATCTTTTGGGTTCTAATGATGGCTAGTCATTTGTGCTTGATTGTTCAAGGAACCATTATTATGATTTGTTACTTGTTGTGTCATAGGAGGAAGATTGTTAAACTAATTTTGATTAAATGCAGGAGCATTTTGATTAGCATGTAGAATTAGATTCAAATATGGAAAACCATTATTGAATGTTTGACCCCCTAATGTTTGAGGATTGAGATAAGGATTGATTTTATCTTCAATGTTGATAGCTTCTTCATACACCAAGGATAAATTATTGGTGGAGGTAACTCTCTTAAAAACACTACAACGATGGGATCTAAAGCATTCTTATACATCTTGAGTGCTAGAGCTGATTCTAGTTTGTATATAGTATTCAACCAAGTGTACATTTTCTTAAATATTATATTAAAAGATCTAATTAACTCATTAAACTCCTTCAAGGTAGTGAAATGATAATACACCAAATTTGGATTAGTAACTTTCCCAAATTGTGCAAATAAAGTATTTTGGATTGTATTCCATGAGGTGATGGAATTTTATTACAAGTTTAGATATCAATCATAAGCAAAATATTATAGAGTGAATGGGAAAAGTATATATACAACATACTCGTCTATGACATTAATTAATCTCAGATCAGCCTTGAAAGATTTAATATGCTCATCTACTATCCTCCCACTTGAGGGGGAAAAAGTAGGAAAGTATTTCTCTAGTCCCTTAGTAAATTATGTTGATCTCTAGGAATGGTAATAGCATATCTGACTAACCAAGGTTGAGACATATATGGTTGATAAGTGACATGTTTCTCACTAGGGAAGGTGTCTTGGCTCGGTGTATCTCACGAATGGTTGGTATTGGTCTAGGCCTCTTATGATTTGACAAAGGTGAAACCAAAAGGATATCTTAGGCGCTAGACCTTGTTACTCTTCTGGGCATCTCTAGTGTAACTCTATGTAGTGAATAACCTCTACTATTGAGAAAATATACAAGTGTGCCCTCTTTCTAGAACCATATTTACTTCTTGTTGATGTCAATTTAATGCACACCACATAAATTGAATGAGGTAACCTATAGTATTTTGGGTTATTTATGGAAACAAAGTTCCACTTTAGGGCACAAATTGTAAGTATACAATTAAAACAACTAGTTGGTGGAATAACAACTTGAACATGCAAACCATTTAACTAGGTAAATGGATGGATGTGTGAAACTTATAAAAAATAAACACTAGGTGAGTTGGCTGGGTGGAGATTTACTCTATGATGGGTAAATCTTAAATGAAACTTAAAAAATAAATGGGAAGGTAAGGCAAAAAATAAGGTCCTATGTTATCAAAGTATCACTTCTAAGGTTGTTTCCTTATTGGATGAGTATTTCCAAAAATAATTTATACTATTTATATTTACTTCACACTCATAAATAAACACAGTAAGCAATCTAGGTAAAGTAGGTATAGGAAACTTAAGGGTCTTAGTTGAAAGTTACACTCTTTAGAGTAGCTACTCATACTCTTAATTGAGAGATTACAACTCAGACTAGGAAGGTATATTGAATATCCATATCACACACTTAGAAAACTATACTAGAGGGAAATACTCTTGCACACCTTATAATATCAATATAGTCTAAACTGATTGCTTAAATTTAATGAAATTTACTAACTTTTAATAGATTTTACACATATATGATTAGCATATATATCACAACCAGGATTCTCCATAGCTTTTTCACACTTTAAAATTATTAAATTGACATATATTAAGAAGCTGAACTCTTAACATAGAAAAGAGAAGAGAAAGAACCAACACAGTTGCATGAAAATCAATGACATAATTTCTTCATGTGTATTCATAAAAAATCCAACTCTTTGAAAGAGTGTTTTACATGTATTTAAAGACTTTGGGAAGGGGCCAACCTAGACTCCATTAAATTTTAAAATAAATAGAACTTAAGTTATACTTTGAAAATTTGCATGTTATAACTTATAGATTACAACAACCATGCAACATGTGCCTGTTGGAAAAAAAAATTCAGTTAATTATAAAATGAATGAAATGAATCAAAACTAGATGTAGTTAGTTAAAATAAATCCTACATGAAAAAATAAAAAAATTATTGATATGAAATATCTATGGTTTGGTCACAACTAGAGTCTGGGCTATTGAACTAGTAGATGGAGGCAATGTTAAAAATGACACATTAGTTGAACTAGTAGATGGAGTGGAGATATATTTATTATTAGCCTCCAACTCTTGATACTGTTTATATTTGACAGTGTGTTATTCCCTTATTATCTTCATATCCATAAGATATGGAATATTTACCCTATTAACTAGTGTTATTAACCTTGCATGCTCAACTTTTGTAGTTCTAAATCTTACCCAAAATATCTCTACTTTTGTGTCCTTCTTCCTTTTAAAACTCAGCTTAGCCTTAGTGACTTCTAAAATTAACCCTTACAAACTCTATTTCAAGTTTATTGAGGCTTACTAAAGAATCTAATCAAAAATAGACCTCACCATGAACTTTATAGTGCCATCCTATGCATTCATCAATTATAATTCTTTCAAAATTTATACTACTATCTTATACTATTCAATTATATTAGATACCAAGGTGTCAACAAATATTATCCATTATTTTTCTTCTTAGGTTTGGATGACCATTAAATTCAATGAATTTGACTCCTCAAAGGGTGACATCAAGTATAGATGGCTAAAGTCTTATTTTAGGTATATAAAATTAGAAAAATCAACCTAGTCTTATCTTATTTAATATCTTTAAAAAATTGGTCATTAGATTTGCTTGAAGGGCCACTTATGTCCTTGAGGATCCAATAGTGTCTAGTATCTTATATATCCTTAAGGATGCCTTTTGGACATCCTGCTCAATCTCATAAGAAACATGAATGACCTACTATTGTTATTTGATTTCTCTAGTTCTTACTCTAGCTCTTTCCTTGCCTATTTATTACCCTTGTGGATTGATAGAAAGGCTCAAATATAGTCTCCATATAGGAATTAAAGTCCTCAATGAAAGGGGACTGACATGTCCTTTTATCTTATCTCCTGGAAAGAGAATATACTTCTCTTTCTTATAAAATCAAGCTTCACCCAATTTAATTTTCTACCTTTATTTTAATCACCTTTTACATAGAGCCAATAGACTTATCAAACAATAAAATCACAGTGGGAAGCTTTGTTATCTTTAGGTTCAACCTCTTAGAAGCTAATGCTTCTAGTTCCTTGGCCCAATTTAGAAATGTCAACTATGATGGGTCTAATAGTTATGCCTATATTTGTGTATCCTTTGAAGGCTTAATTGAGTTGAGGATGCTATAAATTGAGTGTTAGGTTGGGTGGTAGTAATAACAACATAGTTTTTAACCAAGGGAATGGTTGTAGTAATGGATGTGGAGATAGTTCTAGATGGAGGTAGGGACACAACAAGAAAACAAGTGACAAATGGAAATGTGATAATAGGAGAGTGGCCTAAGGGAGTAGTAGGTAGAAAACCCTTACTTGATTGGACATTATTGAGGGGTGTATTTCCTTTAATTCCTTGCAAGCTCAAAACTTTGGCTTATTTTAGTTCTTTTTTTTATCTACTTTGTCTACTAGCTGATCTTTAATCAAGGGTACTATCTGCTCACTTGGTCCCTATGTGGATTACACCTATGGCCTTCCTACCTTAGATTTTATCTTATAACATATAGTTGCCTTCTCAGTTAGAGGAGTAGGAACTTGTTGGGTAGAAAGAGGGACCTCCACATTAAATATTATGGTTTTCAAAGTTACCATAATAGGTGTGAGGTCTTCTAAGTTAGATGAGTCTATATAAATAGGCTCCTTTTCCATCCAAATATAGCTCTCCTCTACATGAATTATTTTTTCTATATGTTCCTAATTTTTTTTAATTCAACTATGGGTGCTTGAACTTGAGGAGTTTCCTCTTCTATTTATGTTACAATAACTAAAATTTCCCCTTCACCCTACTCTTTCTCTATAGTTATCATCACTATGGGTGGATTTTGGGGGTCTTGACCTTGATCCTAAATTTGTTGGAGAGGTCTATTATTTCAAAAATCTAAAGAGGTCCATAATCCTATTGATGATAATATGTATTGTACTTGCTCTAGTGTGATGTAAAGATCATCTTGAATTACCTTAAGCAAACCTACACTTAATCCAATTGTTTTAGCCATTTCTAAAACCTCAACATCATCTTTTGCATTGAGAAATAAGAAATCATGGTCATAAAACTCATTATTATAGTGAATACACAAATTATGAACATGTTGCTATACTCTACCATGGGGGTCTCAATCTTTATGAGGCAAGGTAGCTAAGACATAGGCTTTCTTGGCATTGCCAATTTCCCTAAAATATGTGAAGGTGTAACACATACTCCCAATAATGAGATGGGAACCATGAAATGTGATATTTTTACTTATAGTTAAATATTCATCGATCCCCTTCCATAATTGATAAGCAATTTATTTCTCAACCATCTTTTCAAGGATGCATTTTGAGAGATGTAGAAAACAACCATATGCCCAATAACCATTATAATGGTGTAATCTAGATATAACTAGTAGTCATCTAAAGACATGAGTTAATTGGTGATATTTTGAGATATTCTAGGCATAGGTTCCTCAAGAATTTACCTCCAAACTTGGCGATATAAGTCTTCTATAATCCTAAATATATTCCTTATATATGTATAAATGTGAACACATGAATAGACATCACATATCTTATTTTTGATATATTCGATATTTGGGTCCAAGAGAGCCGATTATTTATGTATACAATAGCCAGTTCATTTGGTGAACTTGTGGCATTGGATAATGCTACGACCTTAAGAATTAAACTCCAAATTGCTAGAATTTATGTTAAAGTGGCAGATTTGAATCATTTCCCAAAGAAGGTGGAATTAATATCTAAGCTTGGAAAGAAAACCCAAGAGATTGTTTTTGAAGATTTGCCAAATTCTTGCTACGCTTGCAAGAAACAGGGGCATTGGGTTAAGAATTGCCCTTTTAGAAGTAAAATTCATCCAAAAAATGTTATGGATGCAAAAGAAATTAAGGTCCAACAAAAGAAAATATGGAAAATCAAAGAAGATGATTGAAAGGAACAAAAGAATAAATAAGATTCAAGAGTTCCATGTGCTGAAGAGGATAAAGATCCTTCTACTGAAGAGGCTAATGCTCTATATATAGAGGGAGATAAAGAGCTTTCTTTAAAGAAATAAAATCCTCAGAAAGAAGAATAGAGGTTGCATACAGAGATCAAAAAATACAAACAAATAATAGAGGATATGACAGATTTATTAAAACAAATTATTGTTTACCAAAGCAAACAAGATCAATGCAAAGATGTAGAGGACAAATCTAGGTTAGAGGAAGGTGAATTAATGCCTGAAGATGAAAAAAATCTAGAGGGAGAGTTGCTCACTTCTTAGTCTAGGGAGAGTCAGGTGTTATCTAAGAATGATAATGAATTTTTGGTGGAAGGGGTTCCCCTTTTAGAAGAAGTGAGGGAGAAGGGAAAAAACTCAAAGAATCAAAATAAAAAAGGTGAAAAAAAGAACAATATAAAGGGTGTAGAAATGAGAAGAATAAAGGTGAAATCTCTTATTTGTAATCTGAAAAAAGTTGGAAAAGGAGGTAAAACCGGATGTTGGATCCCCAGATAAACTTGGAAGAAGATCTACAAGGAAGAACAGAGAGTTAAAAAGCATACAAAATATTGATGATGGTAGGTAGGCAACCATTCTAGACTTTACCCCTAAAAAATAGAAATGAAAATAATAAACTGGAATATTAGGGGGTTAAATAGTATTAATAAAATGGATATTGTTAGGAATTTTGTTAGAGAACAAAAGCCTAATTTCCTTTTGCTCCAAGAAACCAAGATGAATAAAGAGAAAGCAGAACAGATCAAAGACTTTAAAAATTATTCAATCAAGGCTAGTAGTTCTGAAGGTGCTTCAGGGGGAACTTTGATGTTATGGAAGAAGAATTATTACTCTGGAACTATTTTGACTGCTAGTAAAAATCTAATGATTGTTAAAATAACTAGTGTGGATCAGAAGGAGGGTTGGTATATTGTAAATATCTATGCTCCTAATGCTAAGAACCTTAGGAAAAAGGTCTGGGAGTCTATCTCTAATTTTAAAAGCAAGGACTATTGTGGACGATGGATTATAATGGGAGACTTCAATGTACCTCTTTATGATCATGAGAAAATGGGAGGAAATGCTACTCAAATGGAAGGGAGACTAGATTTAATGGATTTTATAAATAAAGAGGGATTAATGGATATGGAACTTCAAGGAATTCAGTTCACGTGGAGCAATAAGAGAATTGGTAATGATTTGGTGGAGTGGCCTCATGGTGGAAGGATTAATTTCATTGAACATACACATTCATGAGAATGTAAAGTGGTTATTACATGTGCCAGAAAATAGGCGAGTTCCATTACAAGTTGATAATAACCGGTTTCATTGCTCAGTAATTAGTGTTTGGGTGTTGCTGGAAAACTGTATCACTTGCAAAATGAAAGGTGAACCAAGGAAGCAGGAACCTAAAAGTTATGAAGACTAGAAGGCAAAACAAGATGTTTGGAATATTCTTCAAAGAGGAAAGGTCATGAGTTACTTGGAGTGGCTGCATGGTTCTAAACCCCATATAACGATGGCATTTTTCAAAAATTGGGTCAATAATAGGGTAACCCTCCATGGCTTCATGGTGAAGCTCATTAAGTAATTCATTGTAGAGGTCACGGGGCTTCCAATGGAGGATATAAAATTCTCTAAGTAGACCAGTATATCTAATGAGGCATATAGCGAATTCTCGAAGACGGATGCTGAGGAGCAGCAGTTGGAAAAGAGTGGAGATTTTTTTGACCTAGAGCAGATAAAAGGAATCTGAAGAGATGTCTTATGTTGCATCTGTGAGTATTTTATACTTGATGGAAGAAGCAAAAGATTTAATAAATTTCATTTTGTCTTTCTTAATCATTTTAGGCATAAAGTTAGAATCTCCTTCCCTTTCTATTTGCGCTTCTCGCTGCTCCAAAGTCTATTTGTTGATAGAAAAAAGGAGTTTTGCCCTATATTGCATGAGGGATTGATCCTAATAATAGAAGGTTTTTTCAAAAACAATGCCATTGTCCTAAATCCTTATTCAAACAAAAATAAGGATTCACAGAGTAAGAAGAATGAAATAGTGAAGGGGAAAGAAAAAGTTAAACTCAAATCCTCCAGCTTTAAGAAATAGATTGTTGATGAGGAAATTGAGTGGGAAAGCACTGAAAGTTCTGAGGAGGAGAGTATGGAGGAAGAGGAAGGAATGGATAGTGGGGAATCCAGCTCTAATGAGGAAGGTAAAGATAAAAGTGAGAATGAAAAAGAAGGGGACACTATAGAGGAAAAAATAGAATAGAAAAACTATGATCTTGAGGATAATCAGCAAGTGTTGGGGGAAAGTGAAAAAGAAATGGATGTTTTATTTGAGGATCCTACTTTGAAAATAGAGAAGGAACATATAGTTCAAGATGCCTATCATGTAATGGAGACTAGAGAACAAGTAAAGGATGATCTTGTCCACAATGAAAGCCCTGTTGAAACTAAAGAATAGACAAGAATGGAAAGGGAAGATCAAACTAAAAAGGATGAAGTCAATCCAAAAGAGAACACTGAAGATTTTAGTGACATTTGGCAGAATGATAGGAGGCATCCCTTCATGAATTTGGCCAAATGCAAAGTAGATGCTATCCTTCAAGTTGACTCATGGATGTATAAGGAAATAATGGGCCTCAAGAAGAAAATGGAAATAATGGAACATAATCAGGAAGCTGATCGAAATAAAATCAATAATTTGGAAATGCAGATAAGAGATATTCCTATCAAACTTAAAGATTATGAGAACAATCTAAGAAGGCTCATTAATAAAAGTAGAATGAAGATGGAGGATGTTACTTTTAGCATATGTGCAACTACTGTAAACATTGGAAAATGAGCTAATGAGGAAATAAAATCTTTGGAGGGGCTTAGTAAGAGGACCAGATAGAGCTCAAGGAAGAAAGCAATGTAAGAGGCTACCACATTAGCTACAATATCCATACATGACACTGCTGTAATTGGAAAGGAAGTGGTGAAGATGATCCTGGAATTAGAAGAATAGGGTCTTTCTGCTCTTACTATTTTGGTCCTTTTAGTTAGATGTTATAACTGGTTCCATTTTTTGGTTCTTTATTTTCTTTACATACTTGAGTTTCTAGGCCTTTGTAAAACTTGGGGTCTTTATTTTGATGATCTTGACTTGTGGTTTTAGGTCCCTATAAAACCTATTTTTGATACTGCTCAGCAGTAGGTGTTAGGTTTGTTTTACCTGAGGGTAGTATTGTTATATCCTTCTTCCTATGTTTTAGGGTTTTGGGGTCCCTTCAAATCTTGTTTTTACCTTAATCTAAAACATCTATAAGGTAAGACATCACGTAAAAATTTCCCCCTTAGGTCATCTTATCTTAATTTAGTATTAGTTCATGCAACTGGGTGTTGATAATCTCCCCTAATACAAAGATCCATTCTGAGGTGATCAACAGGTCAAGCAATGATACCCATTCCAAGTGAAGGAAGTAGATGCTCAAGTGATCATACAAGTAGTTTAGTAGTGCCATATTAATGAGAATTCCCATCTAGAATTTGGGTATAAAATTATTATCCTTGAGTGAAAAGGTTTCTCCATGGAAAACACATTTACTCATTGTCTTTTCTATATTATTACTTTTCCTCCAAATGGATACACTATGTAAATAAAATGTGGCATCTAGGATTGGAAAGTGTAGATAAATTTGAAATTTTTCCCCTAATATATAGGTGATGGTGCTTTTATTGATGTAGTGGAGGAAACCACCGTCTGCAATCCTTCCCTCAAATAACAATTCATGTAATAGGTCAATGCATGGCATGATCTTAGGTTTAGTAGTAACATAGTGAAGTGTTTGGTGCTTAAAGGGAAGTAGGTCAACTATTGAATATTATTATTTTAGATAGATGTCTTCCTCATAAGTGAATGTGTTGATGCTTTCTACATCCTCCACAAAGATGAGTAATTAATGTAGGTACCATCAAATACAAAGGCATCAAAAATTGTATACATAACTTTGTTGAATATTTAATAGAAAATATACATGGTACCTAGGACACCCTATTATTTTTTAGTTTTGATAAATTTGAGATCCTTTTAATGGTGGTTTAGAACTCTCCTATGCAATTTATAACTTATTTGAATGTAACTAGGGCTTAAATTCTTAGCAGGTAATATTCAATTAAGCTTGTTAGTAATCAATGGATGTGAACTTGGCTACCATATCAATGATATAGAATTTTATCACTCAAGTTTAATTCATATACTCAAGTTTAGTAATCACCAATGTCTCTAAGCTTTTCATGTTCATGTAATTCAAACATGACCATCTTGGCCTAGTGGACATGCCATGAAAAATGCTTACTTATTCAGAGGGGTGCCACAATGCTTATTCCTTTTGACACATTTCAATGTGTGGTTTAGTATAGTGTTGGTGCTTGAATTTGGGCCAAATCATTTGAATTTTTGAGCCAAGAATTTTTAATTAATGACCTCAAATACCAAAATGTTCTTTGAGGAGATTTGTGAAACTTTTCTCAAAAACCAAAACATTGAAAATTTTTCCCAAAGACTAAATTTTTGTTTAAGAAGATTTGTCAGAGAAAATTACTAAAGATGAAAATTTTTAACAGAATTTTCCAAACAAAAAATTACCAAAGAGAAAGTTTCTAGAGATAAAGTTACTACAGACCAAAATCCTAAACAAAAGTTCCTAAATGAAAGTTATTGAATGAAAGCTCTTGAATGAAAGTTTCCAAATGAAAGTTATCAAATAAGAGGATCCATTCAAATAAATTTATTGAGTGAAAATTTACAAAAGACCAAAATTCCAAAGTCCAAAATTCCAAATGAAAACTGTTGAGGACCAAAATGTTAAAGAGAAAGTGTCGATAATTTTGAATAAGTAAATTTGAATATTGATAATTCTAAGACCTATCATACATAATAAGATTCTCAAAATTTTCATTAATGTATTAGTTTAGATAAGTCATTATAATGAAAAATGTGTTGTAATAGGAAAATATATGCAATAAAGGTGATTTAATGCCCAAAAAACAATAAATTTCCATAGATAATAGAATTGGTTAAACATGCATGTACAACCCTACAATGAACAAGCCTTCTAAAAAATAAAGGTATCCATACTTATACATAAATAATACAATATGGGGTGTGTTGAATATAATAGTGTATCTTATTGAATAAGTAAACTTAGGGGACCACTTCAAGATTCGCCATGGCCATGTGCAAGCCTTACTTCTCATATTCTCATAGGGCATCTTAAAATTTGGATTGATCATCATCATTAGTAATTAACTCCTTGGGAACTTATTATATGGATTTGAATACTATATTATAAAGGTAAAGCCATCTAGGAATAGAGTGTACTTGTATTTAGGCTCAGCTTTAGGGTTTGAAGATGAATCAACCATTGTAATGAGATAAAATTTGGTAGAAGAGCTCTAGTTGAAGGTGTAGTCATATACTATGTCCAAATTGGTATTTTGAGTGTGGCTTGTGACACCCTATCCATAGGTCCTTTTTGAATGCTCTTGTGACCCTTCTAGACACCTTTTAGATCATTTCTAGTTAGCCCAAGCCTTTTGAATGATCATTCCACCTTAGCTAGGCTATATTTCCTAGGCCAATCCTATCCCCATAGGTCTTGAACCTATAGGATAGGAGTGCCATACTTAGACTATAGATCCAGACCCTAGGGAGTCCCATTTTTTGCACTCTTGTCCATTTGTACTTTGAGACCTAATGATTATTTTTATTTTATTCATATCCTTTATTATGTCAACTTAGTATGAATACATCTAGCCCATGACAAATGGTTCCATATAAAATCCCATACAAAGTTAATTTACAAGATGGAGGTGATAAATATTAAAAATAAAGTAAGAATACAAGAAAACTACTAAGGCAAACTTATCTATTCTCTACATACAATCACCCAACATAGTTGAAAACATATTCAAACTCTTATACTAGTCCCTAACCACCTCAAACACTCTCAATATGGAATTTTTTTCAAAAAGCACATTAGGTGGGAGAACTACATATGCCTTAATCCCTCTTTTGAGTATTGGTATATAAGCAATGTGCCCATATAAGAGGTGTGGATCAAACATTTAGTGCATCTTACACACACTAACCCTCCTTTCTCAAGTGATTCAAACATTGCTCATCAAGTATGATAGAGGGTTAGGGTTTGAATATTAAATCAACTCTATAAGGAGTTTCAATGATAACTAACACTCAAGATTTCACAAAGAAGATCATATTGACACAATGTAAAAACCTAAAAAGTTTTAAGTCTCTTTGACCAATTTGGACAATAGCGACAGAAGTAGATAATAGCATTGGAGCCTAAAGTGTCTTGTTTTTAGTGGTCCTATCCTTTCATAGAATGAAATCCAATTTACAACACTATCTTAGTCCTACATAACCAGTTTCAAGCTCTAACTACACAAAGATCACAACTCTTATTGACACCTAAGAAGATAACCACCATGCATACAGAGTCTATGACATATGATGATACTTATGATGATTATCTTGAGGAATTTGATGATGGCCATGATCCATTTATCCACATTTATCCCTATTAGGCTCCATCCTTAAGACCTTTACCCCATCCAACTTAGTCTTTCATGTCATTGTGTACATATTACATTATTCATTTCATTGTACATAGTTTATTTCAACTTAATTATACATAGCTTCTTTTAAATTACTTGTAGATAGTTTCCTTATGATTACTTGTGCATAGATTATTTCAAAAATACCAAAAATAGTATGACATGTCAAAATACAAAAAAAATCAAATATCTCAAAATACAAAAACATTCAAATAACTCAAAACAACTCAAAACATTTCAACATATGTATTATTCATGCTTTACATTTCTACTACCATGGTAGACTTACATTTTGTTATTTTATTATATTGTTGGTCAATTTATCTACATTACCATGCTTCACTTGATCTTCTTTGAGTATGTGCAGTGACACTCAGATCCTTGATTTCTTCACTCTACCTATTGAGGGGGTATCCTACTCTAAATTCAAAACATAGATCAACATATCTACCCACTAGGGGTATCTTCTACATGACTACACCATCCAGGTTATGTCATTCCTACACCACACACTCTAGTTATCATGTTTATGTATATTACTTACTAGCTTACTTAGATTACTCTATCGACGCTCACTAGAATAAATCACTTATGTATTTATTATCACCTACTTAGTCTTATACTACATCTTTTGCATGCTTTTACTTTTTTCTTTTATTAGTTAGATTCGATTATTTTGATAGCATTTACATGCCTTCCTTTCTTGCTTTAGTATCTAGATTTTATTATATTTATCAGTTCCTATTTGATCTCTTATGTGTGCCTTAAAAGATTTGAGAATGTCCTTTAATTATACACTTCTATGTGCCTATGTCCTTCATGCCAACCTTGCTTGTTTTCAATTATATGTGTATGTGGAATTTGAGCATGCCTTGTATGATTGCTTTCCTAATTTGAGTGACATGTGCCCATGTCCCTTGTTTGCTTGGCCCCTCAGCATCTTTTATATACTTCTTGCATTTTGCCTTGTGCACTTGTTTTCTTCTTTGATTTTTGTAATGCCATGATACACATCATGTATTATCTTAATTTCTTAGATGACAAGATTGACATCATGTTTCATCCCTCTTTGATAACTAACAAATAAAAGTTTCTAGTTTTAGTTCAATATAATGCACATGTTATTACATTATTACATCTATCTAGACATACTCTTATTGATCTAACCATATCCAATACAACCTATATTATATCTTGAGACCATTTTTTATTTATCATTACTATATCATGTATTTCACAACATAACACACTTGTAGGGATCTTTCTTGTAAGGGTAGTTATTGTAGAGTCTTCATTCCTACCCTTAGAAGAGTGGGAAACAAACAGGGGTTTTGACACAAAGATTAGAGCCCTCTACTAGTCAAAAATCATTTTAAAAACACTCGAAATAGCATTCAGAAACCTAAAAAAGTAGAATAGACTAGAAAGATAGTGAAAAACACAAATAATAATTAAAAAAACAAAGGAAAAGAACACGACATTTGGACTACAACTCTAAATAGCAAAGTGTCCTATTTTTAGTGCTCTTATCCAAACAACAAAAAACCCATATTTTCTAGAAATAAACAAAAAGGTAAGTTCAATTATAGTTTTATTAGCTATAATTTAGTTCAGATTCAACAGTTTTAGCCTAGATTTTCTTAGAGAATCTAGATATAGGGGCATCATGCATGACATGATGGCTCTCACTTTTGGTTTTAGATCAGAATGCATGTTACAGACACTAGTGATTGGGGGCAATATGTGCAACACATTTTCCTTCTTTTCTTTCTAGTTCATTACATTACCTAGGTATTCTCATTAGTTGAATGCCTTATTCCATTTACAAGTGGTTGGCATTATTCCAATACAACCTATATTATATCTTGAGACCATTTTTTGATTATCATTAGTATATCATGTATTTCACAACATAACACACTTACAAGGCTCTTTTTTCTATGTGTAGTCATTACAGGGTCTTCAATCCTACCCTCAAAAGAGGGGGCAATAAATAGGGGTTTTGTCACAAAGATTAGAGCCCTCTACTAGTCAAAAATCATTTTCAAAACACTTAGAATAGCATTTAGAATCCTAAATAGGTAGAATAGACCAAAAAGATAGTGAAAAACATTTAAAAAAAACAATAAAGGAAAAGAGCACCACATTTGGACTACAACTCTAAATAAAAAAATGTCCTATTTTAAATGATCCTATCCAAACAACATAAAACTCATATTTTCCAAAAATGGACAAAAAGGTAAGTTCAATTGTAGTTTTATTAGCTACAATTCATTCAGATTCAATAGTTTTAGTAAAAAAATTCTTAGAGAATCTAGATATAAGGGGCATTATGCACGATATGATGGCTCTTGCTTCTAGTTTTATATCAAAATACATGTTATAGACACTAGTGATTGGGGGAAATATGCATAACATATTTGCCTTCTTTTCTTTTTAGTTCATTGAATTACCTAGGTATTCTCATTAGTTAAATGCCTTATTCCATTTACAAGTGGTTGACATTATTCCAATACAATGTATATTATATCTTGAGACAATTTTTCAATTATCATTACTATATCATGTATTTCACAACATAACACACTTGTAGGTCTCTTTCTTTTAAGGGTAGTCATTATAGGGTCTTCATTCCAACCCTCAGAAGAGGGGGAAATAAATAGGGGTTTTGTCACAAAGATTAGAGCCCTCTACTAGTCAAAAATCATTTTCAAAACACTCAGAATAGCATTCAAAATCCTAAATAGGTAGAATAGACCAAAAAGATATTGAAAAATATAAATAATAATAAAAAATAACAAAGGAAAATATCACCACATTTGGACTACAACTTTGAACAATAAAGTGTCCTATTTTTAGTGATCCTATCTAAACAACAAAAGCCCCATATTTTTTAAAAATAGACAAAAAGGTAAGTTTAGTTATAGTTTTATTAGTGTTTCTCTAAATTTTCACTAATTACATACAAATGAGAAAGAAACTAAGGTTAAGAGGTTATGAGTTTAATGTAACCTAGATTTAGTGCACATCGTATCCAAGCCTTGTTGGAGCTCCTCTTTGGCTATGGAGGAAACACCTGTAGTAAGAATGAAACTTAAACAAGAAAGATGTTAGAAGAGGCTATGGCGGATTGCCAAGTTATGCACTCAATCCCAGAAGCGTGAAACTCCTTAAGGGATGATAGTCCATTGTTTAAAGATAAAAGTATTGTAAAGGAAGAAATGATAAATGATTAAAGAAATAGAAAAGTAGATGGTGTGTACCTATTCCTTACAGTCTATGTATCTTAGAATGCTATAGAAGGTTAGCTAAAGGTTCTATTTGGTCTAGATGGGTTGTTTGGATGGCTTTGTGGTTTGCTGGTTCAGAACATAGTCACTAATGTTAGTGGGTCTATCGAGGTCAGTCTAGTAAATGGTGTTGACATCAGTTCAGTTGCCGATGTCAGTCAGGGTAGTCAGCCTTGGACAACATTTTTTAGAGTATTTCTAGGATAGATAGAGGGGTTATTGGAAGTTTAGAGGTTGGTGCAGGGTTGTAGGAAGGTGAATGAAGTTTGAGGATAGGTATAGGTAGAGGATTGGTGTGAAAAGGGGGTGAGAACAACGGGAAGGCCTTTCAACCCCTCCTAGAAGAAGTTAGGCCTCTCGATAGTAGTTAGAAATATCAATGAAAACTAATTAACAATTTATTCTAAAATATTGAAATGAAAACTAGAGTACTTAGCTTTATAAGGTGAAGAACTAGAGGTGTCAGAATAATGATTCCTATTGTGGCTGATGTGATCAGTGTTTTGAGCCAATGAAGCGAGCATGGATTGCTTCAATTCAATAGATTAAGGTCCTCATACAATCTTTTAATCTAGTATTTGGAATTATTTGTGCAGAGCTCAGTAGCCAAGAGAATGATAGTCAAGTTCTGATGCTTGAAGTCTCAGAATGTGCATGTGAATGTGTGAAAAGGTGGGTGTGCAAAAAGGCTAGCCTAGCTCAATGTTAGAGCTTGGATAATGTAACTGGCGCTAGTGATCCTGCTAACATCAACGTATAACTAATGATGTCTACTGAGAGTTGACGGATGTTAGCAGAGAGAGAATAGGTAAAAGGCCTATTTTGAGCTCTTTACTTGTTTCTCCACCTACCAAGTGCCTTTTCCATTGGAGAATGGTCAAAACAAGGGCTTATGAGGCACATGAGTTGGTTAGGGAGTTAAGATGGGGTGAGAATAGGTCATGGGTAGTTAAGATTTGGAGGACTTAGTCTCAGGCTAACTCATAGGCTAAGAAACGGTCTTAGGGTGAGGTATCTAGGTGAAGTAATTAATTTAAAATAAGTAATTTTTAAATTAATAAGGTGTGCAAGTGTGGGTTGGGAATGTTAACATTTAGAAGGGGACCAAAGGGGGTTGACACAATAATGGTGTCTACATTTGCCCCTTTTTGTCTTATGGTTTGTTCTAATGAATTGCAAGACAAAAATAGATGTAGTTTGCCCCAGGTATGGGATGAGGTATTCCCCCTCAAAGTGGGAATCAAGAGAAGGTAATCTGAAATCAGGTGCTGATTTGATAGGTAGTGGATGGGTAGGGTGAGGTTGGAGTGTGAATGATGCAATAGTTGAGATTGCACGTATATAACTTCAGTTGATATGTAGGTCAAATTGTCACAAGAAAGGTCAAGGAGGACTAAAATTGAAGTAACCAATCCCCAGCTTATTAGTGGTAGCTAATTGGGTTAAAATAATCAAAGCTATAGCACCAACAGTCGAGGAGGACTAAAATTGAAGTAATTGATCACCAACTTATTAGTGGTAGCTGATTGGGTTAGATCGATCAAAGCTGTAGCTCTAATGGGCATCATGTTCCAAGTATCTAGGCTAAGAAGTGGTCTTGGAAAACATAAAAATGTCACAAATATTGGGGATCAACTTGGTCACAATCCGATAATAGGTGTGAGGGGTGCATATAATTTGCTAACTATTTGTGAGGTAGCATATGTAATCAAAACAACCAAGGCAAAGTTGTCTCGAAAGTGGTCATGGTCTGAGGAGATAGTCATAATCTCTGAGGTCATTTATCAAGTGGAGCTGAGATATAAGTGATCTCGAGTGTTGTTTTTTGTGGTTAGGGAGATGTATGTGATCTCTATTGTGCCCCATGAGAAGTCTAAGGTGACTTCTATAGTGTCAAGGCTGGTTGTTTGGTCATGATTTTGGGTAGTTTTAGAGAAGACCTATGTTTTTATGCTTTAGCTGGTTTCCATATTGGTGATGGCATATGATTGACATAAATTGTGTTTGGTTGATAGTTTCCATGTGTATTGTTTTCCATAGAAATTAATGTGAATGGGCTATGATAATTTATATAACACAAATTGGTATTTGTATTAAATAAATCATGATGTTATGTTAGTGGTTATAAAATGTTTTGGTTGTATTTTATCAAAAACATGTGATGTTATTTATGATAAAATTGAGTTGAATGTTAGGTTCATAACTTTAGAGTGAAAATTATGACATGAAAATATGTGAGCATATAATTTTTAAACACTGCATCCTAAAAGATAAACTGGCATGTGATGAAGGTGTGTAATAAGTGAAAGGCGCATTGCTCTTTCATTGACAAGGACCATAATGATAGCATAGATAGGGTTTTTGCAAATAAAAGCCCCGTTCATGCATTATGTCATTGACTATTGGTTTTTGTTAGAGAAGTACCCTAATCACTTGGCGTTAAGTGAGCTCAAAATCCCTTGGGTATTTTAGGGTAATAGGTGTGATTATGTGATATGTGAGGATAACGTAACCCTCTTTAGCAGGGATAACTTTGCCCCTTTTATAGGTGACCCTGAGAATGACTATAGGCAAGTCCATGACTTAATAGTTTGTCAATCAGTTTTTTTTTTATAGACTAATCAATGCAAGAAGTCTACTTGAGGATGTTGTTTCGGTTTTGTGGTCATGTGAAGCTGATCGATGTGAGGATCTTCTAAGAGGGTGCTATTTTTGTAGCGAAATTTGGTCATAGCCATCCTTCGAGGGAGTGTTCTATATTTTGTTTTATATGTTTTGATTTCTTTGAATAGTTGTCCTTCAAGGGAGAAGTCTATTAATTACAAAAATAATGTAGCTATCCTTCGAGGGAGCAGTCTACATTTATAGTTCATGACCTTTTAATATTTTGTTAGGCATCCCAATTTTTTTTTATTATTATTTTTTTTTGTTAACTAAACTTTTAGTCATGGACTAGACTATAGAGGTTTAGGGGTTTCCCTTTTATTAAGACAAAGCATTAACTCTTAAAAAAGGGTTAACTATTTTTTGTAGGGAAAAAGGGTTGAAAGGAATAGGAATGAGGATGACGGGGGTTATTCTAGGGATGAGCTCAAGTTAAAAATCAAGTGAATGATTACTTGGTTAACAGTAGAATGGTCACAAATGTAAGGCATTAAGGGGCTTAGGTTCTACCTGGCCTTTGAGAGAAGACAGATGATAAGTGCCTAATCCATAGTTATGCATTATTATATAAGGTTCGAGCCAATTAGGAACAAACTTGCCTCATTTGCTTCTTTCCATATTGGTCACGTGTTGGTTTTCTTTAAGGACGAGATCTCTAATTTTGAAATATCACTCTTTTAGATTTTTGTTGTAGGCACATTTGATGCAATCTTGGTAGATATGAAGATGATTAAGAGTGGCAAGACTAGGGACGTGAAGTAGGTTAGCATGTTACTAGCATTTAATGCAATGCCAAACATAGTCACTGTAGTCTTGGTTAAGAGTGGGCCAATAATAGCCCAAGTGGAGGATGCACTTTGCAACTGAGTTACCATTGAAATGTCCTCCACAAATCCCATCATGGACTTGTTTGATGGCATGAGATGTCTCAGTAGTGGTTAAGCATTAGAGAAGGAGGCTGTCAAAACCTTATTTGTAGAGAAGACCCCCTAACATGGTGTATCAATTAGTACTCTTGATAAAATCCCACCATCCATTACTAGAGAGGTTAAAGGAATGATAGAATAAGTCAAGTAGTCAACAAGTTGTTTATACCAAACATCATGTTGGTTAGAGAGGTCAGGAGGAATTATCCCTGAAGATTTTGGTTGAGATGTGCCCAAGATAGAAATCTTGGGCTTTGGTGGTGGAGAGGGCTTGGTGAATGGATATGTCTAAGGGGTAGAAACCTGATCTTTTCCTTTATCCTTCAGGGTTTGGGACCTAGTGGCCACATTGATAGTGTTGATTTCAAATAAAGGGGGAGAAGGTGGTAGAGGGACTATAATCTTGCATTGGGATCCTGATTCAAGTGAGGAGGTTTGGAAGGCATGGGATGGTGTTAGTAGTTCTTCAAAGGTGGTCAAGAGAATCCTTAATGAGAAGGGTGTCCTTTTCTAGGTGTTGGTGAATGACAACCTTAAGAGCGCAGCAACTCTCAGTATCATGCACAAGTGTGAGATTATACAAGTAGATTTGAGTGTCATCAAACCAAGATGGTTTTGATTTGAGAGGTCGATATGGCTTAATGGGCAGGAGAATGATGCTAGAAGACTGCAACAATTGGCATAAAAATGAAGCATAGGAACCCACTAGTGGGTCTATGCTCATTATTGTAGTAGGGGTTGATAACTTCTATTTAGGAGTTGTAGGAGGAGTTTTTTGTACCACCTTTTTGGTTGGTGGTGTGGCCACATGCATAGATGGCACTTTCTTGATGAGAGGTGTCAAATTTCTTGGAAGAAATATGTTTTTGATAGGTAGAGGGAGTAATGGAGGTAGTTTGTCTTTTTGAGGTGTTAGAACAGGGAACACTCATGTTAAAGTGGAAGGATGTGGACCCAAGATAGAGGGCAATGGTGAAGGTGGGGGAGGAGTATATCGACATTGTTTATCATCCACATTTAGTATGGTGCAAAGACCACTACTATATGGGATGAGCTTCAAATCTAACTTCACTTGTGGGTGAGTTAGGTTTGATACAGGGCAAACACTGAGAGATCTAATCTATTTCAGCATGGTGGACACCTGCAGGGTTTGAATTCAGACATGGAAGGCTGAGATTTTGATGATTTAAAAGTGGAAACCCAATCCTCATCAGAGACTTTGGGGTAAATTGTCATAGAAGGGTTGGCAATATAAGGCCAAGCAAGATGTGTAGGATAAGGAACCCTAAGTCACTCCCATAACACCTCATACTCTAGGTTCCTAGAATGGAGGAATCCTAAGTTTTTTGCCAATCAAGAGAAGGGTTTAGATGATGTCACGTGAGGCCTTACAGTTGGTCCTTTAGAGGATTTAGGTGATCGCAAGAGTGGAAATGTGTTGGATGTAGTAATCATGGGCCAAAGGTGAGAGAGAATCATCATTAGTTCTTCCTCAGTGGAAGTGGGTGTGGTGGTGAGTTTTTCTCTTAGTAGAGAAGGGATTGGAGAATTTGGATCTTCAAGCGAATAAATCACAGGGATGATCATGCCTTCCATGTGTGGTGTAGGAGCATGGAAAGTATGAGCCTCCATTGGTAATAAGAAGGATAAGGGTGGGGCCACCAGTGTTGGTACCATCAAAGCATCCTCCAATATGGGAGAGGTCAAAGTAGACTCTCTTACGTGTGAAAGGGAGGTGGATGGAGGACTATCCTCTATTGGTGGAGGAAAAATAAGAGAGGAAGGCTCCTCTAAAGGGTAAAGTAGAGGGATGATGGTCTCTTCTACATGAGGGTGTGGGGTATGGATGGTAAATTCTTCCAATGGTAGAAGAAGAGGGAAGGTGGGGAAAGAGGAACATGTAATATGAGATCCTCATGAGGTAGAAGAATGGGTAGAGGAGGTGCTTGATGTTGTGGGGATGATACAAGTGAAATGGGTTCATCCACGTGAAGAAGAGGGTGAGGCAAAGGGAGCTCTTCATTGCATGGGGGTGGTATGGGTAAAATAGGCTCTTTTACCCATGGTGGAGAAATGGGTTGACCAACATCTTCAGATTGTGGGAGAGGTTATATAGGAATGAAAGGAAATACTATGTTAACTATGCATATGTTGCATTTTTGAGGGTCATCGACCATGGTCTAAACATTGTTCTGACTCGGGGGATGGTTAGGAAATAGTTGCCTAAAGACATCCATGTTTTGGTTGGTTGGCACATTAGGATTATCTAAAACAAAGTCCCCTTTGTCTAACATGTCTTGAACAATGTTTTTTAGGGTTTTACAATTATCCATGTCATGACCCTTGACGCAATGATAGTTACAATAGTTGTTTTCCCTATACCATGTAGGGATGGTTCATGAGGGGTCAAATTGGATAGGTGGTCAGATTTGAGGGAGGTTGAGGACTCCTTGCTTCACTAATTTATCCAATATGGAAGCATATGATTCTCCTATTGGAGTGTATTATCGCTGTTCATACCATTATTGGAATTGTCTATTGATGTTTTATGAAGTGGAGGGCTCATATTGGTTGGTTGTGGTAGAAGATGGTGACCTAAGGACCACAAAATTCATTGATCCCTTGGATTTGGGGTGAGAAGAAGAAGATTTAGAAGAAGGGTCATTGGGTTTTGTGTTGGTATTTTGTTATGCAATTTGACCCTATCTTCTTCAATTATGCAGAGTTCAAGCTTTCAGGCCATAGTGAAAGCTTCATCAAATGTGCAAAAAGTTTAAACCTATAGAGTGGATGAGATGTGCTTGGCACATGCTCTTGAAAAGAGCTTAATGAGCTCTGGTTAAGGTACTGAAAAGGAGAGTTGGTTGATCAAACCTCTCCAATAGGTGATGAAGTCTACTATTGACTCATCTTCAAATTGTCTAATGGAATAAAGGTCTATGATGGAGACCTTCTTAGTAATATTGATTGAGAAATGATCACAAAATAGTTGAGTGAGTTGAATGAAGGTAAAGAGAGAATGACTGGTAATGGAGCTATACTAGTCAAGGGTGGTGCTAGAAAGTGACATAGGGAATGTGCAAAGCAATAACACATCATTGTGTGTTATGAGGTAACAAGTGTGTCTAAACACTTGTAGATGTTGTTGTGGATCCTCTTTACTCTAAAAGTGATTAAATTTTGGGAGTTCCCATTGACTAGGGTATGGTCAAATAGGAACTGAAGGGTGGATAGGTTCGTTGTAAATTTGTTGATATAAAAGAACACTCCTCAAACCTAAAATAGATGTCTCAAGGTTGGACATCTTATCCATCAACATCTTAATTAGATCGGTAGATGGATTGGCATGAGGGGCACCCCCTAAGTTATAGGGTACCTAGAAGGCATTGGAAGGGGTGTATGATGTACTTGGTTGCATTTGTGTAACTCCAACATACTGATAGTTCATCATAGGGGCCGATGTCGAGGTCAAGGGGGCTTGTGCCATGAAGTTGGAGGGCACAACTTGACTAGATGCCACCAAGGGTGGTTGAATGACATCAACACTAGTTAAAGGATATGTGGTCACTCTCCTATTTATAGGCACAAGAGTGGATGGGATAGAGACAATCAAATTCTAGAAAGGTGTTGAACTTGGTTGAATTGTTTGGATTTGAGGGGGTATAAAAACCCTGATGGAGGTAGGGCAAGAAAGGATAGAAGGGGAGGCCAAATCTTTAACATTGGCCATGGTTGGGTTATTGGTCAAGGTAGTGGCTTGAGTGACCATAGGTTGGGTGGTGGATGTTGTTGATATCATTACCGCTTCAACCAAAGAAGTTGGCATCCCATAAATAGGGTTACTTGAAGGATCTCAAGTGTGGCTTCTAATGAGATAATGTTGGAGAGCCTTGATGTTGTGGTTAAGGAATCTCTCAAAATCTTGATCCCCTTCAAGAACAATAGGAGGTTGATTGGGGGTAGGTTAGATAGGAGTATGTTCGGTGTCTGAAGTATACTCCATTAGATGACATGGCATGAAGGGAAAAGGTGGGAGTGGTTGTTGACTCATGTGGTGAACAAGGAATTTAGCTTGACTGCGTGTCAAGACCATCCAAGGTGAAAGGGGTTCAGGTTCAAAAAATTATGTGTTTTAGTTTCAAAAAACTAGAATTTGTGTTAAACAACAAGAAATTTGGGTTTTAAGCTTATTGTTTGGAATTTTTTTAAATTTATTTATTGAAAATGACCAATGTCAATTGTTTAACCCATATCGATTAGAAAATGTTGTCGGTGTTGGTCAGCTAATTGGTGTTGATGAAGTTTGGTTGCCGAAGTGGGTGGAGAAACTAATGTCAATTTTTATGTAATTCCAAAAACATAGAAGATTGATAGTTTTTGGAAGAAGATTTTATGAGTTGTTTTGGACTTCAGAATGGTATGACCTTACCAGCTCAAACACTCAAATAAAAGTAGCAGAATAGATGATTAGGCAAGTAACCTCTAAAATGTTAGATTCTTAGGAATGAATTTTAAAGTCCTGGTGGCTTATGCCTTAAGAGAATGTGTTGGGAGTTGGGCTTGTAGAACAGTTCCTAGAGAGGAAGTCTATGGCTAGTTTTAGGTTGTGTTATGGTGCTCAAAGATATCTATGTTAGGGTCAGTACATGGCCTGGTGATGGGGCTTGATCCCTTCACTTCACAAACCTAGAGCCAAGCTGGGCCACTTAGCCAGAATATACCTTCACTATAGTTTATACTCTGCCAAAGAATAGAGTGAGTCCTCCTCTTGGTGGTGAAATCTAAGTAGGATTTTCAGGTGGGGTAAGGTATCTACTAGGTGATGAAATCCTAGACAGGCCTTATCTCAAGTAAGTTTGTGTTTGATTTGAAGTGATTGTGGTTTGGTTGTGTCACATTTGTGCACTATAATTCATTCATAATGCTTTAATTACTAAGTGGGCTAAGTGTGCATCCAAGCAAGAATGAAATGCAGTAGTTTTTAACCAAAATTTAAATATGTTGTTCAAATGCAAACAAATGGAGAAGAGGTAAAGATTATGAGTTTTTCACTACTCTATGATGCATGCAAGAAGTAACAAAAAGAAAAAGAGATGTTCTTTTTAACCTATGCTAATGATTTTCTTTTGAAACAAAAAGATAGAAGAGGGGATGCAAGAAGTGAATATTTTTCTAATGCATCTACATGAAAATTTGATTTTTAAAAGAAGAAGAATGAACCCAAGGAAAAATCCAAGGGTCCCATTGGGCATGCTAGAATGTTTCTCTAAATTTTCACTAACTACATACAAATGAGAAAGAAAATAAGGTTAAGAGGTTATGGGTTTGATGTTACCGAGATTTAGTGCACACCGTATCCAAGCCTTATGGGAGCTCCTCTTTGTCTATGGAGAAAACACCTATAGTAAGAATGAAACTTAAATAAGAAAGATGTTAGAAGAGGCTATGGTGGACTACCAAGCTATGTGCTCGGTCCCAAAAGCGTGAAGCTCCTTAAGGGATGACAGTCCACTATTTACAGATTAAAGTATTGTAAAGGAAGAAATGATAAATGACTAAAGAAATAGAAAATTAGATAGTGTGTACCTATTCCTTATAGTCTGTGTATCTTAGAATGCTATAAAAGGCTAGCTGAAGGTTTTGTCTGGTCTAGATGGGCTATTTGGATGGCTTTATGGTTTTCTAGTTTAAAACATAGTCGTTGACGTCAGTGGGTCTACCAAGGTCAGTCTGGTAAATGGTGTCGACATCTGTTGGGTTATCGATGTTGATTGGGCTAGTTGGCCTTGGATGGCTTTTTTAGAGTATTGGGATAGATCGAGGGGTTATTAGAAGTTTAGAGGTTGGTGCAGGGTTGCGAGAAGGTGAATGAGGTCTAAGGAAAGGTATAGGTAAAGGATTGGTGTGAGAAGGGGGTGAGAACAAGGGGAAGGCCTTTTAACCCCTCCACAAAAGAAGTCAAGCCTCTCAATAGTATTTAGAAATATCAATGAAAACTAATTAACAATTTATTCTAAAATACTAAAATGAAAACTAGAATATTTAGCTTTATAAGGTGAAGAACCAGAGGTATTAGAATAGTGATTCCTGTTGTGGCTGATGTGACTAGTGTTGTGAGCCAATGAAGTGAACATGGATTGATTTAATTCAGTAGCTTGAGGTCCTCATATAATCTTTCAATCTAGTCTTGGATTGATTTGTGTAGAGCTTCAGTAGCTAGGAGAATGATAGGTGAGTTCTGGTGCTTGAAATCTCAGAATGTACATGTGAATGTGCAAAAAGGTAGGTGTGTGAAAAGGCCGGCCTAGCGCAATGTTAGAGCTTGGCTTATGTAACCAATGTCGGTGATCCCACCGGCATCGGCATATAACTTCCAATGTCGGGTGCGAGTTGACTGACATCAGTGGAGAGAGAATAGGTGAAAGGCCTATTTTTAGCTCTTTGCCCATTTCTCCACCTGCCAAGTGCCTTTTCCATTGGAGAATGGTCAAAACAAGGGCTTATGAAGCATGGGAGTTGGTTAGGGAGTTAAGATGGGGTGAGAATAGGTCATGGGTAGTTAGGATTTGGAGGACTTAGTCTTAGGTTAACTCATAGGGCAAGAAACAGTCGTAGGGTGAGGTGTCTCAGTGAGGTAATTAATTTAAAATAAGTAATTTTTAAATTAATAAGGTGTGCAAGTGTGGGTTAGGAATGTTAACATTTAGAAGGGGACCAAGGGGGTTTGACATGATATTTGTGTCTACAATTAGCTATAATTTAGTTTTGGTTTAATAGTTTTAGTACAGTTTTTCTTAGATAATCTAGATATAGGGGTCATCATGCATGACATGATGGCTCACTCTTTTAGTTTTAGATTGGGTAGCTGGTACAACTTTTAGATCAGAATGCATGTTATGGACACTAGTGATTGGGGGTAACATGTGTAACACATTTGCCTTTATTTTAGTTCATTACATTACCTAGGTATTCTCATTAGTTGAATGCCTTATTCCATTTATAGATGGTTGGCATAATTTTAGAGTGGATTTTATATAACCCTAGTTCTCAATTTTGGAGTCGCTTTCATACAAGCCTAATCTCTACCTTTTAGATTGTCTAAGATTGGCCTAGTTATCATTACACATTCAACTATCCATTCCACATTGTCAGATTACATAGCATTCATGAGATTTAAGATCCATCTCATATGACACACATTCATACTGATATTAGTTCATAATTCACTACATAGTGGGTAACAATGGAGCCAAAGGACTAGCTAGCCTTTATATTCTTAAGCCACCTACTGAAAGAGATTAGACACATAGTCTAAACATTTATTAACACATGCATGATCACATAGCTTCACTTAGTAGGTGAAGATGGAGCTAAAGGGCCAACCTTTGCATTCTTGAGCCACTCTTGAGGTATTGAGCACTTAGCTCTATTTGAAATATTAATCTTAGTACAACACATACCCAACATATACCTAGCATATATCCAATGCATACTCAACATCACACATCTTCATGGGTTTCAAGTTTAGCTATGATTTTTATTTTTCCTTTATCCTAGTATTTCACTTTATTGCATCACTAGAATAAAGGGGGGGAAATGTAGTCATATTAAATGTCTAAATTGGTAGTTTGAGTGTGGCTTGTGGCACCCTATCTATAGGTCTTTTTTCATGCTCTTGTGACTCTTCTAGACACCATTTCAATCATTTCCAGTCAGATAAAGCCTTTTGAATAATCATTTCACCTTAACTAGGATATATTTCCTAGGTCAATAATATCCCCCTAGGTCCCAAACTTATAGGATAGGAGTGCCATACTTTGACTATAGCACCATACCCTAGGGTGTCCCATTTTTTGTGCTCTTGTCCATTTTTACTATGAGCCCTAATGATCATTTTTATCCAATTTATATGCTTCATTATGTCAACCTAGCATGAATACATCTAACCTATGACCAATGGTTCCTTATAAAATTCCATCCAAAGTTCATTTACAAGAGGGAGGTGACAAATCTTACAAATCAAGTAAGAATACAAGCAAACTACTAAGGCAAACTTCTCTATTCTCTACATACTAACCCAACATAGCTAAAAACATATTAAAACTCTCATACTAGTCCTTAGCCACCTCAAAAACTCTAAATTTAGAATTTTTACATCTACATTACACTATTTCACAAAGCACATTAGGTGGAAGAACTACATATGGCTCAATCCCTCTTTAGAGTATTGGTATTAGGCAATGTGCCCACACAAGGGATGTGGAACACATGTTTAGTGCATATTACACACACTAACCCCACCTTTCTCAAGTGACTCAAACATTATTCATCAAGCATGATAGAGGGTTAGGGTTTAAATATTAAATTAACTCTTCAAGGAGTTTTGATGAAAACCAACACTCAATATTTCATAGGCAAGCTCATACCAGCACAATGTAAAAACCTAAAAAGTTTCAAGTCTCTATAGCTAGTTTTTAAAATAGTGGAAAAATTAGACAAGAGCACCATACCCTAAAGTATCATGTTTTTGGTGGTCATATCCTTTTATAGAAAAAAATATATATCCAATTTTATGACACTATCCTAGTCTTGCATAACTAGTTTCAAACTCTGTTTAAGTCATCTTAGCTCAGTTTCAAGATAAGTTATATTTATCCTTATTTATTGCTATTTTTAGAAAGGTTTAAAAGATAAATAAATTATAAAAATTAGGATTTTAATTATTTAAATATTCTTTACTTGTTTATTAGTCTAGACCCTTAACTAAAATAGGAATAAGACTTCATTATTCCCAAAAAAGTTAAATCAGAAGGATAAGGTATTGAAATCAGCATGTGGGAGAAAAAAGTAATGAGTATGATTTTAGGAGTCTATAAATATAATGTATAATGATATTTACTTAAGATACTTATGTATATTGACATTCATCCCCTTAAATTAATGGTTTCTGGTAAATCCCTCATCATAGATTCAAATTTGAGTGGGTGGTTCAATATTCCACTTGATTTCCTAATATGGAGTTAAATTTGGAGCATATGATTACACATCGCTTACCAAATCTAGTAAAGTGATGTAATGTTTTAAATTATCCAACACAATTCTATTTCCCTACTTCATCAATGTCCAAAGTGGGGTAGGTATATGGCCACCTTATCGTTAAAGCCTCCAGGGAACTCTAGCTTTATGCCACTTATCACCTATTGACTGGTTCCCATGTCAATGGTTTTGTAGTAAGCCATTGCCTAACACATATTTTGTATTACCTTAGGAGGGATGAGATGCTATATAGGTACATGTGGTATCCTATAATTATCCCCTATTGCTCCACATGTACTTCATTATGGCCATCTTAGGGGCGTAAAGGGCCCACCTACTAAACTTCCTAGTTATGCTACTTATCGTGCTATGATACATCATAATCTCTTAGACTCTAACATATCTATCAAAACATAATAGATTATCTATTATAATAATAGGCTATGTGGTGATCCCTCATGGAATCAAGCTCTCCCAAGATTTAACATCTATATCAAGACCAAGAGACTAACACATCTGACAAAAGTGATAGGTCATTGGTTAGATCTAAGAACTTCTAACCTTTAGGGCATGTGATGTACTTTGATTTGGCCAAGATTTCTTGGGATATAACATATTTGTCAGTATCATGAGACTCAAAAGTCTACCTTTATTTGAAATGTCACTCATTGGTTGGGTTGGGATGTCTTAGGATCTGACATCTCTATCACATCTTGGATATTGGGCATTATTATTTGGAATGGGGTGATTTGATGGAGTATTAATGACTTCTAACCTATGGCCACATGGTTATTCTTGATTTCATTAGGATCTCCTATGATTCAACATCTCTATTAGGTCTATAAAACTAATGCATTTGATAATTAGCCACATAACACTTAATGATTACATCAGACTTCTTTTTGTCGCTTTTTCTCAAAATTGGTCTTTTCCATTTTTGCCTTTGGAATTTTTTCTCAAAATAAGTAAGAACATTCTATCTGAACAAGTTAGAACATTTTATCTAAAGATCCAAAAAGTTATAAAATTACCATGAAGCCTTCAAAACTTTTTCTTAGAAGTTTACTCATGTAAAACCTCTAACTAATGTTCAGCCAAATATCCTGAAGCCATGCAATGCTCAGATTTTGACACATGGAAGAACATATGGAAAACATATAAAATAAATGATTGAAAGAGAGATGAATGGCTACCAATTAAATACTCATCTAGCTACCCACTAGGATTTGAAATTCTACACAGGGCTCTTAGGTTTGATACATCGATAATATGACTGAGATGTTGAGAATCTCTAAATAAAGTCAAGCCTACAAAGTTAAAATGTTAAAAAATTTAAGAAATAAATCATATCCTAGCCATGAAGTATCGATTACATTTTTCTTAGTCTCTTTTATAAAATTTTGAGGCTTATAATTCAAATCAATTGGGCATTATCCATACCACTCACTCAAGAAAAACTAGGGTCACATGGGATTTCAAAGACTTGGGAAAGGAAGAGCCAACCAAAATGAGAGAATGGGTCCAAGGACTTTGCTTTGTGTTTTAAAATATGGGTCCCCATTTATTATGAAAAAGGAGCATGTCATAAACAATAAGTAGCTTCTTTCCCCATGGGTGGAGGTCAAGAGATGTTCATTTCAAATAGTAATTACATTAATCTATTTCAATGATAATGAGAAGCTCTCATAAGTTCTAAGAGAGGAATCCAATATGGGAGTTGTGACATTTATACTATGGGATCCTATTCATCATAACCTATTAGAGTATTATTGGATAAAGGTACATGATGTTGAAATAAATCTTTTGAAGGTGGGTTGAAATTGTATTGAAATTTATGTTGATAAGGTATTTTTTTAGGTTTGCTTAAGATAAGTTCATTATTTGTAGGTACTCATGTTATATTAGGCAATCTAGTTTTATCGTTGGTAATTTGTTGTGGTTGAGTAAATTAGATATCAATTGCTTTTTTTGAGGTATCCACTTGAGGTGTCTCAGTTATAGGGGGAGTAGAGATTATATTAATGGTATGAGAGGTATTATTAACTTGTATTGTTGGTGTTGTTATTTGCATGTTTGTAGATTCCACATGCACCAATTATGTGAGTTGGGATGGGTAGGAGTCTTGAACAATGCATAACTTTGGAAAATTATTATAGTTAGAGGACGGATATTGATCAATATAAGAAACTACTCTCCTCATGATATTCATGTTGACAATAATTTCATCATTGGAATTAGGATATATAGCACTTTCAACATTTTTGGTAGTAGGAGGTTGATTAGTATTATCTTGATAGTTAGGAAGAGGATCCTTGTAAATAGCTAAGTGAACATTTGCTTGATTTAAAGACTCATTCCTTGTTTTAGTTTCATGAGCATTAGATTCTATCTCATAATCTTATTTTAATTTACATATAAGTGATTTATAATCAAATTTGGGTCCAAGGAGATAATCCATAGTAAAGTTTTGTAATTGGAGAAATATTTCATGAGAATGGCCTTAACTTGCACGAAACCAAAAAAATTGTAAGGATCATACCAAAGTTTGATAGGGCACGTAGGATCAATATATCATGGGGAAGGTCACAGAAGACACTTTTGAATTTATACTAGGGAAAGAGGTTTGTGTACATCCATATTATTCCCTTGAGAAAATGTGCAACTAGGATGATAATTATTATTTAATATTGGAGGATTATGTTCCATGGCATTGTTTGGAAAAATGGATTGGATGGTGTGTATAGAGTGATAAGTATTTGTAACACCATCATTTTTTACATGTATATTCTTAGATTTCACAAGTATTTTAGCTCTCATGGAAGGGTTTGAAGGTTAAAATTGACATATAAGTAAATCTTGATGTTTAGCTTGGTCGAGGGCCTCTTTCAAATATTTTGGGGAAAGGGTCATAACATAATATTATGGTTTAGGATGAAGAGCATTAAATAAGTGGAAGATGTTTTCATCTAACATATTATGCTTGATTTTTTTAGAGAAGTATTTCCATCATTTAATGAATACTCGTGTCATTTTAGATTCTAATTATTTACAATTGATAAAATGGGCTAAGTTATTTTCTATAAGATCGCTAGTTTGGAATTCTTGGACCAAAGCATTAACCAGGTCTTCCAAACTAGTGATGACATGAGTTTTAAGTTGGTTATACCAATCTAAATCATCACCTAAAAAGGTTTTAGCTAAGATTTTGGTGGCAAAAAAGGTATTAAGTTTAACCCAGTTTTTATATAGATTTTTGGAGGTTTTCAATTGTAAATTTGGATTTATGGATCTATTATAAGTAACAGTAGGAACTATTCCTCTTATGTCAATGTTTAAAATTTGAGGAATAAGAGATTCAATTTGTAAGTGTTTAATATTTTTGTTAATAAGTGGGGGTTGTGTTATAAGGTTACCATGTGTATCTCTAAGGGGATGTGGGAGGAATTAGTATTTTACATTTCTTTTGAGTAGATTGAGGTTAGTTTTGGATATGCAATAATTGGTTTTCCATTTGCATCATTTGATTTGCATTATTAGTTTGAAAATTAACCATTTGTTTAATAATTTATACTAGTAATTGATTATTTTTCATACTATTTTGACTAGTAGAAGAAACATTGGATGCATTTGTATTATGTGAAGTATTAAGAGTTTGAGATATACTAGTATCATTAGATGTAGTAGTAGCATGTAAAACACTAATGGCATGATAAACAATAGTAGATGATGTACTATGAGTTCTATGGAATTTCATATTAGTTTGGATGTTTTAAGGAGACCTATTAAAGGTCTCACTTGCCATGTTTATAGAAAGAATTGGCATAGAGGTAAAATAAAACATGGAGGATGACATCATAGTGTTAGAAGGAGATATGATAAAAGTAAGAGGTGTGGAAGAAATCATGAAATGGCTTGGCAAAATCTTATGGAGAAACTAGGTTAAGGTGAATGGGGTTATCCAATATGAGGTCTCATCATGAGGTTATAAATAAATGTAAGATCCTTACCTCTATGTTCAGGATATTTCATTAATGAAGAGAATCATTTTTGCCTTATATTCAAGGTCCCTTTCATCTTCTATTATTTTCATGAATAAGGGGTTAAGATCCATGGAATAGGGAGGAGTCCCATAGTTAGTAGTTTGAGTGGTAAAAAGGATATTACTTTGATCTAGGTTAGTTATCACAAATGTGTTTTGGGAAATTTATTAGGATTAGTGAAACTCATCATGTTAGTTTGATTTTGCTCTATATCATCTTCAAATAGATGTTACATGATGAAAGGATTGAGTTAAAAACTTATTGAAAAATTATATAATATGTATTATATTAGGTTGAGTTGGTCGACTTAGTTTTGTAGAAAGACAAATATAACAACATATAAAAGATTGGGTTGAGCTAGTTAACTTAGTTCTATAGAAAGACAAATAGAATAACTTGTAAAATATTGGGTCAAAATGGTCAAATTAGTTATACATAAATACAAATAGAACAACCTATAAATGATTGGGTCAATTAGGTTGATTGAGTTATGTATAAAGAAAAATACAATAACCTGTAAAATACTAGGTCCATATGGTTAACTTAATTCTATAGGAAGACAAATAAAATAGGCTACAAAAAAACTAGGTTAAGCTGGTTGACTTAGCTCTATAGAGAAGAAAATTTAAAAAACCTATAAAATACTAGGTCAAGATAGTATACTTATTTCTATAGGGAAGAAACATTTAAATTGGTTTGATTCTAAATGATTTAGCCTTTAGTTGTAAAAAATAGAACTAAACACAAATGTAACTAGGTCAGATTAGTCAATCTAGTTGTATTACACATCACAAACCTTGTATCAATATTGGATAATACAAGTTTGTAATAAAATATCTAATATAAAATAATAAGCAATAATATTAATTTTTAAAAGCTAACTAACTATTTTCTTGAAAATAAGATTAGGAGGTTGTACTAAAGGTTTTGATTGAAAGTGTAGGCTCCCAAAGATACTTGCTTATGTATTGGATAGTGGTATCCTAACGTTTTAGAGCATTGCCTATGGAGTAAGTACCATTCTCATAGTGCACAAAAATCAATATCAAGGGTAATATGGAAGAAAACTATTGATGCTAACCACTAACATATACAACACAAAAAAATGGATGGTTAGATTTTGAGGGTTCAATAAAGATAAAATATTAGGTAATTTCAAAATACCATGAGGTAGGCAAAAAATAAAAATTATGTTTAGATATGTACTATGGCTATGAGTATTGTGTAAATCCCCTCATGCCATGATATATTTAACTGATAGATAATGACCATAAACAAATTATCGAGTATCCCTTCATGATAGAAGCTAAGTCATTTGAAAATTATTGTTACACAAATTTTAAGAAAAACCAAACAACGTGAAAATTAAAGTTTTAAAAACTATTTTTTAATTTGTGAAATGTAAATAAAATTTAAGCAACTAAAAATTAAAGTTAATTTAATTACTATCCATGTAGGTTAATTTTCTTTGCTTGAACTAAGAGAAAAACAAACATAACAAAGTCAGTCTAGTCAAACTAGTTGTGTAAATATAATAGAACATATTCAAGTTGATCAAGTCAGTCTATTGAAAGATAGTACAAAAGGAACATAGTTGAGTTATTTGATTTAATTTTATGGATATATAGGACTAAGTCAAGCTAATTTTATTTGTTGGCTATAAAGGTAAAATTTTATAAAACTAAAAAATTTGGGAAAAACAATATTGAAATTTGAATTTTGGAAAATAATTGGAAAATGAAATTAATTAAAATTTGTTAAATAGTAATTACTAAAATTATTAGAGTGAACTTATCCCTTTAAACTAAGTTGACTAAGTTGATATAGTAGTTTATATGAAGTTATTGAGTTTTTATTTTGAACTATATTATCTAGACTAATTTTAAACCTATAGAGATAAATATAGAATATTTATACAAATTTGAGCATATTGATTGAGTAAAAAAAATTGATAAATGATAAAACAAAATAAAAATATGTTGATCATTCAACTTAGTATAATGAAAATAAATTCATAAAAATAAAAGAATTGATTTAGTCAATTTAGTTAAGTGATGAAAAATAGGAAAATAAACTAAATCGATAGGGTTGATCTAATCTTTTTGATTTTGGAAATTTATACACAAAGAGCCAACTAAATCAACATGACCACTTCATTTGGAAAACTTGAAAAAATATTCTCTAACTAGGTCAATCAGGTAGATAAAGTTGTATGATCCTATACACAAATTTGAATGAAGTTGATAGGTTCAACTGGGTATAAAACCTTGGACATAAAATATTAAACTTGGTTTATAGGGTTGATGGAGTATAAAAACCTATGAATATAATATTAAACTAGGTTTACAAGGTTGATCTAGTAGTCTATAAAGAAAAATAAAAAAAAATACAAGGGTTATATTTTTTTCAAGTTCACCAAAATGTATGCAAGTGAAACTAGATGATTCTTTAACTTATCCTACTCAATAATATTCAATCTTGGAGAAGGTAATCATGAAACTAGATAGATCTATAACTTATCCTACTCAATAATATTCAAGCTTGGAGAAGGTAATGAACTAACAAGTATGCTTGGGGATAAATTTAAATTGGGGTAATGATCAATACCAGATTTATTAAACCTACACTAAGGGATATTTTATCACATTATGGCAAATGAGAGGTTTCTAAGGCCTCTATTCAAATTCCATCTTGTGATAACCCTAGATAGGTCTTTATGATTGTAAATAATATTATGCATTCTAATTTACTAAATAACCATACAAGCTAATCTATTAAATATAATAAAGTGCTCACCAAAGCTTGTGGTACAAATGGGGAAGATAATAAACATGCAAAGACAAATCTATTTATAACATATAAATTATATAAGCAAGGAGAGATACAATGCAACATATATTATCTATACAATATATACTTATCAAAATATGAATGGTTAAGAATATACTTACCTTTGTTGAAGTGAACCCATTATATCTCAATCTCTCCCTTAGACAATGGTGATTTATAAGAGGTTGGTGTGTTCTTGTAAGGATCACAAGGATAAATTAGTTCTAGGCTTCAATACATTTCCTACGCATCCAAGACTTCCACAAGGTAAGTGATACTTCTTCAAAGGCAAAAACCTAAGTAATGAAACCTCCTGTTGATTGTATAAGTATATATGTGAGTAGTGATGATTCACAATTGATTGATCTTATATTAGAAATGAAATGAAAGGGGGGTATATATAGCCATGGATTTACCCTAAACTCTCCCAAAAATTAAGTTTATGTTATTATCCTAGTTGACCTTATTAGGTGGGAAATAGGTCCATTAGGTCTTGAACTATGTTGGTTTGTGTTGACATAGTTTTGTAACGTGTGGTAAATCCTAGAATGGGGTTGACCAATTCAACCTAGTAGGATACATGGTAAAAAGGGTATTTTACCTTTTTAGGGGATATTTTGGGTAGTGAGCTACTTACAAAAGTGTATAAGTAGGGTTTCAAAGCCTAGGGAAATGGATAGGAGTAGATTGTATTAGTTTTAATTGGTGTTATAAGGGCCAAAAATATTATGAAGCACCAAATGTCTACCAACCCCTTTCTCGATGTACCCTTTAAAGTGTGCACTCAAAGAGATTAATAATTGATGGGTTCCTACAAGAAAGAAAGCATTAGTAATTGATGATGTTTAAAAATGTTATGTGTATACATATTATTCCTATTCATAAAAAAATCACCATGGTTATTCATATATCTATTTAATTATATAATCTAAATTTAACATGTCCAAAATATAATTTTCATTTACCTTAAATATATGTTATTTTCCATTATGCCACTAGGTATGAAAAGCTATCACTCTTGGATAGTCTCTTAGGATATAACCAAATTCACATAGCTCAAAAAAGATTAAAATAAAAGAACATTTACCATAGAATGGGGCAACTATTTTTATGTTAAAATTCCTTTTTGTTTCAAAAATTCTAGATCCACCTATCAACATGCAATGACCCATATTTTTCATGATATTATTCATAAAATTGTTAAAACTTATGTGGATGACCTTATTGCCAAATCTAAAATTCATAAAACTCACAATTATGATTTGGTTATCATTTTTGGTCAAATCATTAAATATAAAGTTAGTATTAACCCATTTAAATGTGTATTAAAAATTATTTCTAGTAAAGTTTTAGGTATTCTAGTTTACCTTCGAGGCATTGTTGTTGATCTAGCAAAAATCAAAGATATCATCAACATGCCTATTCCTCACTCTATTATTGAAATATGAACATACCTTGGAAAACTTGGGGAAATTCATTATTTTGATCCAAAAATGGCTTATCATACTTACTCCAATTCTCTCCTTAAAAATGGTAATTCTCTAGAATGGATAGACTCATGCCAAAAATCATTTTATATTACGAAAGAATATTTGCTTCATCCTCCCACTCTTATTCAACATTCAAATGACTATCCACTAATTATATATACATTTTCTATATCTATATTAGTTAGGGTAATTCTTTCCCAAAAAGATAATTTTGGTAGATAATATGTTATTTACTATATTATTCGAGGCTTATTTGATTATTAAAAATGTTACACAAAAGTAGAATGTGACTACTTTGCTATCTATTTCATAGCCAAAAAGGTCTATCATTATATGCTCTTTCAAAATACTTATGTCATTATCCATTCTAATATGCTTCATCATTTCTTCTCCAAATATTTCCTACCTTTAGATATTATTAGTAAGTGGATGGTCCTATTGATAAATTTGACCTTCAAATTATTATAAAAAAATTTATCAAAGGACAAGTCATCAAAGACCAATTTATGGTGGCTTCCTTACTAGCTAAAAGCCACCTTTAAGATACTCTCCCTGATGAAGAATTTATATATTTTTAAGGTCTTCACTAAGAAATTTATATATAAGATTATTTTCATAATTTAACTAATGATATAGAAGAAAATAACCAAAAGAAACTGATCTCATTCATTCTACCACTAAATCTAAAGTAATCATCAAATAATTATTGAAAGTTATAATTGACTTACATGAAGATACCTAGACATGTCAATTTGATGGTGCAAAATTTCTTAAAGGAGATGGGTATGTTGTATCTTAACCAACCCACATGGTAAAATTATACCTTTAACATTTAAATTAAGTTTTGATGGCACTAACAACATGGTTGAATATGAAGCTATAATACTAGGCATGTAAGATGTAATTGATTTAGGCATCCCATATTTGCATTATTTAGGTGAATCACAACTTATATGTCATAAATTTAGTGGATATTATAAATAAAAAAGTGAAAACTTAATCATATATCATTAAATTGATTATAAGTTGACCAAATAATTTACCTGTTTTACCAATTAACCAATTTCAAGATTTCAAAATAATATAAGTGATTCTATCACTTCATAAACATGTCTATTTCAACCTCACCATGTAATTCATGATTCTTAATTTCTTATTCAAATAATAAAACCACCTTCTTCTTTACAAAACAAAAATGATTCTCTAATTTTTCACATTGAGGTTGTTACTATTCGACAAATCCCATGGTACAAAAACATAATTCAATTTATCAAACATCAAAATTACCCTCTAAAAATAGATTCTTATGAAAATACTCAAATACTAAAATAATCATTCAAATATGTAATTTAATACAATGCCATTTACTATCATAATGCAAAAGGAACCTAGTACATTGTGTAATGTAAGAATATGTTCCTACTCTCCTAGAACAAGCACATGGGAAAATTTATAATGGTCACTATAGTGGTCATGCTACAACCTGAAAATGCCTACATATGGGTTAATATTGAAAAATATGCCATTAATTTTCATAAAAAGTGTAATCTTTGTCAACTTCATGATGATCTAATCTACTCTCCTCTGGACAAACTCCAAACTGTGGAGTCTTCATAGCCATAGTCTATGTAGGGATTATATATCGTTGGAATATTACCTAGATCACAAGATGGTCATGTCTTCATTATCATTCCTACTCAATATTTTTCCAAATGGGTAGAAGCCATGCCTCTTGTTATAATTATTGGTATTACCATTTATAAAAAAATATCAATCAAATCATCTGTCATTCTGTCATTTTAGAATTCCTCATACCATCATTTATGATAATGGTGGAAACTTTAAAAATAAATATATAAAATAATTATGTGAAAAAATTAAAATTACACATAAATTCTCAACACCTTATCATCCTCAATGTAATGGCTAAGCAAAATCTAATAATAAAATTTTGAATAAAATATTATAAAATACTATTAGAGAATCGCATACTAATTGACACCTTTATCTCTATCTTGTACTTTGGGACTACCACACTGGAATACACATTAATAATGAGGAAATAACATTTTTATTAATATATGGGTTTGAATTAGTGTTATATTTAAAATTTGAGATCCCATATTTGTGTATTTGTCTTTATTGTATAATACCTGATGAGGAATTATGTGAAGCTCGTATTCATGCTTTATAATTCTTATATGAATGACATATGAATTTTTTAAAAAATAATCACCATTTCAAGGCTCACACTACTAAATAACATAATAAAAATTTCAAAGTACAAACTTTTAACATTGGTGATCTAGTCCTCAAACTAGATTATACACATGATTAAGAAGGCAAATATGCCCAAAAATGGAGGGGTCCTTACTTAGTCAAAGACATCCTTGGTCCTAGTAATTATAGATTAAAAACTAATGAAGGAAATATTTTAAAATAACCCACTAATGCTCAATTTTTAATAAAATAATTTGATTAAATATTTACTTTCTTTTCATATTTTCATATACTATAAATACTAACTCTTTACAGGGTTCACCCAGATATCTCCAATCTATAGCATTAAATTATTCTAAGTATTCTTAGCTCCTATAATTGGTTATTTGGTCTATATTTATTTCATTTAATTCTTGAGTTGCATCATAATATTATGGATAGGACTTGACCATCCTCATGAATATATTTATTTCATAGTCTAGTCTTAATAGTTTTCTTTGCATATAATATTTTCATTTTACAAGTTTATTTGTATTCTTTATCTCCCTTAATTTTTTGAGTTGTAGTATAATACCATGGATAGGACCAAGCCTTCATCACAATAACATTTTAATTTTTTTACCTACTCTGGTTTATCTTTTATGAGTTGTAGTGTAAGACCTTAGATATGACCATTCTATAAATTTTTAAAACTATATTTAAACCATGATGTTTTTTTTAGAAATTAAGGCAAAGGTTAAAGATTTTGATTTCATAATTTCAAAATTGGTTTTGTTTATTTTATGATAAAACCTTAAAAAAACTATTTATGTATTATTTTTCCATACACTTACATCATTTATTATCATATATAATCATACTTACTTGTCAATGATATCCTTTTCACATTGTCACATTTTTTACAATTTGAGGTTAATCATTTCATGTTCATTATCCTTGACTCTCATATTTTAATTCCACTTTGGGCACACCAAGATTAGTTTTAAGATAATAGTATTATTTAACATGCAAGTACAAGTCACATATATGCCATCCTCTCTAAGTTCTTTCCTTAGCTACCAAGTCTAAGTTTTCTAATAATAGTTATTTTTAGCACCCATGTTGGTTTTTTTGAATTTGTATGGAGGAGGAATAGAAAAAGACATAAAAAAGTTAAAATCTAAATCATTTAAAACAAAATGAAATGATAAAAAAGAATATATAAGTCAAAATTCAAAATCACATCAAAATATGTGATTATCAAGTACATATTCTATTTTAGTCAAAGATCAAACTCCAAAGTTGGCCTCATCATAGAGTTAAGGTATATTGGGGTGTAGTAGGCTAATATAATAGGATAGAAGATTTAAAAATAACATATAATTCTACCTAATTTATCACACAAGTATCCAATCTTTGCCATAGACTAATAACTTTGTAAGGGGTCTTGAAGAATGGGGACCATTTTATGGGAAGGTAGGTCCATTTTAATTTCCATCTACATAGCCTTCATGGGATTATATTTATACTTCACTAGATTTTGGGTTATTTTAATTTAGTATATCATGACTTACCCTAATCACATGCCTAAAGAGAATAAGTATTCCAATAAGCTAGCACTATGGCATATCACAAGAAAATTATCCTTGTACATGCACCCAAAGCACATAGTTTAAGACTGGTTCCCATTGGTTTTGTTGCACACTGGTGTATGCATTGAGTTTTCTATAAAAGGGTGCTTGAATAGGAATATAATTACTTAACCATAAACATAATAGTATATTTAATCCTAAAAATTTTATTCCATACTTAAACTAATCATTGTGGAAAAATATAGGTATAAATTATTAAAAAGAGTAGTACCACTGATTCCATAACAAAATTACAAAAGGTATTTCAGTATCACAAGTATTATATCTCATTACATATAAAATATCACCATACATAGGTCACATATCATATTAGGATCATGAGTAAGCTCATTATTATAATTAAAATATTTCCATTACAAATATCCCATCTTTAAGTAAAACTAAGGGGTATTTATACATGGTTTTACCCCAATCATTCTATTATAATATTAATATCAAAATGATGACATGTTAATGATTAGTTCCCCATATATACCCTTTCTATGCTAGATATTCATTATTGTGCTCCTATCTTCTCACAAACCAGTGATAGATTCATGTTTTACTATTCTCCACTAATATTTGTGTGAACTACTTCCTAACCATCTCTTATCTTTTAAGCCTTGTCCATGTCATACACTATTTCCTAAGTCTTGTATCCTTAGTTCCTCCATGTTTTATACATTTTTGTTTCTTGTGAATTTATTCTCTCATGCCAAGGCCTTCTATACCATGTCTATCCTATGCCTTGGCTCACTTATGTGCCTCTATCTTTCATGTCATTTCCAAAGAGTACTTATTTTAAATCAATACAAAATTTGGGGTCCAAAATCACCCTGCACTAATCCAATAGTCCATCTTAGACTTGCATCATCCTCAGGTCCGTCTAATTCCAAAAATTTAAATCCCATTTAATAAACCTTGTGCTTGACTTTCTTCCAATGGCTAAGGGTAGTATATAGGGTGGAGGTAATTTCTTTGACTCACCCTTTAGTCATTTTATTTCCTTAGGTTGTTCCAAAAATTCATTTGCTTGAGTCTTCAAAATATTTAATTTAGTAGTGACATTTTATGGACATCGTAAAGGAACCTGACTTCTATCAAAACCTATCCTTGGAGTGTCACAAAATTGGTACTAAGATCTTGATGATGAGTAATGACATTATTTTTTATTTCTTCCACATCTTAGAATTATTTTTCACACTAAACTCTATCATTTATTATTATATCATTCTCAGCTAATTTTTGGTGCTAGTGTATAAAACAAACAAAAATCCCATGTATTCCTTCTAAAGTCACACCAAATATAAAAAATCCCATTAGTGATGGGAACTATGTCACCAACCTTAGTAAAAATATATTACATACTTCAATGGAATCATTAAATTCCTCTATGGACCATGTATGATCCTTCTATGGATTCACCAAGTCTTTATATTTTCAAATAAAAGATCTACCAGGGTCTCCAACTTATCAATGGCTTCACCTATAAGAAGGATCCCATTGGTAAGTGACAACTCATTTTTAAAAAATATTTTATAGATTTTTAGAGATATCACTCAAGATGTTATTTCAACTTCCTAATATCACTTGAGCTCTTCTAATTCCTATTCAATCTTCAACCTTTCATTACACTCATGTTAGTACATAACAATGACTTCATGGTGATTGTATTGTAGTTAGAGAACATGATATCCATGTAGAACATTTTCCTTTCTGACTTCAAGATAAATTTTAATGAGGGTCACACCTACTTGTTATGGTGAACATTACTGGGGATCCACCCAAAATTATTCAAGAAGACCCCCTCTAGTGAAAAATATATGCTAGTTAATGGAAGATCAAAGTAGAATTCCTCATTATAGACATCCATGTAGAAGGAGAACTGACATCGAGTTTTATTATAGGATTATTTTTTTTAGAAATACTCCCACATATATTTTTCCTCTTCAAGGGTTTTTTGTTGGATATATCCTTGAATGGGGAGGCTATAACTCTTACTTTCTTGTCATTGCTCAGATTCCCTAGTAGGCCCTTTTCCCTTATTAGGATATCACTTGAATATTTCAAATTTTAGAATAGTTAATTATTGGTTACTTGGGATAGCATCTTGGTCACTAATGTGTATGGTTGCACCTATGTATTCCCACTTTTTACTAGTGGTACTCTTAATGTCTACTTTTACATCATCAAGGGAAGGTTGTTCTTGCTACACTAAGGAATCCTTATCTTGGTTAAGGTTGGCTTCCTTTCATGGTGGTTCCTTAGAATTCACTACCCTTTGTTCACATACCCAAATATCTATTGCATAATACTCTTATCCTAAAACAATAACTATATGTTGGGTGGTATTGGGGCCCTATTTTTCTTAAATTATAGGGATCCCTTGGTTTCTTTGTGTTGATGGGGACATCCTTTACTACTTAATTTTCTCTCCTTGCATGCTCTTAGTGGCATCAAGCCTTGGGATTTCCTCATGTCTTCTCTACCTTATTTCATCTATTATTGTTGGTAGAAGGGGGTGGTTTATCTAGTGGTCTCATGGCTTATTTAAGACATTCAAGGCTTTATCATGTAATACAAAACATGAATGTGGTCCCCATGAGAATCTGGTGTGCATTAATATTGATGTTATCTAGTAATTTATTCTCCCTATATGCCTTCTTCCCTAGGTATACATATATTTTACAAATAGTATGAGTCTCATCATCAATTTTGTCTATGTTGATGCAAACCTTGCACACATCAACAATGAGATTTATAGAATTCTTGAAGTACTTGGTAGTGAAATCATAAGGTAACATTAACCAACTTGATAAGTTATTAGTGGGATCCATACAAATTCACATGAGTGAATAATGTTGCATAACATAAAATTGAGCTTGAGTCCCCATATACATGATCAACTCTTTGGGAATATTCCATTCATTTCCAAAGGCTTCCTTCATACCTTTGAGCCATAATTTCATTTTAAACTTATGGGAGGGGGAGATGGTGCTTAGGCAGGTGAACTATTGGAACAATTATTTAGGGGATTTATTCTTGGGTGGGTAAACCCACTTTAGTTATTTAAAGGAATATTCTAGAACACTAATCTCATCAAATACTAGTAAAACTAGAATCACTCCCCAAGGAAACTTATGATTTGATAGGTGGTGAGCCTTTTTAGTATCCACCTCAAGCCTTTTAGTAGGGTACTTCACATAATTTTAATTTTTTCCTTGGGATATTTAGTTTTCCATATATAAGTGTGTCATGTCAACCTATTTCTATTTGTCCATTCCCCTAAGCTTGATCATATCTAAGTGCACATTTACCCTAATGGTAGGATATTGAAAGCTAGAAATGTACTTGACATGGCCCTCTTTTTTATAATTTAATGCCACTTCCATATTCTTAATTACTTCTTGGTCCTCTAGATCCATATTAAGGTCAACATTCACATTTAAAATGTATTACCTTCCTAAGTCATTGGGCAATGATCCTCATCTTATGCCCTACAAAGTATAAATATTCCTTGAGGATGTGCAATACTAGAAATCTCACCACTTCCATAGTCTTCGAAAAATAAGGTAGGTGGTAAATCTAGAGCACTTCAGCATCATTCAATAGATTAAAGACAATAAAATCATAAGTGATATTTTTTTAGTGTTCTAGTGCTCAACTCTATAGTCATACTATAAGTTTACCTCATTTTTGAGTTGATTATGATTGTAATCAAACACTTAACATGAGGAAACTTTAGACTCCCAATTTTCATCACACAAAACTAACTCAAGGTATTGCATTTATTCAATTAAAATAGAGGGTGGAGGTTATGTTTTAGACTTATTTTTACCCTTGTGTGCCATTATTTGCTCCTTCCTAATGTATGTCTCTTTTGCTCATTATGATAGGTTTTCTTATTTCATGTCAGAATCATTAATAACTATTATTCTAGATATGAACCTTCGGTCGGGAAAAAAAACTAAAAACCTTTATCTTCCAAAGCTCCCTGTTGCTAGCTAGTTTTTTGGGGCTAGTAAATTGGTTGTTCTCCTGGTTTACTAGTTACTGGTCTGGGAGGTTGACTAGCTTGCTAGTTCTGTTGGTTAACTTCCAGTTCAGTGTTTTGACAGCTATGTTTTCTAGTTATTTTTGTTGGTAATAGGTCCCAGAAAAACTTGGTTTTGGTTCTTTTCTATTTTTTGGTTCTTTTGTCAACTTGGTTGTGCCTCATGGTTTATCTTTTACCTTGTTGTATAGGGTTTTGGGACCCCTTCAAAACCTACTTTTACCTTAAATCTAAAACTATTATTAGTTTGTATTGCACCTGAGAGGCATAGATGTTTCATAATTGCCTCATCTAGATAATAAAATGGAAACACCTTTAGGTGTGGGTAGCCTATTGGGTGAGGTAAATCTCTAATTTTGAGGCTAGATCCCCTAATGCATTATTAAACTCAACTCCCAAACCTAAATTTATATCAATGAAAAAGGATATAAGGATGTATGAAACATACCTAAGCTATGGGAGGTGATATGCACCAATATGTTTTATCTCCTCTACTTGATTTTTAACAACACTTATGAACAAAATAGACTAGTTACTAACACACTTTATCTCCAAAAAACTCCTACGCATTAATTTTTCACATGAAAGGTTATGTTATGACTATGACCTAAGGATGATGAATAAGAGGCTTAATCCAAGACACTATCAATAAATTTTCACTACAATTACAATCACTAACACCTTAACACACCATGTAACATGCACACAACAATCCACTAGTACCTAGGTGAAGATAAGGACCTATAAAGGGAGAAGAATAAACCATTTGTGCAAATATAACTAGCATTAATTTTATCACTTATATTTTCACCCTTTGATGAGATGTATTATATCTCCTCATCCAAGTGGCACAATTGAAACACCTCTAACTTATGGGTGAGCTTAATAATGAGGTGAATCTCTAGATAGGGTTAGTTCCCTCGATGTACCAGTTTGGATCACTAATACACCTAAAATTTATGAGGGAAAAGGGAGAGATAAAATTGAAATCAAAATATACTAAAGTATATGATACACCAAATAATTTGATAACTTCCAACTAGTTTCATGTTACACATGAGTACAAGGGACTAACCAAACATTCACTTCTCTAATCTACATCTTCTCGCATCAATGTTACATTATGAGGTTGTGACGAATGTTTAGGCTAGGAGGACTAGATAAGAGGCATAAAATTGAAATATTTGAATTTAATAACTCATGCAACCTTGACACATCATAAAACACTCTGTATGCCCTATAAGAAGAAGCTTTCCAACTACAAATTGGTGAGAGAAAGAAATAATAATGCTAAGGAAACAACAAGCCATCACTAAGAAAAATAAATCATCCAAGTAAACACACTATGAATATTCATAAGATAGGTAAAAATTAGTATTATTGTTTATAAAATGGTATGAAAATGAGTGGGGTTTCACCATACTCAGGTGGAGCATAGTTTATATAGGCCAAAATGGCTAGTTCTTATTAAACTTGAGAGATAGGAGAAGAGAGAAGACCAAATGTCATAAGGATAATTTTAATGCTAAGATAATTAGCTACTTATTCATGTGAAGAGATTTTTAAATGTACCATGCAATGTTAAGAAGTAAAAGTGTCCATACAAGGCATAAAGCTCATGAAAAGTGGCATGAAACTCCTTATTTTGGCTTAGAAACCTACCTTCATCATCCATATCTATTTGAACATCCAAAAAATAACTAGGGATATGTATTATTATTATTATTATTATTATTATTATATTTAAGGATTTTATATATGACTCTCCATGCACTGGTTTTATTTTTGATCATATGACATTATTTTGAAATCAGCTATCACCATTTATAGTCTAAAAAACTCTTCTTTCATGCACCTTGTACACTTGGCCTCCAAAAATGCATTATTTTTTCATGAAAATAAATGGAAGTGAGTGAATTACATGTTTTAATACACTTTATGGACTTATAGGCATAAAACACACCTCAAAATCAGCTCACCTAAAGTTTTCCACCCTTCTCACTAACTTGGTCACTATACCATTTTTGACTGGATGAGATGAGAGATATTTTTTGAACACTTAAGAGTTTTTACAAGGAAGTAAATAGTTATATGGGTTATATTAATTCCTAATATTTCTTCCAAAGTTGATTTCATCTCTTTGAGACCTCCTAGAACTTGCAAAATTCATAAAACTATCAAGAACGCCTATTTTGTACTCCATCTGTATAGTTTCATACAACTCAAAAGGATTGGAATGATAATGAAAGAGTATTATATAATTTTAAATCACTTTAATTGTCAAACTAGGTCATTATAATATCTTTCCATCTCCATTTCCTCCATCGGATCCCTGTAAGGGTTTAGCAAGGGTTTAGGCATGTTTTACCCTCTTAAGGTTTATTCATAAAGGTTTCACATTAAAAATCCAATACAATGCCACAAAAATTTTATTTATGACCCTATCCATCTCATCATATCTTATTTTTCTCCATGCAAAGTATCAAAAGAGATATGAGCTTCCAAACTTCTCTTATCAAGCTTATTTTCTCCCTTTCCTATAGGTTTAGACTATTTCTGACCTTTAAAATGAATTCCTCATGTTTAATATACAATTTTAATCCATTAACACACCTATATTAACCCTAAAAACATGTTTCAATCCATTGGAAAGATATACCATGGTTGGAAATAAATTTTAACCTCCATTTGGCTTCTAAGCCTAAACTTGCCAAACAAGCCTATTTGTACCTTAAAGCCCAAAATGAATTTTTAATAGATTTAATTTAAAGGTATAAGTTTTTAAACATATTTCATGACCCAATACACATTTAAAAATGAGTTATAATTTATACCTAAGGCTGTAACATTGACCTCTCATTTGGACACTAAAACAAAACCCTACCTCTTAGGCTTGCTTGCAAACTTAGCCACCTAGGACATATTATTGGGTTCCCTATTTATTTTAGGTGTTACTAATGTTTTTAAAGATGAATTACCACTTTAAACACCTCATTGAAATTTACAAATAGCCCCTGGTCCACCCTTTGTCACCTTTTCCCCAAAATAGGCCAATTTACACTTAAGGGGAAGTACCCACTATATAAGACAAAAAAAAGGGTACTTACCCTATTTAATTAGAAAATTTAAATTTAAAGTTACTCTCTAAGTGATAAATATTTCCTACAAAAAAATTTAACCCTTAGTTCTTTGGTTAGATCTTCTAAAAACATTAAAAACCAAAATAGACATTGGTGAAGTAGACTATGTGCAAGATTCCTCATGTGGACTATGTGTTGAATCATGAGATCATTTATTTTTCATAATTTCTCATTTTATATATCTTATATATACCTTCATTATCCTTATGGAGATGTACCAATTTCTATTCCTCACTCCAACCTTCTATGTATTCCTCATACTCCTGCCTAGTCTAGACTAAAAGTATAAACTACTAATTGTATCCTATTCTTTACCACCATACCTATAGGTGTGGTTTACTTAGTTCTACCTAAGTCAATATTATACAAAATTATTGAAGATTCTATATCAATTTAAATTTTTTTTGACCCATTATTCACCTTGAGCTTATCATAAACCATCCCTTTGACACATTATCTCAGTTAATTGTCTACCTACGGTCACCTATAGGTGACTATAGGTGACCCTACAGGTGGATTTTATCTCCAAAACCCATGATAAATATTCATTATAAACCCCTTGAGATTATTTTGAGTTATTTTTAATCTTCTTTCAACAACTAAGATTGGTATTTACATGCACAACTCTACTATGGATGGTATAGAGGTTCACAGTCAGTTGTAGGCAAACATGTGCATAATGGGACACCTATAGGTAATCACTAGACCTTGAAATATCACTAAAAAGATTCAATGATGTTATCCATGAACATTGGTATCTATTTTAGCTGATAAGGTTTTCTAAACATGGAATATGACTTGGTATTTTAAGATTGAGTGAAGGGATCTCTTTTTGATTAAAAAACCTATAGATGATCATTGCAAATGTTTAGTATATAAAAACATAATTTTGGACCTCCTAAAAACCAACTTCAATTGATCCTATACCCCTAAACTTTTTTTAATCTTTTTATTATATTGGGACTTCAAAAAAAACACATGAGGATGAATCAAAACAACTGGTAACCCTATTACAAAATACCAATAAAACCTCAAGGAACTATATTTTCATTTTTTAGGGATAAAGGGCTTGAACACTATCATTTAGGTCTTTGATCATGATTGTTCATAATTTTTTACAACTATCATATAACTATGTCTACCATGGTACACTTAACCTATTAGGACTTCAATAATTATTCCAAGTTTTCTTAATTCCTTCATCAAATACCCTTAGTTCTCTGCCAACACCACTTGTAGGTGGACACTATCAAATCTATAGACAATAAGTAAAAATATGGACAATATGCATTTATTTGATCATTCCATAAGTTTTGAACTAATATTAACACTTCAAAATTCACTCTTCAAGCTGTAAGGGGTTTTCCACCATCACTAAGATTCTCACCCTAGTATGATGTCATCATGATAGGTTGTATGTGCACCTTGAATGGTATGGAGGTAGTATGTGAAATGTATGAGTAGTGGTATCATGAACTTAAAATTATAACCAAATACATGATCTTAAAAAGAGATAAAATGGTAAATTATGATATAAAAATCTTTATCAAATATTTACACCTTGTTTAAATGTTGGAAAACTTCTGTAGGCACTTGTAGGTGCTTTTTTATGGAAGGAAACTGAGTGTAGTAAGAAAAAGATTCCTTCTTGTTGATCATACACCATTTGATTAAATTAATTTTATAACCCATGGTATAAATATATTTACATCACCATAGGACTCCTTTTCACTTTCTTCTAAATTTATTCCATCCCTAACACAACTCATTCAAATGACTGTATATGATAGTCATAGAGTAGACTGACTGTATGGTGACCTATGACTACACCTTCATGGAAAAATGATTGCATAATGACAATATAAAGTTTGTGGGTTAAAAAAAATTAAAACATGGTTATGAACTTATTTCCATCCCTATAGTCACTGACAAAGTGTGAAGATCTTGAAAATTGTGAAAAACTACTTGTAAAACATCATAGTGCATTCACTTGCAACCTGAGATGGTTTACATATAAAAACATCATGGAACATAAAAAAATCATTTATTTAATTATATAAGGGATTTAATATCCTATTTTATCAATATCATCAACTATATTATATAAAATCATCCAAAAAAGATAAAAACTTATGGGGTGCACAAATTAGTAAGCAAAAAAACATAGTCAACTTCATGATGATGGTTCATAAAGCACATGACACCATTATTAAAAAATATTTTTATGGAAATTAATATATATTATTTTAATTTCACCTACTAAATTGTTTCTACGTATAATTTTTCCAACTGACCATACTAAGCATGACCTTATTGATCACTTCTACATGTCTAAAAGGGTAAGAAAGGAGAAGAATGGTTTTGGTCCTTTTTTATAACTTAAAAAACATTTAAAGCACTGATATAAGTGTGATTAAGATTAATATACATTACATCACCTTATCCAATGTGTCACCTTCCCCCATGGGCCATACAAGTGTCAAACTCTTCTCTTTTCCCAAGAAAACTACTCTTTCTTTTGAAGAACCTACCACTTTTCAGTTATAACAATGTATTAAGACCTATTATGACAAATGGTACATGATATTACCTTTTATAACCTTAAAATTTCCCAAATATGCCATAAAACTCATTTAATGCTCTATTTATCACCACAAAATGACTCAAAATGACATATTGACTAACATGAATAATGACCAAGGCTAATGTGATATGGAATAACATCAAACGAGATATAATGCATCTTATGACATAATATTAGACCCATAAAAACACCTAAAACTCATGTTTTTACCTATATGGGTCCTAATTTAGCCTATAGGGTCAAATTTGGTCAACAAATTGGTGACTCATAGGGGTATCATGCCTGTTATGCTAACTATGCTACCCCTGCGATGCTAACTAGACCAGTAGCCTTATTAGTCCATTGGGTTTAGGGAGTCATCTGAATTATAAAATAAAAAACAAGACTTTGACCATTTTACATAATATTTGATCAATACAAGACCAATGATTACCTCAACCACACAAAACAAAAGACACACAAAGCAAAAATAAACACACATGTGTTCATGAGTACTTATGGAACACACACACTAAACTAAACAAACTAGATAAAACACTAAATAACCTTTTATGAAAACTCCCTCCTAGATAAAAGGGGAAGTTTTAAACCCTTCTTGCTTCATGACATGAAGGAATGAATGAGATCTAAAGTCTTTTGATCCTTAGCATTGATGCCTCCAACTTTTTCATGATGTTTACCAACTTCACTAGCATGATGTTTAATGAGAACCAAGTAGTTCTAAATAGGTTAGATATTGAAATTAAATATTCTTTCATATAAATATCCTCAAATTTTTCATATGGATCCTTAATTAAAACCTGTAATGGTGGTTTAACAAGGCATACCTTCTTGATTTCCATAGTGCTCTCAATAAGTTTGGGTTTCTTCCTAGCTACAAGATCTTCTAGCTCATCAAGGAGATTTGGATACTTTACCCAATATTGCTCATTATCCTCCATGGAAGACTCTCTCTTCACCTTGTCATGTACTTGACCCTCAACTTGGAAAAGTTCTTCAATATCTTAAAAGAACATCATTTATAGTTGCCAATCATCTTTGTCCTCTTTATCATCTAGAACCACTACTCCTTACATCTTCTCTTTTTGATGTATGATGTCATAAATATATTTTTATTCAAGATCTAATTCATCTGAGGTTGACTCAAAATCAGGATGAGGTGTTGGGTCATCTTTAAGAACAACAACTTCAACCTTGGTCTCAAGAGAGTTTTCTAGGACTACAACCTCTTCAATCTTTTCTTCTTGATGTATGAGGTCATCAAGCTAGTGTTATTCAAAATTTAAGACCTATTTAGGGATATCAATTTGCATCTTAGCTTTCATATATTGAATTTACTTCTCAAGGGCTACAATATCTTCCATCTCCTTCTTCTTGGTGATGCCAAGACTAGACATCTTAAAATCATGTGACTTAGCCCAATGAGGCTGCCAAGGAGGTATATTTTATTCAAGCAAGAGTCATGAATTTTTATCAACCAAATTATCCTCCTTATGTTCCCATACCATAGGTACATCAAGGCAAATGGTGATGTGACGTGATGAGGATAAGATGAACTAGTTGGTGGAGGTAGAACATATAACTCAAAATTAGATTGGGAATGAATTGTAGGGGATTCTTTTAGGAGCTCTTGAGGAAGGGGAGGTAGAACCTAAGATAAAATAACTTTTTTTTTATTCCTTCCATTTTATAATCAATTCATTCACATCTTATTTATATTTTTCACTCATTTTATGGATGTTAGATGGGGTGTGTTTAGGCATAGGATCTACTTTTGGGTCTAAATCTTCCATCATACCTTGACTCAATAATTTCATCCTTGAATCTAACTCTTAAATTTTATTGGATAGGTTTTCTTGGAAATGTATTCCTTGAATTTCATAGGCATATTCATGAGGATGAGGAGTACAAGAGGTTTGACATGGAAAACTAGAAGCTTCTTTAGGAAGGGTGGGAGGAACTTGCATAGGATCAAGCTCTTTCTCAACTTCACACTCCTTATCAAGGCTTCTATCCTCTTTATTTTTGCATGACTCCACTATCTTATTCCAGATTAGGATGTTAGTATTAGTAGTCTCTTATTTAGTTATTAATGCACTTTGAGGAGTGGATGAAGTGTTCAAGAAATTTGGGATTTCCTTAAGCTTGGATTCTCCACATTGTCTCCAACATGGAATCTCATATTTAGAGGTTACTTTTTAAGGTGGGGATATAATTACAGAGGGAAATGAAGGATTATATTCCACTTATTTTTATGATGGCATGAACTACTACATATTCATATTATCCAACTCAATCTTCCTATCAAGATTTGTTTCAAAAATAATGTTTCTCTTTTTAACTTTCTCTTCCAACTGATTAGGAAAAGGATGACTTTGATAAACTTGAATGTTTTCATGAGTGGGAATCATTTAAGACTAATATAAATATTGGGTAAGTGGATATAAAGGATGATATGTTTGGTGAGGCTACTTCTCATGAATTTTTAGCCTATCTTCTAAGGATGAAACTAGGAAACTCACATCTAACATCTCACTTATGAGCCTTTTCCAATTGGTTTTCTCAATAGGTGCCCACTCTTTTTTGACCATATATAATTCATCTCTCACCTTATGAATTAAATGATAAATAATATCTAGACAATATCACCTTTGTGTGTTAAGATCTAACATGTACTTCTCATAGCCCAAGAGAGTTTGCTTGAAAGTGGAAATAGATTGGATTGAGAAGTGACTCGATTGACTAGGAGCAAAATATGGAGAAGGCTAATTGTAGGACTGATAAAACTCATGTTAAGGCTAGTTATATGGATGATAAGGATCATGATAGGGTTGGCAATGGTCATATCAAGACTGGTAAAAACCACACCAAGGTTGATATGGAGTGCCATAAGCTTGATATGTCTCACCAACTTGTGTAAAATAGTAATCAACATCAAATTTAGGCATAGAACTTCATTACAAAATAAGAACAAAAGAAATGGTTACCAAAAATCTTCAAAATGAATACCTATGCTACTTGACCAATTGATGTAACTTTGGAGTTACCATTGATGCTTAGATAGATGCCTCTAAAGGCTGATCATTAAAAGACCACACTAAATATCTTTCAACTTCTTAGACTTATAATCCCATTACGAGTGATAAAAACTATTATCACTTGGATTTAAACCCTTTATGTATATGTATTATCTTTCCTAATCCAAGTGGCACAATTAAAACACCTATAGGCTATGGGTGAGCCTAATAATAAGATGAATCTCTAAATATAACTAACTCCCTTGATGTACCACTTTGGGTCACTGCTACACCTAAAATTTAAGAGGGAAAGGGAGAGAGAAAACTAAAAGCAAAATATACTAAGGGATGTGATTCACCAAATAATTTGTTGACTTCTAACTAGTTGTATGATACACATGAAAACAAGGGACTAACCAAACATACACTTTTCTAATCTACATCTTCTCACATCAATGTTACATTATGATGTGATGAATGTTTAGGATAAGAGGACTAGATAAGAGGCCTAAAATGGAACTATTTGAATAAAATAACTCAATCAACCTTGACACATCATAAAACACTTCACATGCCCTACAAGAAGAAGCTTTCCAACTATAAATAGGTGAGAGAATGAAATAACAATGTTGAGGAAACAACTAGTCATCACTAAACAAAATAATCCATCCAAGTAAACACACTATGAATAATCATGGAAGAGGTAAAAATAAGTAGTCTTTTTGATCAAATCATATTAAAATGAGCATGGCTTCACCATACTCAGGTGGAGCATTGTTACAAAGTCTAAAATGGATAGTTCTTATAGAACTTAAGAGAGAGAGGAGAAGAGAAAATCCCAAAGGTCACAAGGTCACATTTCATGATAATAAAATGATTTAATTATATATGGAAAGAGAGTGTGAAATTTACCATGTAAGGAGAGGAAGTACAAGTGTCCATACAAGCCATAAAACTCATGAAAAGTGGCATGAAACTCCTTTTTTGGCTTAGAAAATTGCCTTCATCATCCACATCTATTTGAAAATCCCAAAACTGACTAGGTATAGGTATTATGATTAGAATGAGAGGTAATGATTTTATACATTCCTGTCTATGCATTGGTTATAGTCCTAATCATCTGGCATCATTTGGAAATGAGCTATCACCATTTATAGTCTAAAAACTCTTTTTGCATGCACCCTAGACACTTGGCCTCCAAAAAGGCATTATTTTTCCATGAAAATATATCAGATGGAGTGAATTAAATTTTTAAATACCCTCTATGGCCTTACAAGAATTAGGAATATGTTAAAATTAGCTCACTTGAAGTTTTCCACCCTTCTCAGTAGCTTGGTCACTATGCAATTTTTGACTGGTTGAGATGAGAGCTATTTTTTTAACACTTAGGAGTGTTTGAAAGGAATTTAATGTACATGGTGGGTTATCTTAATTCATAATATTTATTCCAAAGTTGATTTCATATCTTTAAACCTCTTATAAACTATACAATGCATAAAAATATCAATAAAAACCTATTTTATACTCCATTTATATAATTATGTACAACTCAAAATTATGGAAAAGAGCCTTAAAGATTCCTTTTCAATTTTCAATCACTTTCATGGTCAAACTAGGTATTTAGAATATATTTCCATCTCTATTTCTTCCATTAGGTCTTTGTAAGGGTTTATTAAGGGTTTAGGCCTATTTTACCCTCTTAAGGTTTGTTCATAAAGGTTTCACATTGAAAATCCAATTTAATGCCACAAAAATGTTGTTTAGAACTCTATACATCTCATCCAAGATTATTTATTCTCCATGCAAGGCATCAAAGGAGATATGATCAAGCTTATTTTATCCCTTTCTTGTAGGTTTGGACTATTTCTGAGCTCAAAAATGAATTCCTCATGTTTCCTATACAAAGTGAAAGATTTAACACACCTGGGTTAACCCTAGAAACATCTAACAATCCATTGGAAATCTCTACCAAGGTTGGAAATGAATTTGACTCTCCATTTCACTTTTAGGCCTAAACCTACCTAAAAAGCCTATTTTCACCTTAAATCCCAAAATGACTTTCTAATGGCTTTCCTTACAAGTTATAATTTTTTAAACATCTTTCATGACCCCATACACATGTCCAAATGAGTTAAAAATCATACCTAATTTTGGAAGTTACATTGACCTCTCATTTGGACACTAAAACAAAACCCTACCTCTTAGGCCTGCTTGAAAACTTAGCCACCTACACCATCTTGTTGGGTTCCCTACTTCTGTGAGGTTTTACTCGTGGTTTTTTAGATTTATTCCCACTTCAAACACCTCCTTTTCATGTCTAAACATCCCTTAGTCCACCCTTTGTCACCTTTTCCCCAAAACCTACCAATTTACACTTAAGGGGAAGTACCCCCTATCTGAGACAAAATAGAGGGTACTTCCCCTATTTACTTAGATAAGTTTAATATTTAAATTTAATCTCCAAGTTATAAGGATGTACTACATAAAAATTAATCCCTTTTTTTATGGTTAGGTCTTCCAAAAGCATTAAAAACCACAACAGACCTTTATGCAATGGATTGTGTGTAGGATTCCTCATGTGAACTATGTGTTGAATAATGAGATCCTTTATTTTTCATCATTTCACATTGTCAAGATATTATATATACATTCATGATAATTATTTAGGTGTCCCAATTTCTATTTATCACTCCATCCTTCCATGTACTCTTCATACTTCTGCCTAGTCCAGACAGTAAGTATAAACTCCTAACTGTATCCTATTCATTAACACCATACCTGTAGGTGTGGTTTGCTTTGTTGGACCAAAGAAAATATTAAAAACCATTATTTAATCTCCTCTATCCATTTAACAATGATTTTACACATTATTCACCTTGAGATTATCTTAAACCATCCTTTTGACACATTGTCTCAGTTAACTATCTACCTATAGTTACCTATAAGTGACTATAGGAAACCATATAGGTTGATTTTATCTAAAAAACCTATGATAAATATTAATTATAAACCCCTTTATATCATTTTTAGTTATTTATAAACTTAATTCAACAAATAATATTGGTATCTCCATGCACAACTCTACTATAGATGGTATATAGGTTCACAGTCAGCTGTAGGTGAACATGTGCATAATGGGACACCTATAGGTGATCACTAAACCTTGAAATATCACTAAAAAAATTCAATTATGGCCTCCATGACCATTGGTATCAATTTCATGCCATAATGTTTTTGAAACATAGAATACATCTTGGTATTGTGAGATTGGGTGAAGGGATCTCTTTTTGATAAAAAAACCCTATAGATGATCACTACTAATGTTTAGTGCATAAAAACACAATTTTAGACATCCTAAAAACCAAATTCAATTGATATCTACCCCTCAAAAATTTTAGAATCATTTTCCTATTGTAGACACTGAAATCGTGTCAACTCCCCTGGTCATCCCCCGTTTTATTCTTCTTCTCCTATTTAACTCTTGTCGATCACTTTTTCTACCAGCCTTGACCTTGGCAGCATGTAACAATGAGCAGAGAGCTAAAAGCTAGACTCTATCCTCATTATGCATCTACCAATGATGGTCATTACCTGGTCGATGTCGCCGACATCGGTCACTTATCAGTCGACGTCGGCAATCCTGCTGACGTCGGTCACCTTACCGTTATTCGTTATCAGTTATCATTCGGTTCTCAATCAGTTTCCCAGACGGTTATCGAACCGTCTCTCAAACCATCCCCTGGCCTTCATCAGCGTCCGCTGATCAATCCCAAATAGGAGGAATAGAACCAATCAATCAGAATTCTAGAACTCTGACATCCACAGACTCTTGCAATCAACACTCTCACGATCAACTGACTCCAGCATCCACCAACTCCAGCATTCGCTTCAATCCGGCACTGCACAGATGCTTCAACAACTTTGAATATGGCTTTCATCACATCTTTTGATAGGTAAGTATTTTCTTTGTTTATTTTCATTTCCTTCTAATTATTAGTTGTTCATTATTTCTGTCATCTCGAATCTTCAAACCACAGACCCAAGCCCTGAGTCCCTTCTTTATATCCCTGCCCATTACCCCAATCTATAACTCTATCCGGACTCGACCAAAACCCCTAGACTCTATCCAAACCCGACCTTACTTTGCCCAGACCCTATCCTGACCTTGTCCCGATTCCATCAGACCCTATCCCAAACTTGTAAAGACCCTGTCCCGACTCTCCCAGACCTTCTGCAACTCGCCCAGAGTCTGTTCAGAACCTGCCCCGACCGACGCCGGTCACTTCCCCGACTGATGACGGTACCTCAACCGATGTTGGCACCTTTCCAGACCAACACTGGTACCACAGAGACCGACGCTGGTGACTGTGCAGGACAGTGCTGCTTATCAGGTATGCATTTTAATTTTTTGTCATTTATTTTTGTCATTTTTTCTTTCATTATCTACTTTCATCAAATATTCTGCTTTTTTATCAGTGGGTTGATATCCTTCTAGGAAGTCTTCATACTTTTAGGATCGGGCATTCGCCTGACAGCCCACCATATCCTTTTACTAACATTTTTCTGTGTTTCAGTCTTTTCTTCTTCGCAGGTGTCATTCCTCCACAGCCAAAGAGGAGAATCTTCCAACGTCTGATTTCGGTGCGCATAACTTTATCAGGTACTTCTAGCCTTGACCATTTATTTTAGTTTCTTATTTCTTCTTTGAATGTAGAAAGCAATTTTGCATAGAAACATTCTGGCACGCCCGGTGGGACCCTAGGTCCTCCTTGGGTTCTTTCTCTCTTTCTTTCATTCATTTAGGTGCATTAGGTTCCTTTCTTTTCACCTCTTCTCGTCTCTTCTTAATGACATCATAAGCAGGACTAAAACGAACATTTCTTTCTTTCTTGCACTTTTAGACTAGCTAAAACTCATATTCTTCTACTCTTTCTCCATTCGTCTTCATACGAACAAACATTTTGACTTGGACATTAAAACACTTTGCATTCATTTCTGTTTGCCTGCATCTCTTAGACCACACATAGTAATTAAACCGCATATTGAATTAATCTAGATCACTTGATGTTACACGACCAAACCACCTGCACAAAATAAACATTTTAACTTACCTAAGACAAGGCCTGACTAGGATTTCATCCCCCAACGGATACCTTACCCATCCTGGCAATCTCACTTGGATTTCATAACCAAGGGGAAAGCCCACTCCGTTCTCTGGCAGAGGATAATCTCTAGTGGAAGTATATTTTGGCTAAGTGAAACCAGCTAACCACTGGAATCGTGAAGTGAGGGGAGCTTGCTCCTTAGCACCAGGCCTATACAAAAGCTAACACAGACTTCTTGAGCACCATAACAAAACCCGAAACCATCCATAGACTCTTCTTCTAGGACCTGACTCAAAAGCCAATCTTCCTCTACACATATTCTAAGGCATAAGCCACTATAATCCTAATAATTTAATTCTAGGGTTTTAGGATCTGCTTGTGTCTTTATCTTTTTTTAGTTCTTATCTGCTTGTTTGAGCTTGTGAGGACGTTCTTCCTTGCCTTGAATGGTTCTGACTCGTAGCCAAGCCAAGGCTCTAGTCGATCACGCGAGGCATCATCCTCTTCCGTCTACCCCACCTACAACCAACCCTATAATGGAGTTCAACTCAGAAACTGAAAGAACTCCTACCAGACTATCTCCAACCCAAATGCCTATTATCCCAGAAGGGGACCAAGATTTCACACGATTCTTGGACCTCAATACCGTAGCCTTGCAATACTTTCTCGCGAATAACCGAACGCGAGACTCCTCGGGCAATCCAATCTATGGAATGCTGACTTCTCTCTTCGAAACTGCGGTCGTATCAACGACATCTGTAGTCCAACCCTCAGATACCCAGGCTGTTGCCTCAACCAATGACCAACCTTTTACCAACCATCCAAGCATGGCCTCTCCTTCTATCGTTGGGCCCACTTTCACCAGGGTTTCGGCCCCCTATCAATCTCAGCCCACTCAACCACTTTCCACCCCCTTTCAAAACTTGGTCGTCTCCATTCCGCCTACCCTTACTCCTATCAACACTAGGGTGGCTACCTATCCATTAGCCCATGTTACCTCTAGCCAGCCTCCCATGACAACATCAAACCTAGCCATGCCTTCTATCCAACCATCCTTAGTCACTTCTTCTATCCCTACGACTAGTCATCCATACGTTGCACCCTTATTGGTACAACCGACTACGTCGTACACCTCTTCCAGGCTCTTTCAAGTGCCTTACAATTTAGGAGGCGTTCCACCCACCAATCCGTTAGTAGATATTATCAAGATGCTGATGGATAAAATGTCCAACCTAGAGACTTTCGTTACTGGCTCACGCAATACTCTCTCGTACGAACAAATCTGCAATGAGCCCATCCATCCTTCTGTCCCCATCAGACCATATCCTAGCCAATGGGAACTTCCTAAGTTTTCTCATTTCCAAAGCAAGGAAGACCCACAACAACATTTACGGGCATTCAGACACGCCTGTTACCTTATCGCCCACGACGATGCGTTACTCTTACGCACATTTCCCATGTCTCTCTCGGGTGCTGCACTTGACTGGTAAATCTCTCTTCCTAGCCATTCCATCTTCACATTCACTCAGTTGGCCCAGCTCTTCCTTGATCATTTCTCCATCAATATCACCAAGAAGGTCTCCATCACAGACCTCTATTCTATCCGCCAGTTCGAGGATGAATCCATTGCTGATTTCGTCGCTCGGTGGAGGGGCCTTATCAATCAACTTTCATTTTCCTTACCCCAGCCTGAGCTTATTGAACTTTTCTCTCAAGCCTACGCTAAACATATTTCTTCTACCTTGAGGGTTCAGACCTTCTGCACTTTTGATGAAGCCTTCACGATGGCTCGTAAACTTGAATTACGTGTCGTCGAGGAGAATAAAGTCAAGTTGCAGAGTAAGAATCCTAACTCCAAAAATAATGACCCCTCTTCTAAGCCTTCCTCATCCAATCCTAAATCTAAAGCTTCAGCAAATGCTGTGGTTATTAGATCTTCTTCCTCTTCACCTTCAACTAATCAATCTGAACCATCCACATCTATGAGTGCCACTCGCCAATTTCAGTAGAGATACATACAGTGACAGTTTACTCCACTTGGAGAATCATATGCGTCTGTGCTAGAAAAACTCGTCAAACAAGGGGCCATCAATCTCCCTCAGATCCGACCACCACCACAATTTGATCCCTCACGTGCTATTTCTGCGTGGTATAGGGAAGATGACTTCTGTAACTACCACCGTGTTAAAGGTCATGACACAGGCAACTGTAAAACCCTTAAAAACAAAATCCAAGACATGTTGGAAAAGGGTGACATCATCCTCAACAATCCTAATGCCCCTCCTAATCAGGGTATCGATATTTTCAAACAACCATTCCCTAATCATCCACCAACCCAAAACAACGTCCAGACCTTGACTGACAATACCCATGAACATAATATTCGAACAGTCAATACGGTCTTGCCCCTCATTTCTAACCAACCTCAAGAGGTGAGTTCATCCATCAGTCCATCACATGTGGACGAACCTCTTTCTCTGGTTAGTTCTCCCTCAACTTCTCTCATTTTGGAGGATGCCTCGACCTTACCTATACAGCCAGTTTCACCATCTTCCTTCTTGCTGCCCATGGAAGACCCAACTTTTCCTACTCCTCGACCACAAGTGGAAGGCACTATCATCCCTACCCTTTACCCGCTTGAGGAGCTTCATTCTCTAGTTTCTTCTCCACCCAGGGAAGAACCTATCTCTCCTTCGTCTCCAACCAAACATGAACCTGTCAAGACTTCACCATGCTTTGGGGCCGAAACTACCATACCTTCAGTCCCACAACCATTGGCATCTTCTCAAGAGCCCAAACTTCATCCTGCATCTTCTCAGCCATTTTCCCGACTAGTGGAGAGACTCGAACTTCTCCCTTCTAGGAAAGTGGAACATCAGGGATTGTGGGACCATCTCACAGCTCTTCAACAAGCTCGGGCCCTCTCATCTCATGCTACTAATCCTCCCATGGCAGAACCTCCTAAGACTATCAACAAAAATCAGATTTCTGCCTCTAGACCATCTACATCTCCATCGACCTCATCAAAACCAAAACCCTCATCTACTCCACCTAAACCTATCAAATCGCTTGGCGTTCGCCCCATCTCCAACCTCACTCATCCACAAGTGAAGGTGGACTTAAACCAAACTTCAACTAATAGTAGTCTTCAACCCAAATCACAAAAGACTGCCAAACCACAGAGGCGAACGCCTCCTCTTCTGTCCCCATTGCCCTCCATTTTGGGCCCGCATCCTTCAACCTTAACCAGAGTCCTTCCCACTTCAACTTATAATCAAAATCGGTTTCCTCCTTTGCTTCCTTTACCGACCACTAGCCTACCCTCTCCCAAAAGGGTGGTACCTCTCATGAAGAGTGTACCATCTCTGCCTATCATCGCACCATCAACCCAGAAGGTGGTACGAAAGCCTCCTCCAACTTCGCCCAAGCAAAATTCACCGACATCGCATAGATCGATGAGCATGGTTCCTTTAGTGGGTTCATACTCTTTAATCTTGCAACGACTTTTGCAAACTTCTAGCATAACTCTTCCACCCATCAAGCCTTTCCAACCTCTTGGGTCTAAACCCTCCTGGTTCAACGACACGAAGATTTGTTTATATCATCGTACACCAGGACACGACACCGAGGCTTGTTGTGCCCTCAAGGCTGTCATTCGCCATTATCTGGAGAAAGACACTCTTCTCTTTGAAGACACTTTCAACCGACCCCTGACTCCTTCTCATAACCCTTCTATCTCTTCAAACCCATCTACATCTCATCAACCGGTTACAACTCCCTCATCACTTTCACCTCCCATCTTTGAAATCAATGCCATTCACATCACTACTAGGTCACAAAAGGACAAGGCAAAAGAAAAATCCGCCATTCCTTGGACCTACCCTTTTGTCAATCCACCTCAACCGCCTAAGCCTAAGATTTCTATCCTTGGCGTGCCTCAACCCTCCTCTTCTTCTTCTTCTTCCAGACCAATCCAAGACTCCATGTTGAAACAGCTTCACCAGACGCCTGTGAAGATGTCCCTCTACGATCTCATCCAAAACTCGCCCCAACATCATCAGGCCCTCATCCAAGCCCTACAGGCAGCAGAAGTCCAACCCAAGGACCCCCAACCACTTGCTGCCCTTGTCCACTCCTTAGCCCCTATTGCCTCCATTACATTCAGCGATTCTGAGATTCCTACATCTAACACGGAAGATCAGGATGCTTCCCTCTTCATCACTACCTATATCAATCAAACAAGCATTAAACGCATTATGATTGACAGAGGCGCTAGCATCAACATCATCTCCACCCATGCCTTTGATCAGTTGGCTCTTCCCAAGAATTGCGTCTCCAAAACTGACGCAATCTTGTGCTCTTTCAATGACACTACTGCCACGACCATTGGCACAGTCGTTCTTCATATTCCCATTGGTCCACGCACAGTCCCAGAGCTCTTCTACATCATCGAAGGAGAGTTTCAATACAACATCTTGCTGGGCCGACCCTGGATCCGTGCCATGTCCTGTGTCCCCTCCACCCTGCACCGTTGTGTGAAATTTGAGCATGACGGACAAGTCCACACCATTCCTGCTGACCCTTCACCCTTCAAAACATGTAACACCACCTACCATCTAAATGATGTCCTCATCCCTATCAAGCTGTTAACCCCGACACTGCCTCTATCTATGGAAGCTTTGACCAGTTCGCAACAGGTAGTCGCCCTTATGCCTCCCCTTCAAGCGATGACCACAGATCCCATGGAAGATGTCTTCCAAAGACTTTCATTAGGAGAGTATCGCTTGCTGGCTTTAGATATGTTCCAAACTCCACAAGAGTATGGACGTCTTCATCACAGTCCCAGCTATGACCATCGGATAGGGATGATCATACCTTATGGTCCCCCTCACCTTCGCACTAACCTCATCTATGGGGGGCTTAATCAAGCTCCTATTGACGGTAATCCTCTTTCTTCACCTCAACCTTTCACATCAGACTTTTGGTTTCTTAGCAACCCCACTTTTGCACACACTTACCTTTACAGGTGTGCATGGAAGGGTTTTGGTTTCGGACGCTATGAGCAAGGCTCCCATCAGCCTATCCAATCGCTCAATGATGATGACGCCAAGAAACAACATGGTCTGGGATATCATGACCCTACTCAAGACCCTTTAGACCTTTGTCCTGAACCAATCATTGACCAATCACCTCCACACTCGCCTGTTTCGCCCCCTTCACCTACGGAGTTAGTGGTTTCCATTCCTCCTTGTTTTTTTTTTTCCATAAACACCATCCGCCTGGACCCCTTGACTTATCAGCTCAATGGGGTGTCCAATTCTCTCCCTCTCATTTTTCCCAGCATGATCGAAGATGAGTCGGCAACCATTCACACTGTTCATTGCGTTGATGATGACGCCATTCTTTCTTACATGGGCGCTGACGATTCTTTCATCCAGCGCTCCCTCCCTTCTGAGACCCAAGTTATGTTAAATGAATCAACCATTGACATCAACCTTCCTTTTTCTGATGTTCCTTATGTCTTAAAGATTGGCCAATCTTTAGACACTCAGGAGCAGCTTGACTATACCCATTTCCTCTCCAACCATAGCAAGGCCTTTGCCTGGACTTACAGTGATATGCCTAGCATCGACCCCACCATTGTTACCCATAACATTGTCACCAAACCAGAGGCTAAGCCTATTAGGCAAAAGCTTCAAAAGATGCATCCCCGCGTTGCCTTCCTTGTCAAAGAAGAGCTTCAACGCCTCCTTTCTGTCTCCTTCATCCAGCCCATCGATTATCCATAGTGGGTCTCTAACATCGTCCCAGTCACCAAGGCAACTGGGGGGATTCGGATCTGTACAGACTATCGCGACCTCAACCTAGCCTGTCCCAAAGATGACTTCTCTCTTCCTAACATCGACCAGCTTGTTGATCTCATGGCCAGACATGAGATGCTATCGCTCATGGATGGGTTTTCAGGATACAATCAAATCCTGATTGCTCCAAAAGATCAGCACAAGACTACTTTCATTACCCCATGGGGAACTTTCTGCTATCGAGTCATGCCTTTTGGCTTGAAAAATGCTAGTGCCACTTATCAACATGCCATGACCTACATTTTCCATGATCTCCTCCACAAAATCATGGAGGACTATGTGGATGACCTGCTCGGCAAGTCCAAGCTTCGCTGCGACCATCTAACCATTCTCAAAATCATCTTTTCTCATCTTCTTCAATACAATGTTCGTCTTAACCCCAAGAAATGTGTCTTTGGGGTCCTCTCTGGCAAGCTTCTCAGCTTCATTGTTTCCTTCCGTGGCCTCGAGATAGATCCCGCCAAGATTTGTGCTATCCTCGAAATGCCTCCACCGACCAACCTCAAGCAGCTTCGCAGTCTACAAGGGAAGCTCTAGTCCATTCACCGTTTCATCTCACAGCTTTCAGACCGCTGCCAACCTTTTCATCATCTCCTTAAAAAAGACGTCTCTTTTACATGGGATAAGGACTATCAAGAGGCTTTTGAAGCCCTCAAAACCTATCTGGTCTCTCCATCAGTCCTCATTCCACCTAAAGACGACCAACCCTTCTACCTTTATATCTCTACCACCAACCATTTGTTAGGTGCCATGATCGCGCATCGAGATGAGCATCACCATGAGCAAGCAGTCTATTATATCAGCCGAACACTGGTCGACTATGAAACTCGGTATACCCATATCAAAAAACTCTATTTGGCATTAGTCTTTACTACTACTAAGCTTCGCCACTATCTTCTTAGTCACAAAACCTTTGTCATCACTCACACTGACCCTCTCAAGTATATGCACTCCAAGCCATATCAGAATCAATGTATGGCTCGATGGCTCATGCTGCTTGCTGAGTTTGATCTCGAATTCATCCAGCAAAAATCTATCAAGGGGCAAACCATCGCTGATCAACTAGCAGATGCCCCTCTTCCTGACAATCAACCTTCGTAGTGTGAATTCCCTAATGAGTCTATCGCTGCACTTTCCTCTGACGACACCACCTATCAGATGACTATGTTCTTTGACGGTTATAAATGTCAACTAGGTGGGGGTGCTGGGGTTATTCTCATCCCACTCGAAAGGGAGCCCATGCCTTTGTCTTTTAAACTCGACTTTGATTGTACCAATAATATGGCCGAATACGAGGCCTTAATTTTGGGACTCCAGACCGCCCTCTCTCTCAGCATCAAGTCCATCAACATCTTCGGTGACTCGCAACTCATCGTCAATCAGGTCAATGGTTCATACCTCTGTAAAATTGAAATTTTGCAAAGGTACAAAAATCATGCTGACATTCTCCTTGCATCTTTCGACCATTTCCTCCTACAGATTGTTCCTCGATCCATGAATAAGTTTGCTGACACCATGGCTTCTCTCGCTTCACATATCCCATCTTCCTCATCTACATCCAGACTTTTTGTCATGGTGCCTCGTGTGCCGTTGCCTTCATATATCTCTTCTCACATTCATCATGTCAACACTATAGACCCTAGTCCACAAGATGCTTGGTATAAGCAACTTGTAGACTTCTTATCTTTCTCTGTCATTCCTCCCAACCTCTCTAGTAATGCACGACGAGCTTTTATCAAGCGTACCACTCGCTATACCATGCTAGGGGGTCTTCTCTATAAGCAAGGCTTCGACGGCCTCCTTCTTCACTGTCTCACCTCCACTGAAGCATCCCAAGCCGTTCAGCAAGTCCACGATGGAATTTGTGGTGGACATTTTAGTGGGAATTTGGTTGCCAAGCGCATCCTTCGTTTGGGCTATTATTGGCCTACCCTTCATCAAGACTGTAGCGACTATGTTTGGTGTTGCATTAAGTGTCAGCAGCACTCTAACTTGCTTCATCTTCCTAGTCACGCCTTACAAATCACTCAGGATTTTTGGCCTTTTTCTCAGTGGGGTTTAGATCTCATCGGTGAGATTAACCCTCATTCGTCTCTTCGTCATCAATCCATCATCACAGCCACTGAATATTTCACCAAGTGGGTGGAAGCTATTCCTCTCGTCTCCACAAAAGCCAAAAAGATCGTCAACTTCATCACCACCCATATTATCTGTCGTTTCGGTGTCCCTCATAAAATCATCACCGATAATGGCAAGTCCTTTAAAAACAAAATTGTCCAAACATTATGCGACTCATTCGGCATCAAACTCAGTTTTTCTTCACCTTACTACCCACAAGCAAATGGGCAGGCCGAGGCTTCCAACAAAATTCTCATGAAAGTGGTCAGTGACACAGGCAGGGATTGGCACATTCACATTCCCTTTGCTTTGTGGGCTTACCGCACTAGCATCCGAACCTCTACGGGTGCTACCCCTTTTTCTCTCATGTACAGAACAGAGGCTGTCTTACCTCTCAAAGTACAGATCCCGTCTCTTCGCATTTCTCTACATGATATTCTTTCCAATGACGACTTTCGTCAAGATCGCTTAGCTCAACTTGAGTTACTTGATGAACACCGTTTTGCTGCCCTTAATCATCTCCATGTCTATCAACATCACATCAAACGCACCTATGACAAAAATCTGCGAGAACGAGATTTCAACATCGGAGACCTCGTCCTCAAAGAGAATCAACATGTGACCAATATGGAGCGAAGTAAACGAGGCAAGTTTGCTCCTAATTGGCTCGGACCTTTTATTATCACGCACAAGTATGGATTAGGGACTTATCGTCTATCTTCTCTTGATGGACGCCCAGAACCTGAGCCTCTTAATGCGTTGTATCTACGACCGTTCTACTGTTAGTCGAGTATTCATCCACTTGACACTTAACTTGAGCTCATCCCTTGAGCAATCCCCACCCTCTTAATCCTACTTCCTTTCAACCCTATTCCTCTTAACAATTCCTATAACCCCTTTTATGCTGTATGAATGCTTTGTCCTCATAAAAGGGAGCCCTTGACCTTATATAATCTTGTCCACGACTCACATTTCTGTCAAAACAAATCAAGATGTCACAATATCCATGGTCACTATATCAATATCAAAATCAAAAAGCAGACTGCTCCCTCGAAGGACAGCTATTCAAAAGCCTTTATATTAAATAAAAATCTAGACCACTCCCTTGAAGGATGGCTATGACTAAATCTGGCAATAAATAGGACTATTTTAGAAGCTTCCCGCATTGATCAGCTTCACAACTGACCACCAAGCAAATGATATCTCTATGCAGGCTTCCCGCATTGATCAGTCTGCGCTAAAAAAAAAAAAAAAAAAAAAAATGAATGAGTCATGGACTTGACTTATAGTTGTCTCAGGGTCTCCTATAAAAAGGGGCATAGTTATTTTTGCTCTTAAAATGGGTTACCCTCTTTTCTCCTCCTATCACTTGCTCAAGGGACTTCGAACTCACTTTAATGTCGAAGTGATTCGATTACCGCTCTAACATAACCATGGTCAACGACGTCACGCATGAATGGGGCTCTTGGTTCTCATAACCCCTATCTATGCTATCTTTTTGGTCCTTGTCAATGAAAGAGCAATAAGCCTTTCACATATCTTTCACTTTGGTCACCTTTAACCAAACCTTTTTCAACTAAAACATTCTCAGACCAACAACTCGACAACATGACATTATCATCATCCTTGTCCTTTTCACATAGTTTCTATGGACACCAGAACACATGGAAACTATCGACCAGACTCAATTTATGTTAAGCATAAACCAATACTTGCTGAAGCATAAATAAACCTTCATTCATTTTTAGCATACATCCATCACGACTATGGAAACTTGCTAGGGATGAAAGCCTTTTGATCAATTCTATAGAATACACCATCTATAGCATCATCTTATCCTCATCTTCCCCTCATCATTTCGATACTTGACCACATCCAATCATCGACCAATCTCTTCCATTTGTCTGAACTACATTGGTCTGAGGCCCTATGACCAGGGCTATGTAGGCAGCACTCAGATAACACATCCTCTGAGGTTAGCTTGACCACCCCTGTTTGTTCATCTCCTTGATGGACAAACCTTCTCTTCTGTAACTTTGATCAAGACCAATCATTTTCTTTGACCATTCCTCCCTTTTAGGGAGAACTACATTGGCCTAAGGCCCTTCACACAAGGGCTATGTAGGCAACACTCAGATCACATGACATTTTCTGAGGTTAGCTCGGCCACATCCTTTCGTCCATCCATCCACCTTGACCCATGACCATTGGAGATCATGCCTATCTCCTCCGACCTCGATCACTTCCAAGACATTGTTGCCTTGGTTGTTTTTACGTGTATGCTACCTCACGGCTGGTTAGCAGAATTGTCCACAGACCCTTTTTTTTTACCCTTCGTAAGTATAGGATCACGAGCCAGTTGATCCCTACTACTTGTGACTTTTTCGTGTTTTTGGGAGCACTTCCTGAGCCCGAGATACCTGGAACACGATGACCATTTGGAGCTTCAGCTTAGATTGAGTGACCCGATCAGCAGACGACTAAATGCTGGGGCCCAGTTATTTCAATTTTAGCACTCCTCGACCCTTGACCTGTGACACTTTTGACCTGACCATCTCATGTAGTGATATGCACACAATCACAACTTTTGCAGCGTTCACCCTCACCCCTTTTTCATCCACTCTTTGTCAAATTAGCACCCGATTCTCGGTTCCCTTCCCTCGACTCCTGCTTTGAGGGGGAATACCTCATCCATAATCGGGGCAACCTATCTTTTTCCTATTTTGTCTTGCAGTTCATTTGAACAACCAACAAGATGAAATCAACCTTATCTCACCCCTAGGGCAATCACTCTTATTTTTGTCTTGCAGTTCGTCTAAAACAACCAACAAGACAAAAAAGGGGCAAATGTAGACACCAAAATCGTGTCAACTCCCCTGGTCATCCCCTGTTTTATTCTTCTTCTCCTATTTAACTCTTGTTGATCACTTTTTCTACCAGCCTTGACCTTGGCAGCATGTAACAATGAGCAGAGAGCTAAAAGCTAGACTCTGTCCTCATTATGCATCTGCCGACGACGGTCGTTACCTAGTCGATGTCACCGACGTCAGTCACTTATCGGCCGACGTCGGTAATCCTGCCGACGTTGGTCACATTATCATTATTCATTATCAGTTATCATTCGGTTCTCAATCGGTTTCCCAGACAGTTATCGAACCGTCTCTCGAACCATCCCCTAGCCTTCATCAGCGTCTCCTGATCAATCCCGAATAGGAGGAACAGAACCAATCAATCAGAATTCCAGAACTCTAACATCCACAGACTCTTGCAATCAACACTCTCGTGATCAACTAACTCTAGCATCCACCAACTCCAGCATTCACTTCAATTCGGCACTGCACAGACGCTTCAACAACTTTGACTATGGCTTTCATCACGTCTTCTGATAGGTAAGTATTTTCTTTGTTTATTTTCATTTCCTTCTAATTATTAGTTGTTCATTATTTTTGTCATCCTGAATCTTCAAACCACAGACCCAAGCCCTGAGTCCCTTCTTTACATCCCTACCCATTACCCCAATCTATAACTCTATCCGGACTCAACCAAAACCCCCAGACTCTATCCAAACCCGACCTTACTTTGCCCAGACCCTATCTTGACCTTGTCCTGATTCCATCAGACCCTATCTCAAACTTGTCAAGACCCTATCCCGACTCTCCCAGACCTTCTGCAACTCGCCCAGAGTCTATCCAGAACCTGCCCCGACCGATGCTGGTCACTTCCCCGACCGACGACGATACCTCAACTGACGTCGGCACCTTTCTAGACCGACACCAGCACCACAGAGATTGATGCCGGTGACTGTGCAGGACAGTGCTGCTTATCAGGTACGCATTTTAATTTTTTGTCATTTATTTTTGTCATTTTCTCTTTCATTATCTACTTTCGTCAAATATTCCACTTTTTTATCAGTGGGTTGATATCCTTCTAGGAAATCTTCATACTTCTGGGATCGGGTGTTCGCCTGACAGCCCACCATATCCTTTTACTAACATTTTTCCGTGTTTCAGTCTTTTCTTCTTCACAGGTGTCATTCCTCCACAGCCAAAGAGGAGAATCTTCCAACGTCTGATTTCGGTGCGCATAACTTTATCAGGTACTTCTAGCCTTGACCATTTATTTTAGTTTCTTATTTATTCTTTGAATGTAGAAAGCAATTTTCCATAGAAACACCTATATTGGGAATTCAAAGCAAACACATGAGAATGCATCAAAATAATTGGCAACCTTGTTACAAAATACCAATAAAACCTCAAGGAATTCTATTTTCATATTTTAGGGACAAAGGGCTTGAACACTATCATTTGAGTCTTTTATCATGATTGTCCATTATGTTTTCCAAATAACCTAAAAATAAGTCTTCCATGGTACACTTAACCCATCAGGACTTCAAGAATGATTTCAACTTGTCTTAATTCCTTCATTAAACACCATTAATTCTCTACCAACGCCATATGTAAGTAGACGTTGTCAAGTCTATAGATATTAAGTAAAAATATGGATAATGTGAATTGATTTGACCATTCCTTGAGTTATTAACCAATCTCAACACTCCAAAATGCACTCTTCATTCTTCAAAGGGTTCTAAATCATCACTAAGATTCTCACCCTAGTATGACATCATCATGATATGTTTTATGTGCACCTTGAATGGTATGGAGGTAGCATGTGAAATGTATGAGCAATGTTATCATGACCTTGACCTTATAACCAGCTACATTATCTTTAAAATATCTCAAATGATAAATTATGATATAAAAATCTTGAGGAAAGCTTTAGACCTTGTTTCAACATTGGAAAATTTCTATAGGCACTTGTAGGTGCATGTTTATGGTAGGAAATTGAGTGTAGCAAGAAAAGGATTCCTTCATGTTGATCATACACCATTTTATGAAATAAATTTTATGAACCATGGGATAAATATATGTAAATCACCATATTACTCATTTTTACTCTCTTATGAACATATTTTATCCCTAACATAGCTCATTCAAATGATTGTATATGGTGGTCATATAGTAGACTAATTATATGCTGACCTATGACTGAACCTTCATCAAGAATTGATTATATAATGAGAATATAAAGGTTATGGGTTATTAAAACATTTTAATTTACTTATTTCCACCCTTTATAATCACTTAAAAAGTGTGAGGATCTTGAAAATGGTGTAAAGTTACTTGTAACAAAATATAGTGCATTCATTTGCAACCTGAGATGGTTTACATATAAAAACATAATGTAACATGTGAAAATTCATGGAGAGAATTATATAATGTATTAAACATCATTTATAATCAATATTAGTAGCTATGCTGTATGTAATCATCCAAATAAGAGCAAAACCTATGGGTTGTATAGATTAGCAAGCAAAAAAACATAGTCAACTTCATGAGGATGCTTCATAAATCACAAGACACCATTATTAAAAATGATTTTATGGAAATGAATTTATATAATTTTAATTTCACCTCCAAAATTATTTTTACCTAGAATTTCTCCAACTAATCATACCAATCATGAACTTGTTGATCACTTTTACATGTCTAGAAGGGCAAGAAAGGAGCAAAATGGTTTTGGGACCTTTTTAGCACTTCCAAAGCATGTAAATAAATTATATTTGTGTTATTAATATTAATATAAATTACATCACATTATCCCATTTTTCACCTTCCCCCATGGGCATACAAGTGCCAAACTCTTCTCTTTTCCCAAGAAAATTGCTATTTCTTCTAAAGAACCTACCAATTTTCAATTATAGTAATGGATTAAGACATATTAGGAAAAATGGTACATAAAATAACATTTTTTAACCTTAAAATTTCCTAATTATTCCATATAACTCAATGCTCTATTTATGACCTCAAAATGACTCAAAATGATATATTGACTAATATGACTAATGACCAAGGTTAATGTGATATGGACTAACAAAAAAAGACATATATTCACCCTATGACATAATATTAGACCCATAAAACACATAAAACTCAATTTTTTAACTATATGGGTCCCAATTTGACCTATAGGGTCAAATTTGGTTAATAATGAACACATTAGAATACTAACATAAAGGAGGCTAAATCAGTCTTTTATTATCTCAAGGTTGAAAATAAAAATGGGAAGCACTTTTATATACCAATTAGATGGATCTTGAAGACAATTTATAAAACATGGGAAGGGGAGAGAGGATAATGTGTGTAGAAGTGTTGAGTAGAAGTCATGTTGACCATAATCCACTCATTTAATCAGTTACTAAGGGGTAATAGTAGTCCCATAACTCTTCCTATACATTACCCTGGCTACATAATTTCATTCAATGAGCCATTAGGTGTATAAGTGTGGTGGATGACTTATTTTTTGTCTTAGTTGATCTAATGAAGATTTCATGCACATTGAAACTACTGCATCACTCCTTGATATGCAATGAAAGGTCATGCACCCACTATGAGAGGTAGTTACTTGTTTGAACATGTTTATTATCCTCCTCAATTCCACCCTTGAATCTATTCATAGCCCATTCTATGCATTTTCCCTCCTAGTGAGTGATGGATATGAGACTTAGGCATCTTCAAGCATGTGTTGAGCTTAGTAGTGGCTTGGAAAATTTAGTGCAAGGATGCCTCTGTCTTAGTTAATGTCTTCATTATGTGAGAAAACTTGTAACAATATTTTCTCAATATAAATGATGACTATATCCTCAATTGAGTCCAAGTCTTCTTATTAGGCCTATTTTTAATGTTTTGGGGGGTGTAAGAGTGGTTATTTAGAGACCATTCCACCTATATAAAGGCCTAAGAGGAATTTATACTCACTCAGGACCCTAAACTTGCTTGAGAATTATGAAAACAAACCTAAAATCTAGCCTTATAAGATATTTTATTACATATATTACCCCACACATGCCAAATTTCTAGTTTAAAAGGACCACATGTGACCTGTAGGTGTCCTCATGATGCTTTCATGGTGTCTCATGGTCATTGGAGTCATCAAGATGAATTTCTTGTCCATTGATCCCCCCATGAGGATTTTGGAGGGTTTAGAATGGCCTATCATCTTAAAAATGGTTTATAAAGTACAAGCTTTAGATTGTAAACTTAAGGTCATGAACATTGAGTAAATAGACCCACTCAAATCTCCATAATAGATCTTAGTCCCATTCACACTGTATGTTGAGTTCTAAGCAAAGTTTGGTAGCCTTCAGGTTTTCAATGGTATTCTGGGCATGATTACAATCTTATAGATTATTCATATAGATTCCCCCTAAAACCATATCTGTCCACCATGGATGGAAATTGAATAGGGGTACTCAACTTCACCTAAGAGAATTGGGTCCCATGCATATTTTCATGTAAGGTATGAGCATTTAAACTAGAAAATCAAATTGGTAGATTGGGGTGATGGAGATTAGGGAGAGATATTAGGCTAAATTTCCATTTCCCATGTCTTATCATACCTGAAACACCTCTCTCAAGACCTATACAATCATCATGAATATTTTTGTGGTCTTATATCTACATAAGGATTTTTTTCATGTTAAAATAATGGAGTTGGGTATCTGAGGGATTACATAGGGTTTTAGGCCTTATAGGCCTATACTAAGCTTCAAGACATTAGACCACCTATAGGTGCTTATGGTAACTTTAAGAATTTCTTAGCATCTTTTTATATTTAGTTTTAAATTTTACATAGTTTCATAATGAATCAGACCCCTACTTCTATCATTTTTCCCCTCTAGGTCTACCATGACCATCTTTGGCCCATACTAGGTGCTCATACTAGTTGATGCTAGAGACCTAAGTGGTTTATATTTATCTTTTCCTCACTATTGATGGATTTATATCTCTTATGGATTGTTCTCTTAGTATTTTTCAACACTTCTTGAGTTGAGGTTTCTCTTATACTCTATAATCAAACACACTTTATAACCATACACATAGGCCTATGTGTTATGAATGCTCACTAAAGCCTAGGTAACTCTTTTAAATATGACTCTACCTTCAAAGGTGTTGATGACTATATATATGTCATAAACCACCATGTTATCACTTTCACATAGTTTATTACCTTCATCATTCATACTAACTAGGTACTCTAATTGACTAGGTATACTTGTATGAATTAAGCTAACTATGTATGCAAAGTTATAGGGTTATGAGTTAGATTGTTCTAGTCACTCTTTAATATTACTTTTTATTTCAATAACCTCTATACTATCTTCATTAATTTGAGCCCCAACCTCAATGTGTATGTGTAATTTCATTCCTAAGGTTGGAGACAACATGACTAAAGCCATGTAGGTGGTGATTGGGAACACCTAACTATAATTGGAGCCTTTCCATAGGTCAATGAGTAAGAGAAATGTTCTTTAAGCCATATAAGGAATTCAGTTGACCTATTTTCAACCTTAATAACTTCCCTCAAGATATTCATCTTAAAAAGGATATATCCGTTTATCGCATCTACCTAGGCTTAGTTGTAGGTGGTTATTTGGGAGAAATCATGAAATTTGGCCATGAACCTGACATTCTAAACTGTGTTATTGGCTTCTTAATAGTGTCCAAACTTGATTGGGCTTCTCCTCTCATGGTTTCATTATCCTTTCATTTACTGTATAAAATTTTGGTCTTACTTTCACATATAGGCTTTTGCATGAGGACATAAACTTGTATGTGAATTACATAATCCCTTTGAATTTTTGAGATTGAAATCCAAAACCCATTATGAGGTGAAAATGGATTGATGAAATCATTATATATTAGATGTATTTAGGAGACTTCATATGGATTGGTACTCACCACTTAAGACCACCTATTAAGATCTTTAAAATCCCCCATCTGGATACTCAACAAGACAATGCATTTGGAGCTAGTGAATCAAGCATCTTGAGGGAGAAAGTGAAACCTAAGAGTCCATAAAAACCTTAAATAATGCCAAGAAACCTTAAACCATGCTAAAAAGCTAATGGATTATTTTGAATCTAGTTTATGTGTGTTGATCTTTAGGGACATAGGAAAATAAATTTATCTTGAAAAAGGAGCTCCTCCACAATATTAAACCACTCCTATAACTTCAAGAAGACATAGTTCATATGTTCTCGTCTTGGAGATGGGTTTCCATGAGAATAACTAGGTCATGTTTAGAGCCTTTCTCCTTCCTTCACATGGTGGGTGTTGAGAGAAATTAAGGAGATCTAACATGACCAAATGGTGACTAGGTAAAGTATATGAGGAACAATTGAAAGGCATGGAAACTTTACATTTATCCTCTTATGCTTTGTTTCTCCATGAAATATAGGGATTATTGCATGTGACCTATAATCTACCAACCAAGGGAGATTAAATGTTAATATAAACCTAAAAGTGCCATGATAACATGCTTATAGGGGTCTAATACACTTAATAGACATAAAGAGACCTTTATCCATGCTCAGTTTATCAAAACAACCTCAAATTTTTCATAAATCTGCCTATAGCTAAGATTATGGGGGTTACAAAGGGATTAAGACCACCTGGGTGTCTTAGTTTTTTGTCATAAAGCCTAGGTCCATTATATACAAACCAATGACATTAATTTCAATCCCACTTGGGACTCTACCTCTATTTAAGATCTTAAGATCTAAATCCCCTTTTATAGACTATAACATATAACTCAAATTAGCCCTTGTGAGCTTGCCAAGATCTCAATGGGGATTCCACTACATTTTTATACCTTTTTATACACATTTGAGACAAGGATTCTTCTCTGAGGTGCCTATAAGGGATCCCCATTAAATTTTTGACCTTTTCTAACTCTAACCTATTCATACAAATTAGTACAAGTCCTTAAAACACCCACAAAACATCATTTTTCTACATTTTCTAAAGTTTGAGATCTTGAAAGGCCATTGGAGGACAAGAGGGAGAAATTAGGAGTTAAATATGCATTCAAAAAAGAGAGTATGGATGGAGATAATATTAAATGTCATTTTTTCACACACGTGGGCCCCTTTTTGGTGAATGAAAGGTATTTGACTTATACAAAGATCTCCTTTCACATATTAAATTGCCTTAAAATTATATTATGATGGAAATAATACCCTTTTGGAGACTTTTATCCCTTGATAATTAATCATTAATGTCTTAGGTATTGTAATAATACTATTCACATGGTTTAGACACCCTTAAAATATAAAATATGCATGATTTTAAATGAAACATCGACTAAAGAAAATACCTTAACATCTGTTGAATAACCTTAAAGTATGAAAAGGATTTAAACAAGGGTTACCATAATTATTCATAGTATCCCCTAATATATTGAATTTTGCCTCAATTTGTATCTTTTTAGCATGCTCAAATGGACATATGACTAGTATGGACTAAAGTATCATATATTACCTTATCATGCATGGTTTTAAATAATAAGGGCCATATCAAGACTTGTTATAGACCCCTATACATAATCATCTCAAAATGAATCTTGACTCATTTCACAATAGGATTAAAGGGTGATTACCATATAACCTCATTACATAAACTCATTACATGAACCCCCTACCTATGGTCCCAAAGATAAATTACCCTCTCTTGGACCATTATGGCATCACAAGGATTCATGAAGATGACCAAGGACACTATCAATTGTTTTTAGCAAGGGTTTATTGTTGCAAGCCTAGGGAGAGAAAGATATCAATAATAACTTCCTCTTACATAAAAATAGGATGTCTTACTACACCCTCATACTCTTCATCTTTATGAATTATAGTTAAAGGCTCACATCTCATGGACTTTTATTTTTTCTGCATCAACCCTTGGGATGATCAAAGGTTGACATGTGATTGTATGACTCTCCCAAATGAACACATGTTTCCTACCTTTAACTCCTCAGCCTTCCTACAATCAACTTGATTTAATGGTGAATGTCAATATCTATAACCTATAACTCTCTCCAAAGTGTTCCCATAGTCATAATTCTACTATTTTCTTTTTTCATGATTTTCACCTCATTTCCCACCTTTGAATTTGTCATTGTAATCTGATAAACACACTCTCTTCTATCTTGAAAATACTTCACTAGAGATCTATAAATTTTATAAGTTCAAAATATTTCAATAATAAATTTACAAAATGAGGACCCTCCAACCTTATATATTTTTGAATACTTTCTTACATTTACTCTCTCATGCCTTCATCCATCACTTCACTCATTAGTGCTCTCAAATAGTATGCCACGATGTTCATTGGGCACACTTTCCATTATGTTTAATTAATTATCAAATTAATGCATCTGCCTCATCCTTGAACTTTTATCATAGTGCATGATAACTCTAAAATATTTAAACTTATATTTTCAAAGGTGGAAACTCCTTTTACATATTGACCCATTCATAATAGGTTTTCATTTGTCATTCTTTTTACACACTTTTAGTCATGCGCCACCTCCTATATTCCTTATTTTCCTTATGTGATTTAAAATTGCATTCCCATTATATTCATTATTCCTTAAAGTTATAGCTTTAATTTATTCATATTTAAACTTACCCCATATTAAAATATGCTTATGGTCCCCCATAAGCATGACCAAATGAAATAATGACAAAAATGGAAGTGTTGAATAAAGAGAACCATGTGTCGTAATACACCTAATTAAAAAGTGCACAAAAATTGTTAAAATTTATTTTAAAACAAACCAAGAATCCTAAACTCTTTTAGTGGCGTACACCTTATTAACAATATTTGAATTATTACATACAATAGTAGGGTTGAAGCTGACTACCATTAAAATGACCTGGCATAAATCGTCCACCTAACCATCTTAACTTGTATGTTCCTATGATAAAAATGATGTGAATTATGAATGTACCATCCCAATGTATTCAAATTTTATTTTATTGGCATGTAACCTTGGAATCGTAGACCAACACATGCATACCAAGAGAGAGTTTTATTATTGAATCCAATGTGAAAGAAAGTGTGTTTCATCTACATGTAATAAGGCATTGAGGAATGATTTTAGATAATATTCATCATTTAGTTGGACAACATATTTAATATTTGAAGAGAGGATAAGGAACTCAACTAGTATAATTATTTTAGTGCCAAAAACAATATTAAAAGGTTTGTTCTTGTTCAATATTTTGTGTGTGGTTCAATACACCCATAAGATTGTAGAAACTCGATCATCCTAGTTAGTGAGATTGTTATTTCAAATATTTGTCAATGTATGGCCTAGGATTTTGTTAAAATATTCAATAGTTTTATTGTCTTGAGTGTGGTAAGGAGTGATCTTATGGTGCACAATCATGAACTTGAATAAGTAGATGCATATTATCTCATTAAAGAAGTGAGTGCCATAATCATTTGTTAAACCTAAATGACATCCATACCTTGTGATGATATTTTCCAAAAGGAACCTAGTAGTGGTTATAAAAGTACAATAATGTGTGGGTGTTACTTTAGCCCAGTGTGTGAGATAGTCTATGGTGTTAATGATGTGGCACATCCTAGTTCATTTTACAACAGGGTTGATGGGCCAAATAAAATCAATAGTGCATTTATCAAAGGGTTCATTAGAAAGGATTGGATGAAGAGGCATAAGATCCTTTTATTTTGGTTTTCCTACATGATAATATATATCACATTAGCAAACATAAGCTTGGCATATTTGAATAAGTTGGGATACCATAAACTAGCTAAGAGAACCTTTCATGTCATTTCATCACCAACATAATGTTCTCTAGTGATACCCTCATGTAAATATTGAAGGACATATGTGCACTCATGTTGTATTATGAAACTTTTAAAAACTCCATCTTATCCAAGATTGTATAGGTCTCTACCAATAAGCTAGAAAAGGGTAGTGCATAAAATGAGTTGCTTCTTCTTTAAGGCATTAAAATGGTTGGGCACTAAACCTTTTCTAAAAGAGTAGCTATTTCATCTAACTAGTTAGGCACATATGTAACTTTAAAAATTCATACATCAAGTAAGTCATTAAATTTTTTAAATTAGTTTTCCAATTTAAATACATGATATATGGTTAGGACCAAAATTAAGCTTGCCAAGTTTCACTACCATAGAGAAATAGAATTCCTAAAAGAGAACAATCCACCAATATATTTGTCCATGTAACACAAGTTTATTCACAAGGTACTTGAGCTCCTCATAATTGGTAAAGAAGGTGAATGGAATGGGTAATAAGTATTGGTGGAACTTATAGAGCACATATAACATAGACAATGCTTCTCATTTTATAGTAGAGTAATTTATTTTAGCTAGTGTTAGCTTGTGATTAGGAAAATATTTAGGATGCCAAGATTCCCTTCACTAGGTTATGTAAATATGGAACCCACCACCATGATAGAATAATTGACATGTACATGGAATAGTGTCATCCAGTCAAGGAAGTGGAGAATGGGTGCAACTACCAATTTATCTTTTAAGGATTCAAATTCTTATTGATTTATTTTGGTCTAGAGAAAGAGGCTATTATGTTTGATAAATGCTTCTAATAGAGCTATTGTTAGTAATTTAGCCTGTCAAGGTCAAACTAATAACCCTATCAATTGAAAATTTCAAAAATCTAGACCTTACCCCTTTGTAGTTGGTCAAACTAGTGAATTATGGTCAAAAATGTCAAAAATGGGGTAAAAAGCATAAAAAATGGTTTCAAATGTCTTTAAATCATGCCAAAAGATCTTTAAATAAGTTTAAAATCATTAAAATATCCTAAGTGTTAAGTTTTAAGTCATGACAAAGTGTTTTGATATGTTTTATGGCTTAAAAAGGCCCCAAAACCCCTCCCACATGCTAGTTTGGTTAGTTTGAAACATGGAAAAGGTTTTACAAGGTCTAATTTTGCATGATTTCCATGAAATACCTCTCAAAATTTCTTTACCATGTGGTGGAAGGATTTAGTAGTATTTTAAAGGTAGGAATATAATATTTTCCCTTTATTTTGTAAGAGGAGTATAGATTTCATATGGATTCCATATAGTCCAAGGTAGGAGAAGTCATCTACAGGTCATTACCAAGCTTCATTACTAGTTTCATGGCATTTCATGGTCATACATGCCCTAAACTAGCCTTCTTCTATTACTTTACTTCTTGGCACAAAGAGACCTACGTTTTGGTTTTCTGATGGTACAGTCTACTAGAGGAGAGTGAAGGTCTAAAATTTGGATTGAAGAAACTAGACTTAGAGGTATTCTTGATGGTCTAAGTGGTTCTTTGATTGAATTTTCTAGGATCATAAACCATCCAATTTCTTCAAATTTTCCTCATATGGGTAGAGATTCAAGGAAATTCAAATTATTCCAGGATCTTGGAGACTTGTTCCACCTTTCCATGGCTTCCTTTAGTTGTTTTTAATCCAATTCAAGGGAAAACAAAGACCATAAAATCAGCCAATCCAAATTTTCATTTAGCAAGCCTGCAAGGGTGAATTGTATGGTCCAAGAAGAGGAAGGCAACCTAAAGTTTTCAAAAAGGTTTGTTTGCAAGTTATATATCATGATTATCATGACTTCCATCAAGATTTCCAATTTTATTATCTAAGAAAGCTCATATTAATGCTCTTAAATGCCTAAAAAGGCCTAATTTAGCATGAATTAAGGTTTTTTAGCTAGTTTTAAGGTTTTTTGAGAAAACCAAGTTTCAATTTTGGCTCTCTTCCCCTTCCCTAATGGCCTTTAAAGTTAGGTGGGATAATGGTCATGTTTTTATCTTTATATACTCTCGTCATCCTTGTATTATCATGCTCCATCATGTTCCTTCACACTTCCATTCCATTAATCTCCACCTTACTATCATACACTACCATATCACTATGTTTTCACCCTTTTTCCATCCTCCTTTCATGTCCTTTCATCATATTTCATTCTCAATTCATGGTCATAGCACCTTCATACATTTTATTTCCATAGTTTCATGGTTAGAAAGAGATAATGGAGTTTCTAAGTTAACATGAGCATGGGAAATAAGAGTATGGGCCATTCAAGGTCACATAAAGTCATGATAGTGCACCTATAGGCACCCAAAAAGCTCAAGAACTAGTTGATCATGACATAGACATATTAAATGATCACCTTATGATGAAGTAGCATATTAAAAAATATCATAAACTTTAAGAGGGTATTTTAGGAGATAAATTTACATACAACCTTAAGTGCACTTATAGGCCTATGTCACATTTCAAGGAGGCCTAATTGCATATGTTTTAGATCTTGAAGTGTTTTTTAGAAAGTGAGTGTGTAGCAATAAAGAGACTTCAACTTGTTTTGAAAGAGACTTACACATGAACAAACATGGAAGAAGAGGCTTTTCAAGTTTCAAACAAGCCTAAATTCAAAGGAAAATCCATACAGGTCTATGTCATAATTAAGCATTAAAGGAAGGCTTATACCTATGAAGATTATGGTGAGATTCTTTAGTAAAAAAAGACTCATGAAAGAAAAGAAATGACCTAGATGAGGTCAAATATCACAAATAAATTTATAGGGTTTCTATCACTTAATAAAGCATCCTGTTACAGCCAATACAAAACTAACCTACATTCAATTTAGGGAAGGCTAGAGCTAATAAGATGTCAAAAAAAACAAGGAAGGTTTCCAAGTTTTAAGACTTTTAAGAGAGATGGATGAGTTTTGGAGATCATTTGAATTGAATAAGGGACCTTTTCTCATCATTGACGCTTTGTGTTTTGTCAAGCTAACCAAAAAATCTCAAGACCTTGAACCCTAATCTATATAAAGCCTTACGGGTATCTAAAGTATAGTTAAAGGAATGATTACTGGAGTGATTTGTTCATAAATGTAATGACATAGTGGCCTAAGTGTTTCAAGAAATCAATGGTGATCATCATTCAAGAGAAAGATAGGGGAAAAAACATGTGATGCCTTGAATACGGCTAATGAGGCACTAATACAACCTACATGCATCCCTAGTGAACCCTCAACTAGCCTATGTTGTGACTATTTCAAGGCCTATATGACAAATAATTGAAATTTTACATGAAGAACTATATCAAAGTGTCAAGTCACATTGATTATTGAAGTTAGAATTCTCATGAATTTGTAATGGAAAAGAGTTTAAGGTTGAATAAAGATATAGGCTCAATCTATACAAAGTGATATCATATAGATATTTTCAATAGGTAGGGATATAATCACTCCTGAAAATGGTATTCTAAGGTTCCAAGGATGTCCCTTTAAGGTACACTATCAATTCATTATGTTCAAACAAGAAGCAATATACCAAATCATCATTAATGTTTAAGGAAACATAAAATACAAAATGCTAGTCATATTCAAAAGGCCACCTACAACCATGGTAGTGATAATGAATCAATTTGAAACCCTATGTCATGACAAAGAAGTAAAGGAGGGTTTTAAGCTTGTTGTAGGTTTTATGAAATATGAGGAGAATATAGTGGCCTAGGAGGTGGTGAAATGCAAAGAGCTAATCATATTTAAGATATCCACCTATAAATACATATAAAGACAACCTTTATCCAACCCTAAAAACCTACAAATTTTTGCCTTATTAAGAGGCCTAAATGGTAATAAAACTGCCCTTCAAGATTTAAGGGATCTAGTTTTGATTGGAAATGAGACATCAAGAATTGAGTTTGACATGAACATGAGGAAAACATGCTTTCAAATCACTTTCAAGAATAAGAAGGGATTAATGATAAGTGACTCCATAAAATCAAAATCATGCTGCAGTCAGCCATCAATGAGAAACTATAGCCAAGTAGGGTTTTGTGGCAAGGAGACTAGTTTAGCTCACACAAGGCTTGGATATGGCAATATAATATGAAAAAAGAAAGAAAAGTCACTTTTGAGTTTCAAGACAAGTCTTAAGGATAAAAAATAACCTACAACCATCTTTGAAGGAGACATATAGTGCTAGAGAATGTACCCATAGTCAAGTGCCATGGTCATCAGTATAGTGAGCTAGTCTAAGAGGTCTCTAGAGGGGCTTTTGACCTCCTTAGGGTTTATTGAAGATTTCAAAAAAGAATAATAGCATAAAGAGCCTTCTAATTTCCTTTTTATCTATCACCAAACCCACTAAGGTCTCAAGCATGGATATAATCTATATAGAGGTTAATAGCATGAGAAAACATAGTCAAGCCTATTCAAGGTCTATGATAATAGGAGAATCAAGGAGATATGCTCTACTAAAGTAAACACATGCTAAGTGATATACTAGTGTAAAGTTTTAAATAAAGCCTTATTATTTAATATCAAAGACCTTTATAATACTCACCTACAACCAACACTAGAAGCTCATTAATTTCCCTCAAAAGAAGGTACATTACTAATCATGTTTAAAATGGGGTACAGGAGATCTTGTTTCACTTTGTGAAAGTCATTATGTGTTTGAAAATTTATATAAATTCTTGAAAATGGATAGGGTCACTTCATTATTTCATGCTTAATAATGATATATAGTGCCTTAGAGACTCACCTACAACCCTAATATTGCCATCTATAGCCACATATAGGATAAAGGCACATCTTCAAGCTAGTATGCACATGGATATAAATAGTGGTTCATATTGAGAATATTATTGATGGTTTGGGGTATCTAAGGTGAGAGGTGGACTTTAATAAGGTCAAAACATGATAGTAGAGACTTTCAAAGCTAATATATAGTCAATCATCTTAGAAATCTACACTTATAGCCATACAAAGGTTTTAGCAGTAACACAGGGTATTACAATCATGAAGGAAGATGAGAACCAAAATGATACATATAAATCTATAGATCATAAATGGGTTATGAAATTACTCTCAAAAGACCATCTACAATATATGCCATTGTATGGATTATGCACAGTCTAAGGCCTTAAAAGCTTGAAACTAGTTAATTTGCTTTGAAAGAGATATGTGGAGGGTTTTAAATTGGTATAGATAGTATAAAAAAAATCATTGAATATGAAATTTAAATTAAATTGATCAAACCTAATCAATTTTCACCTATAGCATCATATCACAATCATTTGATAAGCTAAAATGCCTTGTTGGAGGTTAAAGTATGCTTGAAAATAGGGGTAGAGGCTCTTTTAAAACTCTTAAAGAGGATATTAAGATTATTTTGACCTTAAAATATTTATATTAGATGAAAATACCTTCAAATATGATAAAACTTAGGCAAATATGTAGATAGTCCATGCACAAAGGTCATTTTTTAAGGGAAAATTGAGCTTTTTGGGAGTTACAGGTGGAATTAGGACTTGAAATTTGATACAAAAGGTTTTAATGAGTTAGAGAACCATTTTAAAAAACTTAATGGCCATTGGATGAGTGGTGATAATTTTTTTTTTATCTCAGACCTTAGCCTATTCATTTGAGGTCACCATTGGAGTAGACATCATTTGGGAATGCTACATAAGCTTCTAGTGCCAAGTAAAAGATTTATAAGCATGGGAGAATGTTTTATAATCATAATAAAACCTATAATTTGTGTAAAAACTCCAAATTTATACAAACCATGCTCGTATAAGATTTTGTAAGCAAATAGGCATATATGCCAAAAAGGCATTTTTTGACTTTTCAAGAAAAAAGGACTTTAAAAGTGTTTTGATAGCATGGTAGAGGTACTATAATGATTTTTTAATGTTTTTTTAAGAAAGGGAAGATTAATTTTCATCTTGGTGAAGTTTTTTTACTTTTTACAGTTTTATGCACCCTTCCAAGCCACCTATTCAGATGCTCATTTTGTTTACCACATGTGGATTTTGGATGAACACTATTATTATGTTTTAAGGACCCACATGCACTTATAATTAATTAATAATTGAGATCATTTGAGGGGATATTTTTTATGAAAATTTGCTAAGAGCGTAGGTAGTGTAAAATGGAGTCAAATCCCCATAGGCAAATTTTATTCATGTGATAAATTTTCATATATTTTGAATAAGAGCCTAATATTTTTTATATATGTCAGTGGGGTCAATGTTATATGCATAAATGACAAAATTTTAGGATTTGGAGGTCTGTACTTCATGAATCATCAGTTTGAAGATTTAACTTAAAAACCCTCCTAAACCCTTAAAAAATAGTTTTGACTGGGTTTTATTGATATAAAATCACCATGGATCAACCAAAAAAAAATTCAAACATCAATTAAACTGAGAGAGGATTCCATAAATGTAAATTTTATGCATGGAGTTGTACAAATGAGGGAAGAAATCACATTTTTTTATAAAAAGCATGTAAAATGAAGTACAAGTCAGTTCAATGGAATATAATCAATGGATCTCAAATCCTAAGACTTTTTATTAATCTTAAAATATTTATTTTATTATAAATAATCCTATAAATGTCTATACCAACTCAATCAAAATGATTAGTTTGCTAAAACATGAAGCAAAATAGGCGTAGTCAACCTTGTTGACTAAATGACAAAGGTTTTCTCATTAGAATCACATATTTGATGATAAATAAATTTGTTATAGATATAATTAATTATTTTTTTAGGTTTCATGTCTTCTTATTTCAGGTTTAATGGTGACCAAAAGCATAGATTAACCTTTAGGCCTTTTTGGTCAAAATGGCTTAGTTGATCAACTTGTCAAGTTTGAGTTTGGCATTGGATGTCTATTCAAGGAGTTATATTTTGAGTTTAAATTTAAATTTTATATTGTTCCATTAATATTTCATTTTCATATAATTCTTCAAATTTCCCTTTTCATGCAAGATGGATTGAGTTGGAGTTGACAAGTCTTGCACTTTGGTTGACTGGTTGACAAATCATGCATCTATTCTTGGTTAACTTATCATCCATTCCTTTCAATAACTTAAAACTCAGTTCAATATTGAGTTATCCATCCAATATGTGTCATATAATTCCATGAAATATAATTTGACTTGTCAAGCATGGGCCCACTATCTCCCTTCTATGCCAACTTTGAAAGATCATGCAAATTTTGTGGAGTTTGAGGATTTTTAATGAATTTTTTTCATTGTAAAAGGAGTTAATATTGAGTTAGTCAACCAAGACTAAACCTTTTCCCTTTTCAACACCACATTGACTTGGGTTAGAATTCTGACATATATATTGGATTTTTCAAGCCTTTTCTAAATTATTCCTAGAGCTAAAGCAAAAATTATAATCCAGACCATACATCAATAAAGGAGATTTTTATTTTGCATATTAGTTTTGATAGATAATAGAGTGTAATTTATTGTGTGTAAACATATAAGTGAGATTATATCTCCTTTTTTTGGGTCCATTCCTCACCTATTTCTTTCTATCTCACCCTTTATAGGTCATTTGAAGAGGTAAAAAAGGAATTTTGTAATCCAAATTTCTATTAATCCTTCATCTAAAATATTAATTGCTAAGGGAAATATAGGAATTTTATTGATTTGCATGTGTGAATTAGTTTCAATAGCTTCCAAAAGATATACACAATTCAGGTGCATCACCCAATTAGACAAGTTTTCCTTTCAATTTTCCCTTCCCATTTTCATCCCAAAATCATAGTAAATAAGAATTAATTGATAAATCTCAAGAGAACCAGCCCTATCAAGAGGTTTTTCTTATTATAGAGTCACCCACACTCTAATAATTTCCAATTGTATCAGTTGGAGTGAGGGTGTGCTTTACACATCTTCAAGTAGGGTGCACTCTAGACTAATAACAATTTTTAACACACCTGGTAGGACTAACTATCCACACTTTTGAATTATTATCTTTGTATTTGAGTATATTATTTATTTCAAGATTTTCATTTTCATATTTGTATACTTTTCATTCCACCAAGAGTTGTCACAAGATCCTCTATAAAATGGAAAGAAACAAATTTCTCTAAGTTATCTTTCCAATTAGCAAAGAAGAAGAAAGCCTCTCAGTCAAATCCAAATCCTACACCTTCTATTTCCCGTATTATTGCACAAAATCCTCTTGTTCAAGCCAATATTATTTATAAAAATATTATTTTAAATCTTATACCTCAAATGGTTGTTCTCAAAAGATAGGCTTTTGTTGTATTCAATGTTGGTAGTCCTATAAATCTCAATCAATTGGGATGATATTCTAGTTTTTTCTCTAAAGGTTATTCCTTATATCATAGGAGAAAATCCAACAAATCCTATAGAAAATATTGTAGATATTTTTAATCTTTGTTCAATTCATCATGTGATAGGAGAAAATGTAGCAATGAGTTGTTTGGCAACTTCTTTCAAAGGGAAGGCACTTCAGTGGTATAGACGTTTAGCTCCTGCATCAATTAACAATTTTGGAGAAATTTTGTGTAAACATTTTAAAGACAAAAATGATCATATTTCACTTATGGATAATCTTATAACAATTAAAATATTCAATCATGAATTTAGGATGGATTTCAACTACAAATTTTTGAAGACTTGGGACAAAATTCTAGTAGTGATCAAGCCTACACCCAACTATGCTTTTATATACTATCTAAAGGCTCTTAATTTAGGAGTGGCTATCATGATTTAATCCATGTGAGGAAACAATTCACCTAAATATTTTGAATTAGTAATCAAGGATGAAACTTTCTTTATACAAGTAGGCAAGTTATCTCCCAGGCCACCAATGCCTCTTTTTCTACAGATCCATCTTCTTGCTCCAACTATTACTCCAATTCTAGACTCATCAAATTTCCATAAAATAGAAGGTGATAAAAATGATAAATTGGGGAAGATATAGAGCCTTCATAAGGCTCATACTAATAAGTTTGTTACAATAGAGAAGCAACAATCCCCACCATATAGACTATATCAGAATACTAATTAGAATTATCAGTCTAATATGCCATCTTATCAATCCAATCAACAAGGGAAAGGGTATAATTCTCAATAAAGTTAGTATAATCTTAATTCTCTAAGAAATTATATAGCTATTGTGTCAACTTAGAGAAACTATGCTTAAAAAGGATAATGTAACAATCAATGGGATCAAGCAAACAACATGGTAATGGCTCCAACTGGTGAGAGTTCTTATCAATATTTTATGCAACAAAGTTCAATTATTCCTTCATTTGAAAACTAGCCACCTTATTATAATAAGGAAGCCTCTCTACCCTATAGAGACATTCCTTCCTTAACTAAAGCATAAGTTCCCTATCCACAAGGAGACAGTAGTGGTAAGGCACCTACTAAAGCTACATTTGTGAACTTCTAGGAAGGTGAGCATTCTTTTGAGTATATGATTGCAAATCAAAGTCAAGATTTACCTAATATTGATAGTTTAGTTGCAGCCATAGTCGATCTAAGAAAAGAGCAATTGATGAAGGTTTAGGTCTTGATAAGACAACCCCTTATTCTTCTTAGCCACAACAAAAGATAACTACACATGAGTTGCCTTAGAGAAGTTCAAATCAACAATATCATGATCTAAAAGATAAGAATGTGAAAGGGACTTACCTCAATTTACACAACATTTGGGATCTCTTTCTATTCTTAACTTATAGTTAAGGTAAACTACTTCTCCACTCAATATTGTGGATCATATGAATAAGACTTTAGTATCAATTACAATGTGGGATACTCTACTAATCCCAAGATAAAAGGAGTATTTACAAGAGGAGCTTTCAAAGCTCAATATCTCTGAGAAACCATATGAAAAGGAAAGAGTAAGTGTTATCCTAACTAATTCTAATCTAGTTGTTGAGTCTCAACCTCTTAAGGTGACTAAGCCTCCTCCATTTTATCTTTCTATTATCATTAGGGATTGTTTAGTTCATAACTATATGATTGATAATGGGGCTAGTACTTCTATCATGCCCAAATCAATAGCTAATAAGTTAGGATTGCAGTATGAACCCCATGAGAAAGGTATCTTGAAATTAGATGAGTCTCCTACTAAGACTTTAGGTTTGTTGAAATATATAAAAATCATACTTATTGATTGTCCAAATTTTCACCATTTTATAGGATGTTGTTATTGTTAATCTACCTCCATATTTTGCACTATGCCTATCTAGAGATTTCACTATCAAAATAGGAGGTTAACTTTCCTCAGATTGATCATAAATGGTTTTTAGAACTAGGTATGAAATGAAATTAACTATAAGATCTGAGCCTATTTCCATATTTCACCTTAAACCATATATGTCAAATATGTCAAATGTAAATTTCTTTAGATTCAATGAACCATATGGTTTGAGTTTAAAAAGGTAAAAGTTTTCATTATTGACATGAAATACCTTTCAAATATTATTTACCAAGTGGTGTAAGGCTTTGGTAGTCTTTTAAAGGCAAGAATAGACTTTTTAAAGGTAATTAAAAATATTCATTAGTATTTTCATGGAATTTAATGGTCATATAGGCCCTAAACCATCATTCTTCTATTACTTTGCTTCTTGGCATAAAGAGACTTGCCTATAGGATTTTTGATGGTACGATCTACTGGAGGAGAGTGAAAGTATAAAATTTGGGGTGAAGAAACAAGAAATAGAGGGATTTGTGATTGTCTAAGTGGTTTATAAATTGGATTATCCAATATAATTAACCATATAGTTGAAGATAGGTCAAATTCTGCTACCCTACAACCAAAAAGGCAACTATTTTTCTTTAATTTCTCCTCATCTGGGTAGAGTTTCAAGGAAATTGAAATTGTTCAAGGATAGTGGAGAATTTTTATTCCTTTTCATGGCCTCCTTTATCTATTATTTATCCAATTCAAATTCTAACAAATCCCACAAATTTAGCTAATCCAAATCTCTGGGTAGCAAGCTTGCAAGGGTGAATTATATGGTTTAACAATAGGAAGGTAACCTCAAGTTTTCAAAAAAGTTTATTTTTAGGGTATATATCATGATTATCATGAGTTAAATTAGGATTTATAAAGTTATTAGCTAATAAATCTCATCTCCATGATTTTAAATGCCTTAGAAGGCCTAATTTAACATGAATTAAAGTTTCTTAGCTAATTGTAAGGTTTTTTAAGAAAACAAAGTTTCAATTTTGGCTCTCCTCCCCTTCCCAAATGGCCAACAAAGTCAGGTGGGATAATTTTCATTTATTCATCTTTGAATACTATCCTCATCCTTGTCTTATCATTCTCCATTATTATCCTTCACACTTCCATTCTATTCATCTCCATCTCACTGTTATATCACTATGTTTTCACCTTTTTCCATCCTCCTTTCATGTCCTTTCATCATCTTTCATCCTCAATTCATGGTCATATCACCTTCATACCTTCTCCTTTCCATAGTTTCATGTTTATAAAGAGCTAATGGAGTTTCAAGGTCAACATGATCATGCGAAGGAAGATTATGGGTAATTCAAGGTCACATACAGTCATGATAATATACCTATAGGCACTCACAAACCTCAAGAACTGGTTGATCATGACATAGGCATAGAAGATGATCACTTTATGATTAAGGAGGATATTATGCATATCACAAACTTCAAGAGGGTCTTTAAGGATATAAAATTACCTATAATCTTAAGTGCACTTATAGGCTTGTGTCACATTTCAAGGACGCCTAATTGTATATGTTTTGGATCTTGGAGGGTTTTTAGAAAGTGAGTGTGTGGTAATAAAGATACTTATAATTGTTTTGAAAGAGACTTTCACATGAAAAAACATGGAAGAAGAGGATTTTAAATTTTCAAACAATCTTAGATTCAAGGAAAAATTTGTACAGGTCTGTGTCACAATTAAGCATTAAAGGAAGAATTATACCTATGAGGGTTATGGTGATACTATTTAGTGAAAAAGTACACATGGAATCAAAGAAATGACTTGGATGAGGTCAAATATCACAAAGAAATTTAAAAGGTTTTTAGAAATTAATGAAGCATCACGTTACAACTAATACAAAGATAACCTACAATCAATTCAGGGCATGCTAGAGCTAATAAGAGGTCACAAAGATAAGGGAGGTTTCCAAGTTTTAAGACTTTCAAGAGAGGTGGTTGAGTTTTGGAGATAATTTGAATTGATAAGGGAATTTTTCTCATCATTGGCACTTTGCGTTTTGTCAAGCTAACCAAGCATTATCAAGACCTTGGACCCTAATCCATACAAAGCCTTGCAAGTATTTAATGTAAAATGAAAGGAAGGATTATTGGAGTGATTTGTTCATAAGTGTAATGACATAGTGGCCTAAATATTTCAATAAAGTAATGGTGATCATCATTAAAGATAAATATAGGGAAAAAACAAGTAATCCCTTGAATAGGGATAATGAGTAACTAATAAAACCTATAGGTAGCCCTAGTGGACCCTCAACCAGTCTATGTTGTGATGATTTCAAGGTATATATGGTAAATAAGTGAAATTTTCCATGAATAAATATATCAAAGTTTCAAGGCACAATGAGAATTAAAGTTAGAATTATCATGAATTTGAAATGGAAAAGAGTTTAAGGTTGAATCAAGATACAAGTTCAATCCATACAAAGTGATATCACATAACCCATTTTCAAAAGGTTGGGATATAATCACTCCTAAGAATGGTATTCTACGGCTCCAAAGATGGCCCTTTGAGGTAGACAATCAATTCATTATGTTCAAATAAGAAGAGGTATACCAAATCAACATGAGGGTTTAAGAAACCATGAAATTCAAAAGTCCAGTCATATTCAAAAAGACCCTACAACCATGGTAGTAAGAATGAATCAATTTGAAACCCTATGTCATGACAAAGAAGTAAAGGAGGGTTTTGAGCTTATTGTAGGTTTTATGAAATATGAAGATCATATAGTGGCTTGGAAGGTGGTGAAATGCAAAAATATAATCATATCTAAGATATCCACCTACATATACATATAAGACAACCTTCAACCAGCCCTAAGAGCTTACAAATTTGTGCCTTATGAATAGGCCTAAATGGTGATAAGACTACCTTCAAGATTCAAAGGATCTAATTTTGATTGGAAATGAGACATTAAGAATTGAGTTTGACATGAACCTAAGGAAAACATGCTTTCAAAGCACATTCAGGACTAACAGGACTTAATGAGAGGTGACTCCATCAAATCAAAATCATGCTACAGTTAGCCATCAATGAGAAACTATAGCCAAGTAGGGTTTTGAGGCAAGGAGACTAGTTTATCTCACACAAGGCTTGGATATGGAAATCTAATTTGAACAAAGAAAGATAAGTCACTTTTTTATTTCAAGACAAGTCTTAAGGCTACAAACTCACCTAAAATCATCATTGAAAGAGACCTATAGTGCTGTATCAAGTACCCATAGTCAAGTGCCATGGTCATTAGTATAGTGAGATAAATTAAGAGGTTTTAGAGGGGTTTTTGACATCCTTAGGGTTTGTTGAAACTTAAAAAGAAGAATCATAGCATAAAAATGCTTATAATCTCCTTGATATTTATCGCCAAACACTCCAAGGTCTCAAGCATAGCTACAATCCGTATAGAGGTTAATAGAATGAGGAAACACAGTCAAGCCTATCTAAGGTCTGTGATAGTAGGAAAATGAAGGAGATATACTCTACTAAAGAAAACCAATGATAAGTGATAGACTAGTGTAAATTTTTAAAGAAAGCCTTGTTATTTAATATCAAAGACCTTGATAATACTCACCTATAGCTAACACTAGAAGCTCATTAATTGCCCTTTAAAGAAGGTACAATGCTAATAATTTTTGAAATGGGATTTAGGAGGTCTTGTTTCACTTTGTGAAAGTCCTTATGTGTTTAAAAAGTAATAAAAATGCTTGAAAATGGATAGGGTCACTTCATTATTTCATGCCTAATAATGATCTATAGTGCCTTAGAGACTCACCTATAACCCCCATATCACCATCTACAACCACATATAGGCTAAAGACACATCTTCAAGCTAGTATGCACATGGATATAAAAAATGGTTCATCTTGATAAGATTATTGATGGTTTGGGTCATCTAAGGTGAGAGGTGGACTTCAATAAGGTCAAAGCATGCTAGTATAGAGTTTCAAAGCTAATATATAGTCAATCATCTTAGAAATCTACACCTACAACCATACAAAGGTTTAAGTACCAACATAGGGTATTTAAAGCATGGAGGAAGTTGAGAATAATAGTGATACATATAAATCTATAGATAATCAATGGGTTATGAAAGGAATCTTAAAGGACCATCTATAGTATAGGCCATTGTACGGATTATGCATAGTCCAAGGCCTTAAAAGCTTGAAACTAGTCAATTTGCTTTGAAGGAGATATGTGGAGGGTTTCTAATTGGTATAGATAATATAAAATAACATTATTTAAGATGAAAATTCCACTAAATTGATCAAACATGATCAATTTTCACCTACAACAACATATCACGGTCATTTGAGAAGATAAAATGCCTTGTTAGAGGTCAAAGTATGCTTGAAAATAGGGGTAGAGGTTATTTTCAAACTCCTTAAGAGGATATTGAGCTAAATGAATATTATTTTGACCTTAAAACCTATATATTCCCTAAAAATTCCTTCAAATACGCTAAAACTCAATCAAATATGCAAATAATACATGCACAAAGATCATTTTTGAGGGAAAAATTGAGCTTTCTAGGAGCTATAGGTGCAATTAGGACTCAAAATTTGATACACATGGTTTTAATGATTTGAAGACCATTTGAACAAGTTTCATGGCCGTTTGATGAATGGTGGTACTCATTATTTTGTCTCAGACCTCAATTTGTTTGTTTGACGTCACCATTGGAGTAGACATTGTTATCAAATGCTACAGAAGATTCTAGTGCTAGGAAAAAGATTTATAAACATGGAATAATGTTTTTACATCATAATTATACCTATAAATAGTGTAAAAACTCCAAATATATACAAACCATGCTCATACAGGCTTTTGCAAGCAAATAAACACAAGCTAAAAAGGCATTTTTTGAATTTTCAAGGAAAAAAGACTTTTAGAATGTTTTTATAGCATGGTAAAGGTCCTATAATGATTTTTTAAGATTTTTTTAAGGAAATATTAATTTTCATTGTGGTGAAGTTTTTTACCTTTTGCAGTTCTATACACCCTTCCAAGCCACTTGTTCAGATGCTCATTTTGTTTACCACATGTGGAGTTTGGGTGAACACTCTTAGTGTATTTTGAAGACCCGTATGTAATTATAATTAATTAACAATTTATATCATTTGAGGGGCTGTGATTTATGATCAATTGCTAAGAGCGTAGGTAGCCCATAATGCAATCAAATCCCCATAAGTAAATATCATTCATGTGATAAATTTTCATATAGTTTCCATGGGATCTCAATATTTTTAAATATTTTAGGGGGTTAAATTTGATACAAATCAATGAAAATGGTTTGTATTTTTTAGATATGTACTTCATGGATCATCAATTTGAAGATTCAGCTTTAAAACCCTCTTAAACCCCTAAAAAACTAGTTTTGAGAAAAGTGGATTTTATTGATATAAAATCACCTCAAATCAAACTAAAACCTTTTAAAATATAAATTAAACTCAGATATTATTACATAAATGTAAAATTTATGCATGGATATATATAGATGAGGGCATAAATCATGTTTCTTATAGAAAAAAGTATGTAAAATGAAGTACAAGGTAGTTCAATAAAATATAATAAATGGAGCTCAAATCCCAAGAGTTTTTATTCATCATAAAATATTAATTTTATCATAAATAATCCCATATGTTTCCCTACCAACTCAATCAAAATGGTCAGTCTATTGGAAAATGAAGCAAAATAGGCCTGATCAACTCTGTTGACTGAATGGTGAAGGTTTTCTCATCAAAATCACATATTTGATGATGAATAAAGTTGTTTAAGGTCTAATTCATGTTTTTTAAAGGTTTAATGGATTATTATTTCAGGTTTAATGGTCAAAATGGCTTAGTTGATCAATTTGTCAAGTTTGAGTTTGGCATTGGATGGTTATTCAAGGAGTTATATTTTGAGTTTTAACACCAATTTTATATTATTCCATGGATATTTAATGTTCATATAATTATTAAAATGTCCCTTGTCATGCAATATGGAGTGAGTTGGAACTGACTAGTCTTGCACTTTGGTTGACTAGTTGACAAGTCATGCATTTATTCTTGGTTAACTTGTCATCTTAGCCTTTCAAGCACTTCCAACTGAGTTAAAAATTTATTTATCCATCAAATATGTTGTGTATAATTCCAATAAATATAATTTGACTTGTCAAACATGGGCCCACCATCTCCTTTCTATGTCAACTTTGAAAGATCATGTAAATTTTGTGGAGTTTGAGAATTTTTAATTAATTATTTTTTATTATAAAAGGAGCTAGTGTTGAATTAGTCAACCAAGATTAAACCTTCTCCCTTTTTAATTACACATGAGCTTAAGTTATATTATTAACATATATATTGGATTTTTCAAGCCATTTTTAAATTATTCTTAAAGCTAAAGCAAAAATTATAATCTAGACCATACATCAATAAAGGAGATTTTTATTTTTCATATTAGTATTGATAGATAATAGAGTGTCATTGATTGTATATCATCATATAAGTGAGATTATATATCCTTTTGGTATGTCCATTCCTCACCTATTGGTTTCTATCTCACCTTCTATAGGTTATTTGAAGAGTTTAAAAAGGAATTTTGTAATCTAAATATCTATTAATCCTTCATATAAAATATTTATGATTAGGTTAAATATAAGACTTTTATTAATTCACATGTGTGCATTCGTTTCAGTAGCTTCCATATGATATAAACAATTTAGGTGCATCACCTAATTAGATAGGTTTTTCTTTCAAATTTTCCTTCCCCTTTTCATCCCAAAATCATAGTAAATCAGATTTAATTGATAAATCTTAAGGGAACTAACCCTATATTGAGGTTATTCTTAGCATAGAGTCACCCACACTCTAAGAAGTTCTAATTGTATCAGCTGGAGTGAGGGTGTGTTTTGCACATCTTTAATTAGGGTGCACTCTAGAATCATAATATATATGATGTTAGCATAAATGAAAATGAACTTACAATAATAACCTGTGTGACCAAGAAAGGTGTGGACCTTGTATTGAGTGGTTAAATCTGAGATTTAAACAATAACTATAATCTTGGTTGGATCCACAAGTAGTCCATCCAACAAATTATGTACCTTAACAGGATCTTAAAAGGTGTCAAAAATATATACTTCTTTAGTTTTGAGGAAATTTGAAGTTGCTAATAGTGCTCAAGCATGAGGCACAAATTAGAACTATTATTTTACACAAAAATTTACATGTTCCAATAATCTAGATAAACTTGAAAAAAAAATTTGGATGAAAGATTTAAAGGCTTCCACCACAATGTGAAGAAGATTGTTGGTGCATTATTTAAGATAAATGCCATAACATTGTATGTAAAATACCCTAATTCAATGGAAAAAGTTGTTTTTCCTTATCTTCCTTAGAAGTTTTTACTTGATGGATTGAAAATTCATTAGTGAAGGTATAGATTTCACATCCAACAACACCTTCTAAAATATCCTTTGTGAATGGTGTTGGGAATGGTTTTGTGACACACACAACATTAATCTATCTATAATCCATGTAAATTTATATTTAGACATATTTATTGATGATAATTACCATTGGTATAATCCATTTAGATTCATAAATGGGAGTGATATCCATAGCGTGCAACATGCCATCAATTTCCTCTTTAATGTGTGTACACAAATTAGGATTAATTTGATGTGTTCACTTTCTTAATGGTCAAGAAAACTCAACCAATTTGATATGAATTTCTCCCAATGTTATATGCACTCCATCTCTATGTAGTTGTGTGGTAAAATGTCCTCATACTCTTATATAAGTTCATATATTTTGGCTAATTTTGCTTCAGACTAGTGATTTCCCACAATAGCCATCTTGGGTGTACCTTTTATCCCAATAATATATTGAACTATTTAGATTTGCATAGAATATGGTTTATAATCTGATTACATATTATCTCTAACATTCTCACCCCTTATTCCATAGGCAAGTTTAAGTGATCGAATGTCAGATTTGGTGGATCAATGTTGTTAGTGCCCAAAATTGCATTAAAGCAATTAAGCCATTTTCAAATGTAAATGCCTAAGTCTAGCCTAAGTTGAGTATCAAAGCATAAGTCCTTATCCCAATTAATTTTTTCAAAGTTTTCTTTTGAAAGGTTAAGTTCATGTTTAAGTGGCTAGGTAATTTAACTTGGTCTTTACTTAGTGTATTTCTTTCAAGCACTTTGCATCAGGTATTCCATTATGTTAATTTAGTCTTTACTTGGTACAAATCCATTATGGTCTTTTAGAAAAGGTGTTCATGCAAATTTTCCAAAGGCCATATTATTTTGGGATTTTTGTCCAAAAAAAAGCTTGAAGGGATATTTCCTTTGTTTTAGGTAAATTGTAAGGATTTTTTTATTTCAGCTATTTTTTTAACAAAAAGTCTGAAGGATTATTCCTTTCGGCATTTTGTCTACATAAAAAGTTTGAAGGATTATTCCTTGGGAATTTTGTCTACACAAAAATCTTGAAGGGATAATTAATTTAGGCATTTTGTTCACAAAAAAACATTAAAGGGTCATTTTGCCTTTGCAAAATCTCCAAAGGATCATTTACTTTAGGAATCTTTCCCTTAATTTTTTTTGAAGGGCACTTTCATAAGGGTCATTTTTACTTTGAAAAATCCCCAAAGGGTCATTTCCTTCTAGTATATTTATCTTGCAAAATTTCTAAAGGTAACTTTCAGTAGGGTCATTTTGTGTTTGCAAAATCCTTGAAGGATCAATTATTTTGGGCATTTTGCACTTGTAAAACTACTAAAGGGAAATTTTAAGATATATAAAGGACCATTCCAAAATACCAAAGGACAATTATTTAAGGCAAGTTCCCTTGACAAAAAATATGAAGGGTATGTGTAAAAATCCTGAAGGGTACTTTCAACAAATTTGTTGCACAACAAAAGTCCTATTTTGTTTAGTCATTTTTCTCATGAAAAAAGTTTGAAAGAGTTGCATTTTTTAGGGAAAAGTGTAAAGTGTAAATTCTTTGGAAAAAATTCCAATTTCAATTTTTGTGGGGAAATTATGTCAGATAAAATGTCCAAAATAATTTTCCTGGTGAAGACAATAGGACCCAAGTCTCAATTTTTTTGATAAAAGCAAAAAGGTCCAGTTCCTTAAGAAATAGTACAAAAGACCAATTTATTTAGGGAAATTATTTTGGACAAAATGTTTAAAATAATTATTCTAATGAAGGTGAAAATACTTCATGGAAATTATCTCAAACATTTTGTCTAAGATAATTGTCCCAACAAAATGTTTAAAACAATTGTTTCAGAGTAAGAATGCTAAAGATAGATTGTTAAAAAGAAATGTTTTAAGACAATTGTGTCAAAGATAAAGGAGATAAATACAAAAGGCCTAAGAAAATTCTTTCAAAGACTAAAAGGTCAAAAACTAGGAATTATTGCAAGATAATTTTCTTAGTGAAATTGATGCTAAGACAAAAAGCCTACAGACCAAAGTCTCGATGAGTAAAGTCCTAAAGAAACTTGCCTAAATTTCTTAGGTGTGATGGTCTCATGGACATATTTTAGTAGGCACATAGACATCAATTTTAAGGCACAGTAAGTAGTCCTTGGGATTTATATGTTTTAGGATAGTCGCACAAGCCTCAATTTTAGACCCCGTGAAGTAGTTATTTGTTTTTAAATGGAGGTAGATCCAACACCATGCATTTTTACAAAGTAGGATGATCCAAAAGTGCATGATCAAAGCTAAATAATGAAAGGAACCTAGGATAGGTGTAGTCATGATAAATGTCAAGCTCATGGGGCATGATTTAAAGATCAAACACATTCTTGAAGACCAATGGTGCATATTCAAGTGCACATAATCTGATATATGATGCATATTAATTCAATACTTTTCAAAAAATCCTAGAACAAATGAAGGGCCACCACTTGGTAAGAGAAAATTATCCTAACAAGATTGATATAGTAGGATGTAAAGAGCTTGTGGAGCTACCAAGTGGAACCATTTTGGTACAAGACCTATAGATTGCCAATAACACTCCACCCCTCAAATCATGATCCAATAGAGTGTGTTTACTCATCCCAACTAAATATGATATTGTGTAGCTAATGTTGAAAAGTCAAGGACCCTATGATCAAATGAAAAAATAAAAAGTGGCATGGTTTCATGCCACAAATTATAAATTGAGCATCTCATGCAAGATCTACAAATCATGTTTGCCTAGGTAAGGATGATCTAATGATGGGAGTTGAGGTGGATTTTTCGAAGGGATCAAATTACATGAGGAAGTGAAAATTGTCTCAGATTAGAGCCAATCAATCGAATTAGTCACTCTTAGGCCCCATAAATGCCTAGTTTGATCTGATGTGGCATGCAAAATGTTATCTTATGGTAGGCTTTGGTTTAAAATCTAAAATTGATAGTTCTTTAATAAACACGGAAATGATTCAAAAGTGTAGGAGAACATCTAAATAACATTCCAAAGCATATTTTATTAACAACTATGGATATTTTCTATTTTCATCACATCTAGAGATTTTCAATTGTAATCAGCACAAGGTAATGGTCTTTCCTTGGCATACACAAAGAAGATAATTTCTATCCAAAAGTTTCCATGATTTGTAATCAATCAATAGGAGAGAATTTCTAGATAAGTTCCACATGAGGAAATTTTTTTTGGCTCTTCAAATGATTTTTTCCCTCTTGCTATGCAGGTGAGGAGTCAAGAGCATCTCTAGGTGGTTGCATAAGATGACAAATATTTTCTCAAGCCTCCACTATGAATTTTATTATCCAGATCATGAACTCACTAGCATCTTTAGTCAAAAGATAAAATTTTTGTTGCAAATATTCATCATTCCTTGTAAAGGTAGTGGCAATAATGATTCTTTTCTTACAAGTGGATGAGGATGTTAGGTGTAGAAAATGGTATATTCCATCTAGAAGTATCTTGATAGACTTGAAGGCTTATTCTACAATTTTGAAAGTTACAACCCCCAGTTATAGATTCAAATATGTATGAATAGGGGTTTTGTCCTTTGTTCTAAGGTTTTTTTTGGATGTTGGTTATGGTAGTTCATTATTTTAGGAATCCATTTTCTCCAAGTCTAGGTTTTGTAGAGATTTTGCTAGGATCAATTACTGTGTGTAGATCTTATCTCCCTTGCTAAGTTGGTTGAAACTATACAAACATTAAAATATTTGAGAGCATGTTTATTTTTCCCTTGACAAAAGAGCAATCTCACCATGCTTGTCTCCATGATAGCATTTTTAAGTGTTGATGTTTGTGATATTTATTTTTCAAGTTAATGAAAATTCTTGTGGTTCTTCTTGTTTCTTGTTGATGAAGTGTAGCAACCTATTTTACAAATATTATTGAATAGATATCTTGTTTTATTCCCATTACTGGTTGTCATTTGGGGCTTCAATCTGGGTTATAAATCCCTTTCTACATTATTTTAAAATTTGTTGCTGAGTAACTTGATATGGCACCACAGGTTTATGTATTCAATAAGGAAAGACATTTGAAAGATTAGTTTCAGTTTATGTTCTATTATCTCAAGGATCATTTAGTGTTTACCATTATATTGCATTTGATTTTTTTTCTACATCTTTACTAAGGAATATTGTCATGAAATACTACTAGATACCTTGCTATTTGGAAACCATTAGCATAACACCCTCATTTTTAATCACCTAACTTGTCCGATCTTATCCTACCCTATAAATAACACACCCTATTTCATACTATAAGTGTTACTTACCTTCAAAATGTATAATATCTTGAATATTTGAAATGTTTTTGTAGTTTGTGCTTTAAAATTCTAGTGCTTTAGTTTTCCATTTAACCCCTATTGTTGAATATTTTATAGAATGAAGTTTATAGTCATCCCCTCATCTATCTTTAGTAGCTTGTGTATGACATAGAGAATTTATGCATTTCATGTGACAACCTTTCATAGGTTGAAGTGTGTAAACTTGGCTATGCTCTTGTCATATTTGTCCCTTGTGCCAAGAATCCCCATGGAGATTGAATTACAAAATCCATCCATGTGAGCAAGATACCCCATAGGTTCTCTCACCTTGGTTTAGGCATAGCCAAAAGTATCATGGAGTTAACCATACCATTTATAGGTACCTCTTAATCATTTTATACATTTAGTATAATCTTGATGCAAAACCCTTCCCTAGATACAATCCAATTTTAGTGGATTTTTCATCTTTGTTTTCCATTTCCTCTTAAGTGTTCAAGGTTGAATGTACAAGATGTACAACTAGAAACCAACACATTTTTGACACCAGTTTTAGGGACTAAATTGAGATTCTAGTAACTTGTCTTGTTGGGAATTATTGAAGAGAGCTATGATTATTTCATCTTGTGAAGTTCTCTATTGTTACTATACTAATCTGACTATCTTCACTGTCAACATTGTAACACTCTAATAGGGATGTGATAGGAATTATTTATGGTTTGAAAATTTGAAATTTGTTGATTCTATTATAAAAAAAATGTTAACATAACATGTTTTAGATTAAGGTAAAAACAGGTTTTGAAGGGACCCCAAAACCCTAATACAAAGAAAGAAAGATGAAGCATTTACGACCACAGGCAAAACCTAAAACCTACTACAAATAAGTAAAATAAACAAGTTTTAAATGGACCTGAAACCACAAGTCAAAACCCAAGTTTTACATAGACCTGGCTACACCATAGTCAAAAGATTATAAAAAACTAGGAAACAGGACCAAAAAACACAACCAACTAGAAGAACCAGGCTATTCTTCCAGTTCCAAAATCATTTTCACTACTTCCTTACATTTCACAGTAGTATCCTAAATGGTATTAGCCACTGACATGGCTCCCTCTTGCATAACTTTCTTTCTTGAGCTCTGTCTCATCCTCTTGCTAGGCCCCCCCAAGGATTTGATCTCCTCATTAGCTCTTTTTCCAATATTAATAGCTACAACACATATGTTAGATGTAACTTCCTCCATTTTCATTTTGATCTCCTTGATGAGTTCCCTTAGGTTGTTCTCATAGTCTTTGAGCTTGATGGGGATGTCTCTCATCTATTTTTCCATGTTATTGATTTTGTTCCAAACTGCCTTCTAGTTGTCTTCCATTATTTCCATTTTCCTTTTGAGATCCATTATCTCCTTAAACATCCATGAATCGAGCTGGAGGATAGCCTCTACTTTGCAATTAACCCATCTCGTAGGTGTGTGCCTTTCATCATTCTGCCTTTTATCACTCCACTCTTCTGTGTTCTTATTAGGACTATTCCTGCCTTCTTCAATATGATCCTCTCTTCCCCTTTGATTATGTTCCTTAGTTTCAGCTTGAACTCCTAGGTCCATTTCTTGGTTGTCAGCCTAAACTGTGTTTTCCCTCTCATTTATCGAAATAGGGTCCTTAATAGGGTCATCCAAGACTTTATCATCCTCAAACACTTGTTGGTTTTCCTTAGAGTCATCTTCACGATTTTTCAGACTCCTCTATGTTGGCTCCTTCTTTCTCATTCTTCTCTTGAACTTCTTCTTCCTCATTGGAACTTGTATTCCTGCTTTCTATTCCACCCTCTTCCTTCAAGCTTTCCTCCCTAGACTTATTAGTTCTCTCCCACTCTGTGTCCTCATCAACATTTTGATTCTTGACACTAGGGGGCTTGATTTTGATTTTATCTTTCCCTTTAACAATTTTACTCTTGTTACTCCATGAATCCTTGTGTTTCCCTAGATAAGGGTTCATAACCATGGCCTTGTTCTTGCAATAGCCTTCAATTATCAAAATTAATCCTTCATGTAGAATATGACATGTTTCCTTCTTTCTGTGAGCAAATAAACTTTGGAGCAAAGAGAAACGTAGATAAAAGGGAAAGGAAATTCTTACTTTGTGTCTGAAATGAGTTAGGAATACAAAGTGGAATTTGTGGACTCTCTTGCTTCTTCCATTGAGTATGAAGTACTCCCAAATACAGCATAAGACATCCCTCCAAATTCCCTTAATCTGTCCCAGTTCAAAGAAATCCCCATTCTTTTCCAACTTTTGCTTTTCAATGTCCATCTTAGGGAATTTGCAAAAGGCCTCATTTGAAATGCTAGTCTGCTTGGAGAATTTTATTCATTCTGTAGGCAGCCCCGTAACCTCTGCTATAAATTCCTCTATTAGATTCACTGTGATGCCATGCAGAGTGACCCTATCATCAATCCAATTTTTGAAAAAATCCATTATAATATGAGGTTTTGAACCATGGAGCCTTTCCATGTAGTTCACAACCTTCCCTCTCTGCAGGATTTTCTAGACATCTTGTTTTGCTCTCCACTCTTCACAATTTTTGGGTTCCTGCTTCCTTGGTTCTCCTTTCCTTACGTGAGCCATGCAGATTTCCTTTGATACACAATCATTGTAAACTATACAATGATCCCACCTACTACTAATTTGGTTCAAATCTCACATTTTTTTAGGCACGATCAGGATCCGCTTCTCATTCTCGAGGGCCTTCCTTTTTAATGATTGTAAAAATTTCTCCGTGAAGCCACTCCTCTAACTCATTAGTTTTCTATTACAAACTAATATTTCCCTCCTTTGCATGAGTTACGTCATGATGAATGATTTCTCTAAGATCCACATTCTTTTTTAATGTTTCTTACCACCTCACTTTGTGTCATGTTCGGACTGCATAATTTGCTAACCAATCTGCAACTCTGTTAGCTTCATGGTAGGTGTGGGTAATTGTTACTTTTTCAAAAATTTTGATTAAAGTTTTCATTTCCATCACCATAGCCTCTATAGTCCATGACACAAAATTTTTATTGTTTAGAATATTTATGATATTCAAGGAGTCCCCTTCCAGCCATAATTTAGAATATCCCAAATCCACAGCTAGTTTAATGGTTTGAAGGGTAGCAGAAGCTTCGGCAATATGACAATTTGACTTTCCAGCAATATGACAATTTTACTTTCCAATGGGGATAACATTAGCATCGATTACATTTCCCATATGGTTTCTCAAGACTCCTCCACATCCTGCATTCCCTAGATTCCCTTTAGCAGCTCCGTCAAAGTTTCCTTTAATCCACCCTTGAGGGGGGACGTTCCAAATAACATGTTGAAATGTGTTTTTTCCCTTTTGAACATTATTTTGAAAATTCTAATGTCTTTGTTCTCTATCTTATTAAGCTTTAACAAGTTTAATTTCATCATGTATCACAATAGTTTGTCAATTGTTATATTCTAGAAGTTTGATTCTAGTGATGACTCCAAATTTATTTTCTAGTTTAGAGAAATATTTGTGCCTATTATAAATATTATTTTAAATTTTAGAATTGAGAATTTTCTTATTTGAAAAGTTAGAAGTGCTGAGATCATCTTTCCAAAGTGACCTATCTAGGAAATTTGTTCCACCCTTAGGCATTCCTCAAAGAAGAGGGGGACAAGTATAGAGGCCTATTAAAGGGAAATGATTAGCTTTTAAGGGTTGTCTATATTTTGATAATCTTGAGATATTTTTTGACTCCCAGTTATTGAGGACTATCATAGCTCTTCTATTGATTCTGAAACACATAGTCTTGTTTATTTTCCATCTCCTTCTCAACCAACTAAATCCCCTCTCAATTCTAATCTACCAAGTCTACCTCATTCACCCCCTCATATCCATTTTACATTTATTCTTGAACCTATTATTGAACCAAACATGAGGCATAAGGACCAATATGAGAATGCACATCTTACATTCTATGTTCATAGATTTAGACCTATCAATTTCAATGAAATGGAATTATATCCTAATGAAGTCCCAAATGAAGTTAGGAAATGTCTCCCAAAATTGCAAGGGAATAATGTAGTGAGTGGTGATTAGCACCTGAGGGCCTTCCAAAATATTATTGAAGATTATGAGGTTGAGTATGAGGATGTGTGCATCAAGTTGCTTGTACATATGCTAGAGGGAAATTTTTGTGAATCATTCAATTCCCTTCTCATTGGATGTATTTATTCATAGAAAGAGATGAAAAATGTTTTTAGAATTTAGTATGGTGCTAGGATTGATCTAAGGTTTTCTTGGTTGAATTTGAAAATATCAAAAATAATTCTAATGTATAGGACTTCAACACCTGATTTAACAAGACTATGATGCAACTACCCAAAACCAACAAGCCCAGTGATAAAACATGTTTGACAAAGTATTACAATGAATTTGATAAGAAAGTTACATATTATTCGAGGGATAAGGCTCCTAATAAACTATATTTGTCATTCAATATGGCCATCCAAATTTAGAACAACATACAGTCTATTTGAAAGCCAATGAACAAGAGGGCTGATGTGAAGCTGGTCAATCTAGAAAATACATAGCCCATGAAGACAACCAAATTGGAGGAAACTATCAAAACTTTGGCCTCTACTATTAAAACAATGTCATATAAGTTGGATAGAGATAAAATAAGGGTTACTCATGTGTCTAATATCTACAAGTGGGCTCTAAATCTGAATCAAACATAAAGGGGGACTGCTTTCCATAATCAAGATATTGATAGAGGGAAGAGGCCTTCACATAAAGAAAGAACAAAAATAAATAAGAATAAAGGGGTTGGAAAGTAAATGTTTGACCCTTTAAACACCAAGGTGAATGATGTAGATTGTGACACTGATGTTGATTGATGTGAGAAGTGTTTCCTTCCACATCCCCCATGTGTTATAGTTGAACCGATTGTTGAAGATGTATATGAACTTGAGTCTTCATCCTTTGATGATGAGATCTTGATGTTCAATTATAAAATCCCCTATAATGAGATAACTACCTCCATGTAATTGTTCAGTGATATTATTTTTGATCAATATTGGAGTGTAGTTGAGAAAGTAAGTGTACCAACTCCTGAATTTGTTTGTGATGTCAATATGGCACAATCATAAGAATTTCCCATTCATGATTTTTATTTCTTACATTACATGATGATCAAGAAATATGATGGTAGGATTTCATTAGTTGAGGATAGGTAGTTGTTAATTAATGCATCAATTTCCAAAGAGGAGTATCACTTAAGAAGCAAATATTAGGATGCTGCTCCTCAAGACACTAGCTCTACAAATTCTAAGGGAGGGGATGCTAGTAAGGATTCTTAGAAAACTATATTAGTCCCTAAAACTTCTAAACCTATACCTATTTTCTAAGCTACTAATCCAAGAGGTGTTGCATCCAAGAATAAAGTAACCATATTGTCTAGTATCCCTAAGGGTGTTAATGAGTTCAAACAAAATACACCTTTGAAGGATATTATAAAATATTCAAATCCATCCCAACATACTCCACTTTAGAACTTGAGTGATTATATTCTAGTTGAAGGTGTTGTTACTCTTCCACCAAATATTCCTCTTTCTTAGTATATAATATGTGATATGGCCCAAGTGTTGAGCCTAATAAAAATCACTATGCCACTTTTTGAGTTGTTAAGAATACTTAAACATAGGAAGAGAGCATTTGATTACTTAGAATTTGGTGATAATTAAGATGTGAATGAAATAGAGTTATGCCAAATACCCTCAAAAAGTGATGAAGAATCAGAAAAGGTTGTTGAAATTTCTCTGGAGGTTTATTTGGGGATTGTATTGGTAGAAAGTCAACTAAATTTATATCCATTTTATATGAACTTGTTAATCAATCTTCTGATTATTCATAACTACATGTTTGATTATAGAGCTTATTGTAATGTGATGCCCTTAGGTCTCCTCAATGAGCTTGGAGTGAATATCATGTCAGCATTTGGAAAGTGCTATGCCATGGACTCATGAGAGGTTCTAGTTGTTGGACAAGTTAAGGGGTTGGTGGTATAGTTGGTAGTGCATCCAAGAAAGTATCTAAATATGGATATGGTAGTTATATACTGCCTACCTAAGTGGGATATATTGTCATGAAAATGGGATGCTAGCATGGAAGTGTACAAATGGACCTCTTGTATGCCACCATTATATTTGAGGGTAAGATGGTCAAGCTTTATAGAGAGCCAAAGATGCTACATGTGATTGAAGATCTAAAACATGTTCTTAATGAAGTGTTGTACATGGATGTTTAGCTTGATAGTTTTGTTGGGAATGTTAATACTAGTGAATAGCCTATTATTCTTGATGTTGAACCTAACAAAGAAAATGCAATTTGGAAGATGTGTTTTGATGGATCTTTCTCCAACCTTAGAAATGGAGTTGGTGTTGTCTTCTATGCCCCTAATAATAGATGCTTTATGTTTTCTTTTTAGTTTTCATTTAAGTACACTAACAATAATACTAAGTATGAGGCATTCTTTCTTGGTTTAAGGATTGGCCATGAATATGGAATTAAATGTTTGATTGTCAAGGTTAATTTTAAGCTAGTGGTAAATCAAGTTTGTAGTACTTTTTCTATAAAAAATAAAAGGTTGAAATAATATCAAAATGTTGTTTGGGATTTTCTTGAATTTTTTGATGCATTCAATATATGTTATCATGATAGGAGTTTCAACCAAAAACTTGATAGACTTGTAGGGTTAGGTGCTTAATTTAACATTGCAAATACAAGCCCTAATTGTTAGTATCAAGTGGAGGTGCTTTTCAGGCCTTCAATCCCAAAAAATGTTCATCATTGGTAGGTATTTGATGATGATGAATAGATTAAGAGGTTTTTGAACTATGAGGCTGAGTTCTACGATCATCTCATAGACTTAGAATCCATGATTTAAATTTGTGATGGAAAAGAAAACTTGTTTGGGAAAGACATTATTTAGCTAAAGAAAAATATGATCCCAAGGGGATTGGTGATTTTGGAGGCATATTTTGATAGAGTTGATACAATAAAATTGAGATACTCATTCATTTCAAAAGACATGATTGAGTTTAACTTAGGTTCTCATGAGAATCCATGGAAGGTTTGTATGGGTACACACCTAAGTGCAATTGAGAAGAAAGATTACATGCAACTTCTAAAGAAGTACTAGGATTATCTAGCATGGTCTTATTTTGAGCTAATAGTATATAGGGAAGACTTGTTTCAACATGTCATCACATTATAGCCTGATATCAAGAATTTTAAGTAGAATAAGAGACCCATTAACCCTATCTTGGCCACTAAGATGCAAGATGAACTAAAGAAGCTAAGGGATGGTGGTATCATTTAACCCATTAGTATTCATCATGTGTTGCAAATTTAGTCCCTATAAGAAAGAAAAATGGCAATATTTACTTGTGTGTGTATTTATGAAATTTAAACAAAGCTTATTTAAAAGATAATTATCCCCTACACAATATGGATAACCTGCTACAAAGCATTACTGGATCAAAAATGTTGTCTACTTTAGATGACTTCTTAGGGTACAATCAAGATATGGTGAAAGAATCTGAGAGATCCAAGACTATGTTCATAATGCCTTAGGGAATGTATATACATATGAGGATGCCTTTTAGGTTGATAAATTCTAGTGTGACATTCTAACAGGATATGGACATTGATTTTTATGTATAATTAACCATTTCATCATAATGTATCAAGATGACATTACTATGTACTCTAAGACTAGAGGAACATTTTAGTCATCTAAAAAAGGTGTTGATTAGATATAGTGAGTTTGGGATTTCTATTAATGAAAATAAATGCCAATTTGGAGTATAAAAGGTGAATTTGTTGGGACATATAGTGTCTAAGGATGGTGTCATTATTGAACCGAAAAGGGTCGAAGCCATTGACAAAGTGCCTATCCCATATTCCAAGAAAGGAATTCAGTCTTTCTTTGGACAAATTAACTTTGTAGGGAGGTTTGTGTCTAATTGTGTAGAGATCAATTTTCCTATTAATTATATGTTAAAAAAGGACCAAACCATCAAGTGGGAGGAAAAGGCCATGTAAGCATTTATTGAAATCAAATGATCTTTAAAGTTTATCCCTATTTTGGCTAGTCCTGATTACACAGAGCCAATCCAGATATTCTCTTTTGTATTATACAATACTATTGTAATTGTTATTTTAAAAAATAATGAGGATGGTCATGAACAACCCATATCTTTATTTATAAAAGCTATTAAAGGTATTAAACTAAACTATACTATCATGGAAAAACAATATTTTGCTCTTTTAAAGGCTATTAAAATGTTTAGGCCATATATTTTGAGTTTGAAGATTGTTGATTATGTCTCATATACCATGGTGAAGGACATCTTGACTCAAGCTAAAGTATCTAGCAAGAGATGTAGGTGGGTCAATAAGTTACAAGAGTATGACATGGATATCCAAACCACCAAGCTAGTAAGGGGGATGGGTCTATCCAAGCTTATGGTTGAGACCAATTTGCAAGATGTTGAATTAAACACTATTGTTTTTAATTTTGATGATTATTTGAGTCAATTTAACATGTCTCCATGATATATAAATATTGTTTAATACTTGAAAAATATAATTTGTCCCCCTCACTTAGACAAGAATCAAAGAAGAATTCTTAAGCTTGTGTCCTAGAAATACCTCTTGACTAAGGATGGACTAGCATGGAATAATTTATATGGGGTTATCCTAAGATTCATGATATAAGAATAAACTATTAACCTAATTGAAGAATTTCATAGTGGAATATGTGGTGGTCATTTTGTGCTTAAGGTTATAGTTCAAAAAAAATTGAGAGATATTTATTAGTGGCTATTACTATTTAAGCATGTTGCATAGACAATCAAAAAATGTGAGAAATGTTAACACTTTACTAGGAGGATGAAAGCTTTAGGTTATCTTCTCTTGTATCCTATGATGATTGAAGGATAATTTAGATAATCGAGAATGGATTTCATTAGATAAATTATTTATTCATCATATTTTGGACATAGATAGATACTAGTTGTAATTGAATACTTCATGAAATGGGTTGAGGAAGTCTCTAAGAAAAAGAAATGCACCAAAGTAGTAATGGATTTTTTTCTAAATTATATTATTTATATATTTGGTGTGTCTGTTAAATTTTTTACCAATAATGCTATAAGCTTTAAAGCTAAAATTTTAGTGGCATTATGAAAAGAGTATGGGATTGAATTAACCTATGCTTCTAATTATAATACTGAAGGGAATGGGCAATTAGAATCAACTAAGAAGAAATTTCTCAAGATCATTACACAAACTTTAGAAGTAAATAAAAAGAAGTGGGGTGAACAACTAAAGTTTGCCTTGTGCACTGATGAATTATGGCTAAGAGAGATACACGTAGAATCACTTTTGAGCTTACTTATGGAACTCAAGTGATTCTACATATGAATGTATAGTTTCCCACCTATTAGCTCATGTAATAATTAGGGGATGATGAGCAAATCAACCACTATGAAATCAGGATGAACTAGATTATTGAGATTGATGAAATTTAAAGACAAGCTCATGAAAGACACCTTAAGTTCAAGGATAAGTTGAAGAAAATATTTGATAGGAAGGTCACACTAAGAACCTTCTAAGTAGGTGATTTGGTTCTACTTTGGGATAACAGGCATGAGGAGAAAGGAAAATATGACAAGTTTGATGCCATGTGGATGGGTCCCTACTCCATTGACTACTAAATTGGTGGGTATAATTTATTCTTGAGAGACTTAGATTGTGAAATAATAGAGATACCAGTCAATGGTATACATCTAAAACACTTCCTTGATTAAGTCTATTTGTAACTATGTACCATATTTTATAGTATTTTATTGCTTTGTCCTTCTATTTCTTTTGTTACCCCTCTACTTTGGACCATATTTATATAGTTTCCATTTGTATTCTATTGCATCTTTATTTCTAGATCCTCTTGATCTATTTTTTCAAAATTACCATGATTTGTTGAGATTTCATGAGTGTTTGCTAAAAATTACTAAGTCTTGACTCTGTGGACCAATGGATTTGTACCTGGTCTTACATTCTAGGGTTATTTACACACCTGTAGGGGGTATGCATCCCCAAGTGAGAGCTAGAGTTGGTTCCCAAAATTGGATCAAATTAATTAATCCATTTTCAAATTTAAATTTCTAATTATAGCCTAAGTTGAGTATTAAAACCTAAATCCTTGGCCCAATTACTATTTCAAAGTGTTCTTTTGAAAGGTCAAGTTCATTTTTAAGTGGCTAGGTGATTTAACTTGGTCTTTACTTAGTGTATTTTCTTCAAAAAATTTACATTAGGTATTTCCTTATGTTAATTTGGTCTTTACTTGGTACAAATCCCTTAGAGTATTTCATAAAAGGTGTTCATGAATATTATCTAAAGGCCATATTCTTTTAGGCTTTTTGTATGCACAAAAATATTGAAGGGTTATTTCCTTTGTTTTTGATAAATTGTAAGGAATTATTTATTTCATCCAAAGTGTTTACAAAAAGTATGAAGGATTATTCCTTTGGGAATTTTTTTTGCACAAAAAGTCTAAAGGATTTTTCCTTTAGGCATTTTGTCTAGACAAAAATCCTAAATGGCTAGTTCCTTTAGGAATTTTGTCTACAAAAAAACGTCCAAAGGGTCATTTTTCCTTTGAGAAATCTCTAAAGGGTCATTTCCTTTAGGCATCTTTCCCTTGGAAATTTTCCAAAGGGCACTTTTATAAGGGTAATGCAAAATCCCTGAAGGGTCATTTCCTTTGGGTATCTTGCCCTTATAAAATTTCCAAAGGGAACTTTCAGTAGGGTCATTTTGTCTTTGCAAAATCCATGAAGGATCAATTATTTCTATCATTTTCCCCTTTTAAAATTATTGAAGGGCACCTTCAAAAAGTTTGAAAGTCACTTTCAAGAGATCTACAGGACCATTCCAAAAGGTTGAAGGGTAATTCTATAGGGTATTTTCCCTTGACAAAACTTCTGAAAGATATGCACAAAAATATTAAAGGGTACTTTTGGAAAATTTACTGTAGAGTATAAGTCCTATTTCCTTTGAGAATTTTCCCATGGAAAAAGTTTGAAAGAGTTTCATTTTTTTGATAAAAGTATAAATTTCAAATTATTTGGGAAAAATGTGAAGTTCAATTTCTACGAGGAAATTATTTTCAAGAAAATGTCTAAAATAGTTATCCTAATGAAGATAAAGGGGTCTAGGTCTTAATTATTTTATAAAAAGTGTAAATGTCCAATATCTTTGATAAAAGTGCAAAAGACTAATTTCTTCAGGGAAATTATTTTGAACAAAATGTCTAAAACAATTATTCCAATGAAGGTGAAAATCCTTCAAGGAAATTGTCTTGAACATTTTGTCTAAGATAATTTTCCTAACAGAATGCCCAAAAATATAGTTGTAGAGAAGGAATATCAAAGATAAATTATTTCAAAGAAATGTTGTAGGATAATTGTGCCAAAGACAGAGGAGCTAAAGAGAAAAGGCATAATAAAATTATTTCAAAGACCAAAAGGCCAAAAATAGGGATTTCTTGTAGGATAATTATCTTGGTGAAATTGATGCCAAGACAAAGAGCCCATAGACCAAAGACTTGATGAGTAAACTCCCTAAGAAACTTGCCTAAATTGCACAAGTGTGATAGTTTCATGGACATCTTTTGATAGGAACTTGGATGCCAATTTTAAGGCACAACAAGTAGTCATTGGGATTCAAATACTCTAAGATGGTCATGTGAGTGTCAATTTTAAAACCCATAAAGTAGCTATTTATTTTCAAATGAAGGCAGATCTAATGACGTGCATTTGCATATAACAAGATGATCTTATAGTGTGTGATCAAAGATGAATAGTCAAAGGAACCTAGGATAAGTGTAGGCATGACAAGTGTCAAAATAGAAGGGAATGATTTAAATATTGAGCACATTCCCAAAGATCAATGATGCACATTAAAGTGTAAACAATTTGATCTACAACATGTATTAAGTCAAGACTTTTTAACAAATCCTAGAATGAATGTGGGACCACCACTTGGCAAGTGTGCATTATCCTGATAGTACAGATAATGTAGGATGTAGAGAACCCATAGAGATATCAAGTGGCACCATTTTAGTACAAGACCTATAGATAACCAGTAATCATCCACCCTTTGGATCATGATCTAATAGATCATGTTTTCTCATCCCAACTAAATCTGCTGATGTGTATCTAATGTTAAAAATTTAAGGATTTTGTGAAAAAATGTAGAAATAATAAGTGCCATGACTGCATGGCATAAATTACAAATCAAGCATCTTATGAAAGATATATGGCTCATGTTTTCTTGGGAAAGGATGATCTAATGATGTGAGTTGATGTGGATTTTTCAAAGGGATTGGATTGAATGAGGAAGTGATAAGTGTCTAGATTGGAGTCAATCAATAAAATTAGTCATTGTTAGGCCCCATAAATGCCTAGTTGGGTCTAATGTGGTAAGTCAAATGTTAGTATATGAAAGGGTTTAGTTTAAAATATAAAATTGGTGATTCTTTCATGAATGTGTAAATGATTCAAAAGCACTGGGAATGTCTAACTACCATTCCAAAGAATATTTTATTAACGGCTACTTATATTTTCTATTTTCATCATAGTTGAAAATTTCTAATTTTAATCATCACAAGTTAATGATCTTTCCTTAGTGTGCACAAAGAAGAGAATTTCTATTTAGAAGTTTCCATGATTTTCAATCAATCAATAGGAGAGCATTTCTAGATAAGTTACACATGAGGAATTTTTTTTTTTTTTGGCTTTTTAAATAATTTTCTCCCTCTAAATGTGAAAGTTAGTGGCCAATAACACCTCTAAGTGGTTGCATAAGATGACAAATATTTGTTTGGGCCTCCACTATTAAGTTCATTGTCTATATTATGAACTCACCGACATCTTTAGTTAAAATATCAAAGTTTTGTTGCAAATATTCATCATTATTTGCAAATTAGTTGAAATAATGGTTCTTATCTTGTAAGTGGATGAGGATCTTAGGCATGGTGAAGGGAATATTCTAGATAAAAGTATCTTAGTAGACTTGAAGGCTTGTTCTAAAAGTTTTCAAGTTATGACCCATGGTTTTGGATTCAAAAATGTATAATTAGGGGTTTTGTACTCTATTCTAAGGTTTTTGTTGGCTTTTGGTTGTGGTAGGTCATTATTTTAAGCATCCATTTTGTCCAAGTGTAGGTTCTATAGATATGTTTTTGGGATCAATTGTTGTGTGTAGATATTATCACCCTTGTTAAGGTGGTTGTAACTATATAACCATTATCAAGCTTTGAGAGGATGTTTATGTCTCCCTTGTCAAAAGAGAAATCTCACCATGCTTGTCCCCATGGTAGCATTTTGAAGTGTTGGTGTTTATGATATTTATTTTTTAGTTTAATGAAAATGATTATGGCTCTTGTTGTTTCTTGTTAATGAAGTACAAAAACATGTTGTACAAATATTTTTGACTTGATATCTTGTTTTATGCCCATTAATGGTTGTTATTTTAGGCTTTGATTTGGATTATAAATCCCTTTCTGCATTATTTTATAATCTATTATTGAGTAACTTGATAGGGCACGCTAGGTTTATAGATTCCATAAAGAAAGACATTTGAAAGATTATTTTTAGTGTATGTTCTAATCTCTCAGGGATCATTTGGAGTTTACCATTATATTACATTTTAAGGTTTTTTTACATCTTTACTAAATAATATTATCATGAAATACTTCTAGATACCCTACTATTTATAAACCACTAGCATGCCACCCTCATTTTTAATCACCTAACTTGTCTTATGCTATCCTACAATGCAAATAACACACCTTGTTGCATACTATAAGTGTTACTTGCCTTTAAATTTCATAAGATCTTGCATATTTGAAATATGTTTGTAATTTGTGCTTTAAAATTATTGTACTATAGTTTTCCATTTGGCCTTTATTGTTGAATATTTTTAGAATGAATATTGAAGTCATCCCCTCATGTGTCTTTAGTAGCTTGTGTATGACATAGAGCATTTATGCATTTTGTGTGACAACCCTTCATGTGTAAAGTGTAAAAACTTGGTTATGATATGGTCATATTTGTCCCTTGTGCTAAGATTCCCCTTGGAGATTGAATTAAAAAATCCCTCCATGTGAGTAAGCTACCCCATAGGTTTTATCACCTTGGTTTAGGTAAAGCCAAAAGTAGAAAGGAGATAACCATACCTTTTATAGGTTCCTCTTAGTCATTTTATACATTCAGTCTAATATTGATGCAAAACCCTTCCCTAGTAATAGTCACATTTTAGCAAGTTTTTCATCTTTGTTTAAAATTTCCCCTTATGTGTGCAAGGCTAAATGTATGAGGTGTATAACTGGGAACTAACAAGTTCTAGTACCCTCATCAACTTGACATACAACCTTTTTCTTACCCTACAATATTTATTCCCTATGGTCATATTATAAGTGGGATTCAGGTTCCAATTGAGTCCTTATGGGAGTAATAAGTCCTTGGAATATGGAAAAAGCATTATTACTTACACCATGCATGGTCCATAATATATATTAACCTAGTTCATGATCACCTACTACTACTTGATGTATTTATTGTAGGGATAAATTTAGATATGATCATGGTGAAGAAAATAAAAACTCATGAACAATCACCATTTAGCTACAACAATGACTTTTGCAAAGCTCTATGTGTTTATTACAAGACTATGTTATGGAAATTTAAAAGTTTGGAGTTGAATCTTGCATTCCTCACTAGACTAATAACTATTTAGGGTACATGAAAATTTTCATTACCCTCTCTCATAATTTTCAATCTTGTATTAATTTTTTTAGATCCTATAACAAGCAATATACAAAATCTTAAACAAGTATTTTAGGACTATGTATAAAACAAAAGTTTTAATTTCTCATTACTAGACAAATGAATTCATAACATACAAAATGGGTTTATTTCATTAATTATATATTATATATCATACTGATCAATATTTCAATCACTTTTATTAGCCTCCAAGAAACATTTTAGTCATTTTCTTGATTGACTATGTCCAAAACAAAGTTCTCAGACTTGAGAACTCTTTTCCTTGGGTTATCCCAATATTAAACACAATAAAAGACAAATTTGGGGTTTATAAGGATTAGTTACATTTTCAAGTCTATTACAAAATTATCATTATTACTTTCATCCTTTATTGATATATGATAAGTATTTACAAATACAGTCCATTGTCATACCATTGTTCTTCATGGACAATACTAGTTCTTCTCTTCTTGCTCCATCTCCTCCTCTCCTCTTCGAACCTCTCTCATCCTATGAACTTTTACCACACGCTCTCACTCTTACTTACATGCAAATCATCCTTACATTCCTCAAAACATGCAAACCAACTTCTATTTTTGGCCACTCCACATATGGAGGACCTTTTTCAAACATTATACAACGTTGGATGTCACATAACACCTCAAAAAACCCTTTAAATCTAATTTAGGATTTCAAATTTTTAAAATTACCATTTTGATGGGAAACTTATAGAATTAAAATAATAAATAATCTAATACTCTTACTAACTCCAAAACGTTATAGGGGGGAATTTAAAACACTTCACACTCAACCTAGATAAAAAATTATTTAAATGAATCATCAAACACACTAACACCTCAATTTATCTTGTGATGCTCTGCTTCACTTCAACTATGTAAAATCATACTAAAAATGTCTCTAGATCATCAAACCAATATTATTTCCTTTTAGACAAGTATGTTATACTCAAAATACTTCATAGTTTTGTATCCAACCAATTTTTATGATCTCATCCCCATTCTAAGTAAAGTTCAATTTTTAAATTCTAATTATCTTCATGTTTTAGCCCATATGTTTCACATGTTAGTGGTGTGATAAAATATCCAAAAAGATTCATATAAATGCATAATAGGTCTAAACCTATTTCATATCTAAAAAGCACTTATCAATCATATATATATTACTTTCACATTCAAAGGAATTACCTTATTCTTTCTAATTCAACCATCAGTCAATGATCATATTCTAACCAAAGTCTAAAGCACTCAATCTAGGTCAAAAGTTTCCATTTTCTAAGTGTCAAAAGTTAGATTATAATTTGCATTCATCAAAGGAGCATTATTGCACACATACACCTAATAGAGATAAATATATGTATTTTGAGTTCCCTTTTTGGATTATTCAATATGTAGGGTGTGCTCAACCATTCATAAGGGATTGGTTGGGGTCAACTCGACCCATTATTTTTCCCTTTTTTAGACATTTACCTAGTTATAAAAGTGAACCTAGGGTTTCAAGTAGAATGAGATAGTTTTCTATATATCACATGCATAATGTCCCTATATATATATATATATATATATATATATATATATATATATATACACACACACACACACACATTAAAATAAGGCACAACGACTTGTACTAAAATAAATAATCAAAATTGACATAAAAAATATAGTAGGATATAGATGTTAACTATCTCAGTTCAGTCTACAAGTAGAAAATTTTATCCAAGTACATCCAATTAGTTCCTAATCCAAGAAACTCTTGTTCCATTTACCTACCCTTTCTACCACTTACATTTAGTCTCAAACCTACAAATTATATAAATATGTTAAATTTCTTATTCTCTTAAGTATTTTCTATTTATATCAAGTACAATTATTCAAATCAAATTATGTATTTTACATTCACACTAATGTTTATTACTATGTTTTATACAATATAAATTAGTGAAAAGATTTATCTTATTGGGTAACATAGTTCAAAAATAATGTAAAATAGGTTATATGATCTCACATTATAATCATTCAATCCATTCAATATTTTGTCCAATAATTTTCTAGCATCATGTTCAATTTATATTAGTAAGAATTATCCTTATACATAAATTGAAAAACTTAAGGATCCAATGAACCAATCAGAGACTATGTACATTGGTATAAGGCCATGTTTTCTAATATGACAAATCCCATGGATGAAAATGAGTTACAATATTTATTTAATAAAATATTATTTTCCCCTATCCATTATTCTATTATTTTCAAGAGATTCAAATCATTTAATGATTTATGCATTAAAATTATAGATTGAGAAGTTAAACTCCTATATTTTAATAACCAAAAATATATGCTTAATGCTTCAACAAATTAAATTTCAAAGTTTTAAATCAAACCAAGTTACAAGGCTAAAAAAAATAAAACTAAAAATAAGGCATAAATAATATATAATGGAGTGTCATAGCTTACTAATCAGCTTGTCCAATCCAATCAACAAAGGGGGCACTTTTCACAATTACCTAAACTTCTTAATAAGTTCTTTTTGAATTTATTTGAGTGTAACCTTATATATCTCTCTTAACCAAAATAGGATGATATGAGTTCTCCTCTACCTGAGGAAGATGATAGTAATTATATTTTTAATGCCATAAATGTGAGGGGCATTCTAAAAATATATGTTTGGCATTAAGAAATAATATCTAGGACCTCATTAATGATAACATTATTAAGTTTAACGTAACTAAGAATAATTCGGGACCACAAATTAATGGAAATGTAAATTTGAAAATATTTTATGATCACTTTACAAATCATGCATCAACAAAAATAAAGATTAATTATGATGTGAATATGACTTACAACACATCATCCTCCTTTGATAATAACTAAGTGGATGGTATTATTAGTACAATCACAATCATATTAGTATAATGACTTATAATTATATTTCATGATAGTGATATTTGGGATGATGATATTACTTGTACATCATCATGTGTATGAACCTATATCAATTTGTAGCCTATAAATAGTGTCATGGTAATCAAGTGTTCATGTGAAAATATTTATATGATGATAATTTTTAATATTATTGGATATACACATAAGGATTGGATTGATAAAATATATATAGTGAAAGGATTTGATGTCAAAAATAATAAACCTCTTGCATACATTGTATTACCACTTAAGATGGTTCCTATAGTGATAACTAATTTATTCTTAGTCTTACCAAGAATAGGGTCATTTTACTTGTGAATATACCCTTGAATACATAATATCCATGTATTACCATATTTAATATATATATGTGCAAAGTACATACATGATAGTAGGGTGATAATAGTTTCATGTATGCTATATGAGCATCCTATTTAGCCATATATGTTTCATCCTCCACCCCCACCACCACCATAATTAGCTATAAAACCTACTTAGGTTTATTATGCATAGACAATTCAGAGGAAGGCAGTTGATTATCCTATATCACAAGTAATTTAATTCCCATTATAATATAGATTTATTCAAGACTCATGACAACAATTATCTACTCCACATTCTAATCTAGTCTAATAGACATATCATCATGTTCCACATCAAATACAATGAAATGTTTCTCCTACTGTAAAATAGATTCTACAAGATAATATGTTACCTATAGTTGTTAATCATACATAAGATCCTATAATTCATGATGATGATGATGGTTACATTACAAAATAATATCATTTCTTAGATTCTAATACAAATACATATGATAATATTTACTCATTTTAGGTGGCCATTCCCATGATGATACAAGACCTACATATGACTATCCATTTTATGGGATAGTTTATTAGCATTTTTATAAAATAAATATATTTCAAAAATACCAAAAAAATGTTAGTAAAATCATGTTAGTGATCAAATTATAGTTTGTATGGATAATATATTGAGGTGAGTATAATATATAATAATGTTGTGAGTGATTTCTGAGATCAAATCACATAGATTATCTCTCAATATATATTAGGAGTGTTTTGATAGAATAATGGGCTTGCTATTAATATGTGGATTGTTAATAAAGATATATTTATTTATTATATTTGTGGGATGAGTGTTGAATCCTAGAATAAAGGAGTAGTAACACTTATATATGTGACTTCTATAATGAATTGAATAAATTATAGAATAATTTAGTGTGAATTTTATTATTATTTATTGTGTATTCATATCTATCATCATTTGAATTAGTTAAAACTTTGTATAAGATATTTTAATTTATATTAGTGGTATCAGAGTGGGTCTTTATAATGAAAGGTTAACATAAAAATATGGGTAGTTGATTTATGCTTTGCCCTTGTACATTAGGAAAAATAATTGTTAAATAATTTATAACATAGTTTAATTTGTTTTTAAGGTAGATTAAGGATGTCTTCAAATTTTATATTAGCTATTTTAAACCCACTTTAGTAATGGGATTTTTTTAGGGTATTTATTTATGTTTTTGAAGCAATTTTTTATTATACATAGGTTTCACAATAGTGGTAGCATCTTGAGTTAGTAGTAGTATTTGATGTTTTATAGGTAGCATTAATTTAGCACATACTAGTTATACCATAATAGATTGGATTTGTATTAAAGACAATAGATTTGAAAATACATATCAAAGAATATGGGATTGAGATGTGTAGCACAAACATCAACAATAATAAGATGACTATGGAAGTTTTAAATTTGAAGCCAAAGTTCCAATGGATATAGTCCAATATGTTTATTTGATAAAAGTATTACAACATCATGATATTATGTTTATTGGTTAAACACTTATAAAACAATAATTTTTAGTTGTTGGTTATACACTTCTAAAACCATTATGTTTGGCTATTGGTTATCCACTTGTAAAACCATCATTTTTTATTGTTGGTTAGCGACTTGTAAAACCATCCTTGAGGTTGTTGGTTTTCTTGATAAAATCAACCAAATCATGAGAAAGCATTAAATGACACATTGTAAATATGAGATTGACTTTTTACCCATGTTCTCACTAAGAGGTGAATGTTAGAAAAAACATGTTAATTATCACATTATAGTTTGTATGGGTTAGGAAATTTAGGTGAGTATAAAATATAATAATATGTATGAGTGATTTATGAGAATAAATCACACATATTATCTCCAAAGACATTAAAAATGTGTTGAGAGAATAATGGGATTGTTATTATTATGTGGAGAGTTACTAGGGATAGACTTATTGAGTATATTGTGGGATGAGTGTTGAATCCTAGAATAAAGAATTAGTAACACTTATATATTTGTAAACAAGTGTCCTAAATGAAATGAATAGATTATAGAATAATATAGCGTGAATTTTATTATTATTCTTTGTATGTTCATCTCTATCATCATTCGAATTAGTTGAAACTTTTTACAAACTCTTTTAATTTATGTCAGAAACATATATTCCAATACCAAGACATAAGTAGGACATGTTTTCTAGTTTTATATTATTCATTTATGGTATTTATCACACGTTTCACAGATTACATATCATTTATAATATATACATTCATTTAAAAGCATATTTTAATGAGGTGTAGGACATACATGTTATACATAATATATTGAGGCATAAATACATGACATTCCTATATCCAAGGGCCATGCTAATGTTGGTGCCTTATCATTCCATAGGCTATATTTTTATAAGTTATATCTTTCTATGGCATTTTATTTTATAATATTTATCTACATTAATTTATTACACATATTTATATTCCTTACATTTATACATTTCATGATATACTACTTCATTATGTTGTGGCATTGACATAGATTAATGGTGCAGACTGGTTTAACTTATTCTATGCTTTGATATTATTATTTCATTTCATATAGGCTAATCATTTATTATGATTTTTTTAGATCTTGTCATAACGTAAGACATTAATTGATCAAGTGTATCATTGTATGCCTCTTTTTTTGGCCCTAGCCTTATCTTTTTTTATTGATTTATTTTTAATTATATGAGTATTTATTTGGGAACTTGCTTGATTTTTACAACTATTTTTCATTGAAAGTTTAATTATATGGCATTTATTTATATGTGTGACATTTTATTGTCCATTATGTGTGACTTTCAGTTTGTGTGACATTTGATTATCCATTGTGTGTGGCCCTTTGTTTGTGTGACATTTTATTTTCCATTATGTGTGGCCATCACTTTATGTGACATTTGATTGTCCATTTTGTGTGGATATTTCCTTGTGTTAAATTGAGTGCTATTATTTGATTTATTGTATGCATCATTTCCATGACACTATGTACTTATGCATGCATAAATCTATGTTTTTATACTAATATTATGGTGTTGTGATTCATATCATGCACCTTCATACTTAAGTTACTATTCATTAGTTATATCTTTAATGATTGCTACCATATGAATAATTTATATACCTATCTTCAAATAACACATGTGTGCCTTATGTTATATTTTTTAAATGACCTTGAATGATATATTCATACTATGATGACATATTGTCCACATTTTAACACATGTTTTTAAATGATTACAAATTTCTATATAACATGATGTGGTTAACTCTATTATTTTGAGATGAATAACTCAAAGGCTACATTCCTCACCTCAAAAGGGAACATATTAGTGGGATTATCATAGATATTGAAGAATTTATTGTAGATATTTCAAATTTTGAGACAAAATAAATGATTCATAGATTTTATATTAGTTTAGATTATTAGTTTGGTTCAGATTATGGGACATATATTTATAGATTGAGAAAGATTTAGGGGCATATCTAGTGCATATTTAAACATTTTAATAGAACATGAGTTATAGTTTTATATATGTAAGACAAAAATCCATATAGATGTATAACATTATATATCATGTTGGCACTTATTGGATCAAATTATGGGGCATGAAAATTGTTCATGCATACACTATTATAGTTTTCTAATATGACATTGATGTGACACTCATAATAATGATAAGTAAAAAATTGAAATCTAAAAGTTCATAAATAGTGCTTCATTGACCCTAAATGAGACTAATATAGGTTTCCCCTTTCATCTTTAGGCTCAAAATTAGTTAAATGAGTAGTGCCATTGAGATTTTGTGTCACTCAACAGACTAGGAACTACTCCCTCTTCACGAGGGTTGGTGAATTTAGTTTCCAAACCCATGACCCTTAACTTATTAAATTATAATTATAGCATGATCAAACCCAATATACAATGATTCATAAGGAATCACATCTCTAAATTTTTTAAGGTAAAAAAATAGTTCACCCACTTATAGGTGTATTCCTTAATAGTTAAATTTCAAAAGTTTCATATATCAAATTCATTTTAGATATCATTTCACATATGGCCATTGATTTTTTCACTGTTACTACACATTTACATGAATAAATATACACACTTGTATCCTTCTCCCAAAGATAAAGTATGTTTTACACACTAAGTTACATATGTTTATCATTTTACTCTATCATTGTTTTACTTTCAATACTAGAATAAAAGGGGGTATTTTTAGACATTGAAATAAATTTTTAAATACTTTTAAATGTTACACTTAAACTATATCTAGTTCACATGACCTATGCATACACATATGACACTTACAAATCATTTTCTCCTATCCACTTGCCTTTTATTGGCTCAACCTTCCTAATTTTTTATCAATCACCTACAAAAATTCCCTAGTTTATGCCTAACTTATCCATTATCATTATAAGATTGTCTCTAAATCAAATAAATATTTTTTTCTTTCATATGATTACCCATGAAATTATTGATGCATATAACTATAACTAACACTGTGCCAAGTAATAGTCATTTTTAAAAATCAAATTATCTTTGTGATTCAACCCATACATTTTTCATGCCATTAGTGTGATAAGTTTCCCAAAGAGATCCATATAAATACACTATAGGTCTAATCCTATTTCCCTATCTAACTTTATCAATCAAGCCTATTTTGTCACTTACACATTCAAAGTTACTTCCCTAAACTTACCAAATAAAAAATTTGTCACAATGAGTAACCTTTAGCCAAGTTTAAAACACCTAAAATAAGACAAGTTTGCCATTGTCAAGTGTCAAAAGCTAGATTACAAGTTACATTCATAAAAGGATCATTATTACAAACATATACCTAATTGGGATATGTTAGGAATGGTGAAGAAACATTCCAACCCAAGATTTTGAAGTGTTAACAACAAAAACATCAAATAAGGGAGTTGCATATAAATGATATTCAGAGCAAAACAAGTCAAATGTTATTCATAAAATGAGATTTTTAATACAATGGAGAGCCCTTGCTTAACTAGGCAAGGTAAAACTATAATCAATACTAACTAGTCAATGTTGGAAAATTACACACATAGGACAAAGTAGGAAAAAGATGAAATACCTAACTACTAGTCTAGCAAACATGAGAAATACATACTCCAACACCCACCCCCTCAAGTGAAGCTAGGGGATAACAATAACCAAAACAAAGTGGCATATCCATAGTATGAGTCTACGAAACAAGGCTTGATAAGGTACTCATTTACAATATATATCCATGAAAATAATAAGTAAGATGTCTTCATAGACACCCCCCAAGGGAAAATTCTAAAAATATCAATAATGTTATACAAATCAAGGAAACAAGGTGATGTAAAAGGCTTTATGAAGATGTTTACACCTGTTATTAAGTCAAAATGTAATCTAAGCTAAGAAACCCATCCTAAATGTGATGATGAATCAAGTGCATATGTACCTAAATGTTCTTGGTCCACTAGTGCTCAAATGAATTGCAAGATATGTGAATTTCACTCTAGTTATCACAACAAAGTAAAAAAGGTGAATCCTACATGAATCCAAACTCTATCAATAACTAATGAAACCAAAAAATTTGTTGACTCATTAGAACTATTTCCTTATACTTAATATCTATAGATGAAAGTGTAATATCCTACTACTTACATGATGAAATAATAGGTGAAGAACAAAGATAAAAGATGTATTCATAAGTGGAACTCTTGTCATCAAGTGAGCTTACCCAATTTGAATCACTGTACCCAACCAACTGAGTATAACCCCTGGTGTAATGTAATCCAGAATGAGTAGTGCCTTGCATATATTGTAAAATACTCTTGGTAGCTTAATAATGACTATCGAAGTGTCATGTACAAACCTACATACAAGACCAACTACAAATGAAATGTTGGGGTGAGTATGGGTAAAATACATAAGACTCCCATCCATCTATTAATACAATATAAGATCATAAAGTGGAGTAGTACAAGTGGTAGTGAGAGTCATTCCAAACTAAAAAGGAGAGGACTTAGATTACAATCAACCATGCCAAAATACTAAAGAAGATCAATGGTGTACTTTTGCTGACTCAAATAAATCCTTGTTTTTGACTGTGAAATATGTAAACCAAGGAAGAAATTCAAAATCCAAAAATCTATCATGTCAAACTATGCTAAAAGTGCCTACTGAATAGTCTAAATCTAAGATGATGAGCTTCTTATGAGAATCAAATCATCAAAATATAAGATCAGTATAATAATGTCCTCCCTAATACACTAAACATACACTATGGGATCAAAGTGGAAATGAAAAAAGATAGTGGATAGAATAAATAAATTGATATTCTCATACAAATCCCAAGGGAATTTTTTAAGATTGTAAATAAACCTCCTAAATTGATAAATAAGATAAGAATAGTGAATAAACTAGGTAGGCTGCTCCATAGAGATTTCCTCAAGTAAGTCTCCATGTAAGAAAACACTCTTCACATCCATCTAATACACTAACCAACCCTATGATGTAGCAAGAGAAAGTAAAAATTGAACAAAATACATCTTGGTAATGGGCATAAAAGTCTTAGAGTAGTCAATACCTTTGACCTATGAGATCCCTTTTTTAACAAGACATGTCTTATACTTATCAATGGACTCATCATCTAGATACTTGGTGTGGAAAATCCACTTGAAACTAACTAACTTTATTCCCTTAAGAAGAGTGAACATATCTAAGTGTGATTCTTCATGAATGAAGAATACTCATTTGTCATCACATCATCCCACTCCTCTATCCTGTGATCCTATGAAAAAGACTATGGATCCCTAAATAATGCCTGACATAAAATTCTATTACCCTTAGAATGTGCATGACTATGTTGAGTGGGTGGAAGATCCTATATGAAATATGAAGCCTCAAAATTTATATTACAATCCCACCTAGGCATAGTGGCAACATCAGTGTGAACAAGATCATCAAAATCTATAACCTCCTTAAGAATAACCTAAACTATATCCTCAAAGAATTAATTCTAAAGAAGAGGTGATGAATGATCAAAATAATAATAATTCATGGAATAAGATAAAGAGTCATGACATGTGAAGAGTTCATCAAACTATACATGTTATAACATGAACATCATGAGTATTGTGATCTAAAAGATGATAAACGCTCATGTCCTCATAATAATTTAAAAAAATCAAATGTTTGTTCTTATTATCAAATGATTTCCTTTTCTTCTTTGGTACAAACTTTAAAACAAGGCTCCTAAAGACTCAAAAAAATGAGACATCAAGCTTTATTCCCGACCAAGCCTCCGTTAGAGTCAAATGCTCAAGTGCTCTATGTGATGTAAGGTTTTGAATGTAATTTTCACAATTAGCTACTTTTACTCAATAGATAAGAGTTAAATATTTTGAATGATCATGAAGTTAAACATCTCCTTCAATGTTTTGTTCTTCCATTCTACTATGGATTATGTGTAATAAAATGATGGTGAACAATACTATGAACTACTAAAAAATTAGAGAACTCTCAACTAAGGTACTCCCCCCATTATCTATTTAAAGCTTATTGATGCAACTAAAAGACTATTTATTGACCAAAGCCTTAAATACTTTTAATTGAATAAAGACATCACTCTTGTACTTGAGGAAATAAACCCAAGTATGCCTCAAGAAATTATCAATAAATGTAACTACATACTTGGCTTCATTGAAAGGAGTAGGACAGACCATCAAATCATTATGCACAAGATTAAGTGGTGAAAAATCTCTCATGGACATACCCTTAATAAATATATCTTGGTGTTGTTTAATTAATTCACAAGTAGGGAAAACTCCATTAAGACATGAAATTGTAGGAAGACCCTCTACCATACTGTGAGTGCTTAACTCTTTCAAATATCTATAGTTTAGGTGTCCAAATCTCTCATGCTAAACTAACTCTCAAAACCTACATGAGAAACTAAACATGTCCTTAAATGAGGAGTATCATCAAAACCATCAAAATTATAAAGTCAAGAGCTATGATCAACAACACCTTATGTTTTTGTCCTTAGGGTTAGAGCTAAAATGGCTAAGAAACCTGATAAGAAACATATCCCCCTTCATCAGGGCCTTATCTTCTATCTTTACAATTTCCATCTTGCCCTTGAGATTTCTAAGGCCATTCAAATTAATAGTGGGGAAATTTCTTCTAACCCTAATGTTACCACTGTTGTTGAAGAGCCATGCCGTTCCCCTATTTATACTAAGACAAGAGAAGTTTCCTTTTCTACTCCTAAGGAGATTCCCATAGATACTCTGGGATCTACTATGAGTACAAAGTGCAAGAATAGGAAGACATATGCTGGTAAAGTGGGCATTATGTGGGATACTGTGGGGACCCCAAAAAATCCCTATAAGACCCCCATGGGTTAAGGTAGCAAGTCTCATTCATCTACTAAGGCTATTAAAGAAGGTTTCTCCTCATGAGTTATGTGGTTGGGGTGAATTGCTGGCAAACCTACTCCTAAGGCTAAGCTTATCGACTAATTTGAGAATGCCTCTAATGAATCCACTGAAGGTGATGAGGCCAAAGACATGGATGTTCAAAAAATCTCTATGGATGTTGAGGGTAAGTAGGAGACTAAATAATTAGAGGCTATTGCTAAGGATGTTACTGATTCTATGAAAAATGTTAGCAAAGTAAAAAAGATGTTTGTGGAAGAAGTTGATGATGAACTAGAAACTGATGCTAGCTTGGGATCTAAAATTTTAGTCTTAAGGGGTCACATTCAGAAACTAGAACAAAACCTTTCTACTTTGCTCTAGAGTTCTATTTTCCTTAACATTTCTATGTTGCAAGACTTGGGTGTTGTTGTTACTATTGATAATGAGGAGAACTCTGTGAATTTGGATGATCTTATTAAATCCATGTTTAAGCAAGGAGAGAATTTTCATCCTTAGTTTTTTCTTCTATTTTTACGATATTATGCTACTCTGTTATAACTATCTTAGTTTATAGTTGCTATTTTTTCTATTTTTACTAGGATAATAAACTGTGATATTTCTATTTTGAGGCACTTTTTGTGTTGGTTGCCTCTATGGATTTTTTAATTTTTTTTAAGGGTTTGACCCCTTGTTTATCCACCTTATATTATCAAAAACAACACCTTATGCAATACGTATGTCTGGCTCTAACAAATCTTGAACTTTAACACCCTATGGTATGAAATTAACTATCTTACCTTGAATAGAATGGCAAATTTGATAAACTAAAAGTAGATTGGTTTTGATGTCTAGAATATATATTGCATCATTGATACATGCACCATCTCATTATATGTCACCCTTTCCCTTAATATATATATATAAAGGAAAAATCTCCAACCTCAATGTTAGAAGTAGAAATCAAACCAATAGATATAAATGACTCCTTAAAAGAATTCATATGGTGTGAAGCACCATAATCTATACATCAATTGTATAAAATAGGTGACTATGATATCCCAACAACATTAAGTGTTTTCTCATGCTCATAAGATGGAAAATGAGTGGAGATAGAAATCTTGTGTTTCTTAATGGAATCTTCTAGGGATTTCATTCTATTAAAACACCTACAATCTTCATGACCAATCCCCCCACAATAGGAGAATGATAGGTTAAAATTATTCATAGATTTGGAAGATAATCTGGGTTTAGATGTGTTGGTGTTGGGCTTTGGTACATTTTGAGATAGAGGAGGAATGCTTTTATTATTACTATTTATTTTTCCCTTGTTCTTAGGATGTGATTCTACTGTTTATTTTTGAGAAGTGGAAGACTCAAGGTGAGATAAATTGGATTCCTCCATAGTAAGTTTGTCATAGAATAACTCTAGGTCTAGCATTTTGAATGTGCCACCTAAATGATCCATGCTAGGAAAAAAGGTAGAAAAAAATATTTGGAATGGACCACTCAACTTAAACAAAATCAAGTAAACACAATATACATATTTATTATCTTTTGCACTCCCTTTCAACTGAGTACATAATACTTAAACTTAGTGAGATGACATATAATAGAGACAAAGTCATTAGGATTGAGTGAAGTAGGCTCCACTTCAAGATGCATGGCTCTCAAGTGATCTACTTTATCAAATAAACCCTTTAGATTTGTCCATATTTTGAATTTAATATCACACCCATATAAATAAAATAACAAACTATCACTCACATAAGTCCCTATTAAACCCATGCATTCTTCAAACATACATTAGTTTTGAAACTTTTCAAACTCCCATGTAAATAGTGATTGAGTTTCATTTATTAGGGACAATAATCCTTTGAATTTTATGATTATTTCCATTTGAGGTCTCCATGTATGGTAATTGTATGTATTTAAATGCTCATAATGGTTAATAATAGAAGTATAATCCATTCTAATGAGTTTCCAAAGAGAAGAAAGAATGCAAAAGAGTGCACAAATCGACACTTAGACAACTCCCCTAAAGATTGTATTAAGGACCCCCATAATTTCACACATTATAAAAGTAGTGAATTTATAAAAATTAATGACACTAATAGATATATAATTTAAAACCCTACACTTTTGAGAAAAACATAACTAAAATTTGAGTTACAATTCAAAAGTTAGAGGCTTTATGAATTCTCATAAAATAGGTCAAAACATTAAAAAAGACACTAAGAAATGATTTTAGTGACCAAATCAGAAAAGAATGTAGGCATCTAACAAATCATTAGAATGGAATCAAACCAAAAAACTTATAAAATTCAACTAAAGTGAAAAAAGATCCATTAGGTGGCCCTTATGCTTACATAAGTGAAACTAACTTTGAATTTAAGCCAAAAAAATATAGATTATAGATAAATCATGGATAAAATAGCTATTTTTTAGAGGAAAGAAGGTGACTTATTATTGTTATTTATCTAAAAAGAATAATCTCTAGGTCAAAGAGTGAAGTGCCACATAGAAGTAGAAAGAATCTATGTAAATCTCTGATTTTGTCACACTTTCAATGCCTTAGTTCCCCTTCCAATGCTCCATAGTTGGAAATGATAATGGTGTACCAGAAAAGCAACTCTAGTGTAGTCTAAGATAGATCCAAAAAAGAATAGATTAGATCTTCTTTCTACATATTATAGATCTTCTCCACACAGGCGAAAGATAGATTCCATACAACCCACTTCTAATGCTGGTTTGAGAAAAAGATACCACCTCTTTATAAGAAGATGAAGATAGATTTCCAATGCACCCTTAATGCAAATACAAACACCTATTTTTGTATAGTTTTGATCCAACTTCCAACTACCAATGCAAAGGAATTGTTCAGATTTGGTAAAGAAAGACTATGCAGTCAACTAAGGCTCCAAATTTTTGAGATTCCAATGCCACTTTAGCAAGGGAAAAATGCAACATAGAGATAGAGTTTTCTAATTTTTCATTTCTAATCTCTCCTCAACACTTCTCCAATAGATAGTATGAAATCCTATATAATAATGCCAAGCTCTCCTTAATGCTTCTCTAATAGATAGGACATAGTCCTAACAAATGATGCCAAGATCTTCTCAATACTTCTCCAATAAATAGTATACAATCCCTTAAAATGATGCTAAACCTCTTATTTAATGCCTCAGCTCTAAAGGACTTAGTTGAAATAATTCAAACTTCTCTTTCATGTCCTTTCCTCTAAGAAAAAACCACACTCCACCTCTTCAATAAAAAATTCTCAACAATAATGAAGGGGTGGAGTGGCACTTTTGTGAATGTTGAAGCAAATATGTAGATCAAAGAAATAAATATCCAATTTTATCCTTAAATAACCATCCTTCTCTTTCCAATTCTTCCTCTCCACCTTCCCTCCAAGAAGAAAAACCAATCACTTTCTTCAAAACATCAATAAAAGTTCTAGATCTAGTAAGAGGGAAAAATAATTTGAGGATATATGACAAGGGAAGAAGCAACTATGATAAGGGAAGTTTCTAAAAAAATTCAACAATGGGTATAGATGAAACACTCAAAGCTTTGGTACCATGTTAGGAATGGTGAAGAAAAATTACAACCCAAGATTTTGAAGTGTTAACAACAAAAACATCACATAAGGAAGATGTAAATAAATGATATGAAAATTAAAAAAAATCAAATGTTATTTATAAAATGAGATGTTTAGTACAATCGAGAGCCCTTGTACAAGTAAGCAAAGTAAAACTAGAATTGAGCCTAACTAAGCAATGTGGGATAGTTCCACACATAGGACAAACTAGGAAAAAGATGAAATACCTAGCTAATAGTCTAGAAAACATGAGAAATACATATTCTAATAGGATAATTATGTGTGGTTTGAATTCTTTACTCATAATATTAGATACATAGGCATCACTCAACCATTAATTAGGAATCAATTGAGGCCAACTTAACCCACCTTTACTCCCCTTTTGTAGGCTAAAATTTAGTGTCAAAAGTAGAGCTAAGGTTTTAATGTGAAGGAGATAAGTTTTTGGATTCACACATACTTGAGTACATATTATCATAAAACTAGATATTTTTCAACCAATCATAATATCATATTCCAAAATAGTGAGCATTGGTTCATAAAAATAATAGACACCTACTTAGTAATGTAAGCATCCATATTTTGATGGACTCATCCATGTAGATCTGGACACTCGTGTTCTTGATTTGAATGAATCTTAGTCTATTACATATACATAATCTTAATCCTTTATAAAATAATAATTTAAGTTCTTAAATCCTCTCATTATTATCTATAAATAGTAAAATTCAATTTTTTTATAATGCTTTACTTTAGCATTCATATTTATGTATTATTGTCATATATTAAATAATCTAAATATTACAAAATTTATATCTTAGTATATCACATTAATACAAAAAGATAAACATATTTTTCAACATAAATTTTGTCTAAAAACATATCAAACTCCTAGGATTTCCTTAAGTTTCATCCTTATTTCTAGGGTTTCATATTTTTGTAGTTAAATCTAATTTTTAGACCTAATTTATTATTTTCCCTCATTTTCAAATTACTCATGGTAATAATATATCTACATATTTTCTATTTTATAACTCAAGTTATGATTGTAATCATTACATGTTTTCATTTACTATACAAAATATATAATTATTATATACTTTCATGGGTTAAATCTTTGAGTAATATTATTACGATTGATCATGAAACATCTGTGACTTTCCCTAATTCCACTACCCAAGTGATAAAATACATCTCGTTAACAAAAATTATATGAATATTGAATCTAAAAAATACATATGATGAAGAAGTATATAGTGGAGGGTATATTTTATGATAAACATAATGTAATTAACTTATTCTCTCCATATGAACAAACATGATTAATTCATCCTTAGATTTAACTATAGATGTAATGAAAAATACAAATAAGGCTACATCTAGCACATTTGAGGAATAAAATGATCCCTTCAATAATATCCATAAATCTTTTAGAATTATTGACCCTAAAAATAATGTTTAGAATACTATTATTACTATTCCTATGTCTAAATCTATGGTTATACATATGATTCCCACATGTAGTATGGGGGTAACATAATATTTTTCTTAAATTTCCATTCTTATTCATACATGACAATGTTTATATACTAAAATTTGGTATTAGACACTTGGCATTATAAGTTTTTACCTATGTTTACCCTACTTTAAAAGCCAAAATATGGCATTAAGTAATGGAAAATGATAAACTTCAGATACATTTACAATGCATAACTTACACATATAACTATGGTCCTAACTCACCATATCACCCTATCCTAGTGCTTTCTATGGGATTGTCCCTTCTATCCTACTACTACAAAAATATATGAACCTTGTTATTTGTTTCAAACATGCATACTATCCTATATTGACATACCTGATTACTTAGTTTTGTCCTCCTATGCATGGGATGTTATAGATATAATGGGTTAGTGTCACCAATCTATACTAACCTATGCATGATTATAGTAACCCTCTCCCAAAAAAAATACTTTGAAAAATCAAATATTTACTTAGGGTGGACCTTTATACCTATCATTTTCATGGTATGATAAACTAACTAATTGAACTCATATATATAAATCAAGGCCTCACTTGATAGGGGACTTGGTACTTATCTAGTACACATCTATATACTATTGGACAATGAGAAAAAACTATCATATTCTTCCTAATTTACAAATCAATCACTAGGAGTAGCCCATATCCAAGTTTAAATCATACCAAATCCAACTCCAAGAAAGTGTTGTGGAGTATCAAAGATAAATTATTATTTTCACTCATATAATGAAGGAGCATAATTGCACAAGCACACTAAGTTATATAACTACATGTGGTTTGATTTCTATCCTTGGAGTATCAAAATGTAGGTAATAGTCAAACATCAAAAGGGATAATTGGGGTCAGATCATCCCATTATGCTTTCCCAAAATTTTATGAGTTTATAACCCTCATATGTACACCTAAGGTCTTAAGATGAAGGAGACAAATATTTGGAGTTACACACATTGATAGGGTTAAACATTGCACATACAATGCTTTAAGATATATGTGATGATGACTATTTAGTCATAGACTCTCTTTTTCACACATGTCACTATCAACCACTACATGTTAGTATCGACAATCAATACTAACCCAAAGCTAAAAACACTAAACTTACATAGATGGAAACATAGTTCTAGATATGTATGAATAATGCTTAATTTATTATATTTTCTTTGTCAGAGCATAGTCATAATTACATAACCATTCAAAAAATTTAATAACTTATCCCTTTGTTTTACTTACTATACTTAAATTATTTTACTTGTTAAATAATATAGATCTATTGCAATATTTTACATTCAAATTCATTATTAAATTCTTATCAACCTATTTGAATTCAAATACTAGTTTCTATCTTAGTTATATAAAGTAATTAATCTTAATCTAAATTAGGATAAAACATATTAGTGAACCCATATATTATTTGAACTATGTCAAAACCTAGGTCTCCATTAAGGTTTTTTCCTTATACGGTTTCAAATTTGAGCCTTAGGGTTTTATTTTCATACTTGATTTATGATTATTCCCTAATAATACACATTACCCATGGTTATAATAAACAAGCATTGTCTTTATTTTATTAATGCAAGTCATGAAGGTAATATGTTCATATCATTCCAATTAGTTGTGTTATATTTTGACCAATCATATAATAAAATATATCAAATATAAAAATATTATTAATTCTAAAAATAAACATGAATAATCCCAAGCCTTCCTTAAATCATATTGTTGTAACGTATGAACTTGAGTTGCCTTTTGTTACCACTATGGATGAAATTTGAGCTCTATGATTATATTAAGCAATTTAAACACTCAAAAATCAACTATAAAGTAAATTATAAATACATTAAGACCTAAATGTAATTATATTAAATAAATATTTAATCCTACACTTAAATCTTAAATCCTAAATTATTTAAACTGAGATCAAATGGAATGAAAACAAAGAGATTGAGATTAGATTACCTTAACTTAGATTGACATTATGATGCTTGATTCATGAAATTGAATGTATTATTCATAAGCTTGGTAGATATATATTCATGAAGGAGGAGGATTACTTAAATAAAGGAGGGAAGGAAAGATAAATGGTTGAGATTTAAACTTGGTTGGGGGAGATCCATGGATGGGAATTATCTAAGGAATTTAAAATTCCTTGGAAGCCTCTAGATTTAAAGGCTTATATAGAGGTGTTAGAATAGAGAGGATTACAGAATATTATAATTATAGAATCCTCTTAGGTATTAATTATACTTAAGGATGGCTTAGATAGGGATTAGGTATATGATAGGGACTAGGGGTGTAGGAGAGATTAGGCATAAGCTAGTAGGTGGGTCATTGAGAATTTAAAATTTTAAAATAATAGATAAGATAGATTAAGATGGGATAAATGAGGATTTAGAACTAATGAGGTAATAGGATTATATTAGGGATATTGAATGAAGAATTATTTAAAGAGGTTATTATACAAATAGCTATAAGGGGTGATAAATTCATATAATTAAAGGGGATAAATTAGATGAGCGTAATTAGTGTTAACTAATAGTAATATTAGTGATGATTGATGTGGGTGAGAAAATTTAGATGTATAAATTTTTCTCCTCTTTGAAAGGGAATTGGGAGTGGATATAACTATAATGAGTAATGATATTTCAAGGAAAAACCACGTCATGGATTAATGTTAGTAAATATGATGTTAGGGGATATGATACCCCCTTGAGGGGACATACAGGGAAGAATGAGATGGATGGTCACTCAAAAGAAGAAATGAGGGTGGGTTACAATAAATAGATGATGGTATGGGATGCTAGATAGAAGACCAATAAGATGATATACTTGAGAAGTGAGCTACAAATTGATAATTCCCCTAGCGAGGACACATGTATAGGGAGTAGAGATGACTAGATCATGATTATTGACACATCCTAAGAGGGAATCAATCATAACATGATGATGATAGTATTAAAAGGATACAATATTTAGATGTATCTCAAGTAAGGAAAGATGAAATGGAGAGATATAGGCCTAGATAATATGATGATTTAATAATTATGGGCATATCTTAAAGCTAAATTTGAATGATATGATGAATATGATGATAGAGAAGAATTGGTATGATCAAGTGACCAAAGGAGAAGAATTAGATTGAATTACATAATATAAATGAGCCATAATGTGATTAATGATTATTATTCCTATACGAAAGACACATTAAATGGAGTGATATCTAATAAATAGACCAATTAGTGATGATGGATGAGAGATGGAGAAAATATGAATTTTATGATTTATCAAGCCCAATTGATAGGTGTAGGTGATTGATGAAAAGATTAAGAAGATGATTTTGGGGATGGGGATTTATAGATAGATTGATATTATATCTCAAATATTGTACTAATATAGGATGAGAGAGATGTGATAATAGATGATGAGGAAATAAGAGGTAGTGGCTGAGCTATCCTTGGGCACTGAAAAGTGGCCAAGTGTTGCTTACATAGTTTTAGTAGACCTCAGGATGATGTAGTTCTGACTAGAGGATACATAATAATTATTGATTAGATTATGATGATGATGATGATTATTATTATTATTATTATTGATTATAGGATAATGATGATGATGATGATGATTAGTGATTAGAGGATGATGTTAGCTATTAAAGTATATGACTCAAAAGAATGAGATGAGGATAAAATATTTTATGTTAATCAAATGGATTGAGAGGATTAGATTAGTGATTAAAAAAAGATGATGAGATGATTAGATAAATGATAAGGGTGTGGGTGATAAATACATAATATATGTCATAAGGCTTATCATAGTCTAAGTAATCTAAAAGATATGACACTTGCTAGTATGACCTATGATATAGACATGATCAAGAAGATGTGGTGCCAAAGTGCATGGGCAAGTAGCAAAATCTACATCCTCGAGGGAACTTTTAGTGTCCTCATATCATCCCTATTCATTTCCCAATAGACAAAAATACATGATATAAATAGAACATAAGATAAGTAAGATATATACATGATAAAAGACATACAAACAAGACAAACATAATGAACAAGTAACACACACAAGTATCTACATGGATTGTCCCAATGTCTTATCTAATGATGGGATAAGTGATGGGGCGAGCATGATGTTATTTTGGAATTAGGATGAGCTTGGATTTGGATAGGATTATGAATATTAGGAGTAATACTTAGATAAGGATATGGATGTGTATATGGATTTAGGGATATGGGTTAAGATTAGGATTGATATATACTAGATTTGCCCCTAGTTATGGGATAAGGTCTTTAAATATGGATTTGGTCTAGAAATTGAATATAAATTTGGTAAAAGAATGTGATTTAGAAAGGTGATTACCAAGGATTAACAATAGATAAGGTCCTATAAAATTTTAGTCTATCAAGGAGACTAGGAGATGATGTGATCAAATACCTTTCATACTAGCAAGAAGTGATTTGATGGGTGTAGGGTATGAATAGGTAATGATAATGAAGGCGATGGGATAAATTACCTTACATAATAAAAAATAATGGATTTTATGGTTATTATAAATGAAAAGGAAACTGATAAGAAGTGATGGTTGCCAGATTAAATATTGGACAAGGTGATGCATGTCAATAATACCTAGGCCAAGGATGAGATTGAAGATATAAAGGGACGAGTGACCACTAGGATTGGATTTAAAGACTAAATTTTGTACTAAATGATAATGTATGGGAATATATACAAATGACATATAGATGGATATCAAATGGTATGGAGATGAATGCAACTAGGGGATTCAGGATAAGATAATACATCATGGACAATTTTTGGAATTTTTTAGTTTTATGATTTTTAGGTTTTTTTGACATGTTTTAATGTTTAGGGATTTTTGAAATATATATGTATACTATAAAAATGGGTTTCATAAAAAATTGATTACCAAGCCTAGCAACTAGGATGAGGATGGATGGGATGACAAAAGGATGAGGGGGATAGGGACTAAGGAAGAATGGACTAGGGATTGCTAATGACCACATCATGAAGGAAGCAAATGTTTAGTTTCTTGAGTGTACATTCAAGGATATGACAAGATGGTTTGATAAAATTTATCAAGATACCTTAAATTACATATAAAGTCCGAGATGGGAAGAAAGGATGGACATAATAGAATGGAAGATATGATGGTGGATGATGAGTGTGATGGAGGGGATTGGCAAGGGACATGGATGGGTGATTTAGACAAGGTAGAAAAGGGATGTGACAAGGAAGGTGGATTTTTATACTAAGTGTTGAGGTAATATGCATATAATAGATTATTTTATCATGATGCCAAAAACTAGTTTTCACCATGATACTTGCCCAAGGCACCAAAAAACTAGTTTTTACCATTGGACAAATGATTTTTTTTTGACTTTTTTGATGGCATCTTTATCTATTGGAGAAAGGTATGAGATGTAAGAGTGTTGGTACTAACTATATTTTTAACCAACACCTATTATGTATATGTCTAATGTTGGGATCATGTTTTCACTGTTGGATGCATTGGGGTCCATGTGACCTAGTGTGATTCTTAATTTTGATTCCTCTAGATATCTAGACTAGGTGTCTTCATTGTCCTTAGGAGAGACAATGTTGCCTAAGGAGGTGATGTGAGGTATGGATTAAAGTAGATCTTGATTTTGATAGATGATATGATTAAGATAGGATGGTATGATGGATGATGGATGATTAAGACTAAAATTAATGATAGGATCATGATAGGATGGGGTGATGGGTGATGGAGAATTATGATTAACATTCATATACATTATTAGAGATGTGGGACATGCTTCATTTGATTGGTGCCAATTGACAAAAGATTTTATGAGGTATAATACACTTTGTCTTTATGACTCATCTTTGATCTGATCACTTGATGGATGATCGGTAATGCTTTTGACAATATTTATATTTTGACTGTCCCTTGGTGCTTTATTTTGGACTTCATTAGGGGAGATTGATTTTTTAATTGATAAATGATGATTTTAATTTTGGCATTCCTCTAGCACATGATATTAGGCTTCATTAGGGGAAGAGATATTAAAATTAGGTTGATCATTGGAATCTTATTTATTTTGACTTATGGGATCAAATATGATTTGATTATGATTCATGACTTTAAAATATTGTCTTGAGATTTTGTATTTATGGCACTAATTATATTGCTCAAGGAGGGGTCTAATTATGATTTTTCCTATTCATCCTTATGGAAGGAGGTGATTAAATGATCGTTGATAGGAAATAAGTATCTATGATGGGGGAAGGTGGGGGAGATGATATGATGAGGTTAATGAGTGGTGATGGGGCATAATAGTCTTCATAGGGGTTCGTAAGAGACCTAGTTTTGACATCAGATAAAATCTCCTCAAGATCAATAAAAGGATCACAAGGACTATCTATAGTATATGTATCTAAAGGAAGATTAAATTCACTGTAAAAATATTTTTTAGATAAATCTTGAAAGAACTCATTTATGATGTCATCATCCTAATTGGGATCAAAAGATATGCCTAGTGATGGAACAGAGGTATCCAGAATAGAGGTACCCTAAAAAAAACAAGCATTATAAGCATAAATAAGGGATGACATTACTTATGAGTAATCTTATGTGAATACTAATTTTGAACATGATCCTGATGAAGATAAGACTTCCAATGCTAACTCTGTTGTATAAGATACAATGCTGCTAGTAGAAGGTTTATTATCTGTGATTAACCTCTCAACAAGGGGTATTTAATGTGATGGGTGAGAGGGTGATTATGGAGGTATAATGGATTTAGAAAATATAGTCCCTTAAAAGTAATAATGGGATATGGGAGGACTATGCTTATTGGGAATAGGCTTGTTTTGAATGGAGGATTTATCAAAGATGGAAGGATCATGGTGGTGGGGTGTGGTGTCTTGACCTTAGTTCGGAAGGGGAAGAGGTTGATCTAGAATGGAATATTGGCACTCCTCTTCTTGTTTACCCATGGATTTAGACTTATCTATTTCATCCTTGATTATTATGTCACCACAATCAATGAGGTCTTGGATAAAGTATTGAAAGTCATGACATTGATTAATGGTATGCCCCCATGTTTGGTGATATATACAAAATTGATCATCTTTATACCAAGAGGGATTAGGCTTGGTGGGGTCAAGATTTTTAATAGGTGGATAGAACAATATTTTAATGGTGACTAGTTGTTTGAAAATGGCTTACAAGGACATGGGAAGGGGAGTATAAATACCTGCTTCACATTGTGACTTAGATGTGGAAGCATTGGACTTATGATCAGATGGTTGTTGACATGGCTAGGTGGATGGACTATTAGTGTCCAATATTATATTTACTTTTCTAACATGGGAAGGGGAATTTTATGGTTTATGACTAGTGGATGGAGGATTGGTGTCAGATTCACATGAAGGGGATTAGACGGGAGGTGCAATGAGTTGAAGGGGGTCCACACCTTTGGGGAGTGGTACACCCATCATAATAAAATTTAAGAGGATATCATCCTTATGGGAAGATATGTATTTATCTATGAAGGTGGGTTCTATCTCCATGGTGATGGTTGATAAGAGAAAGTGTATGGTTCTTTGAAAAAGGTGGGTTTAATGACTGATTTATTGATAATGATGATGAGGTGGAATAAATGTGATTAAGATGATATAGGACTAAGGTTAGATTTTAGATAGATACTTTAATAGGTTTTAATTTCCTTTCAATAAGGCCCAATTGTCAATCTAGCAAAAGGATTGGGGATTTTATGGGTGCTTAGATTCAAACTAGTAAGAGGATGATGTGATGAGTGCTAGTTATGAATAAGAAAGATGATTAAACTATTTATGATTAGTTTTGTTGATGGGTTACTAGATTGAAACTGACAAGGCAATAAGATGCTAGTATTATACTAACTAGTATATGAGATATGACCAAATGATGAATGATAGTGGATTAAGATGATGGGATGATGTGGATAGAAGACTAGCTTAGAACCTTAAACTAATTTTACTCAAGATAGGATGGGATATGATTTATGTGATGATGAAGTGATGAAGGGGTAATGATGGGATGGGTTTGATGATGAGAAAAGGGTAATGAGATGGGGATAGTTTATACCCTAAATATTCAACTATGAAAAGATGAGGACGATATTAGACTAGATGGGTGATGAGGACAAGGTCAAGACAAATGATTGATTGTGGGCTTAGAATAAGATGTGTATGACAAGACAAGATGAATAGGATATCGTTCGACTAGGAAAATATTAAAAGATGTAAGGGATATATAAAGGACTATAATAAAGGATAATATATACAAGGGGGTATTAACAATGATATACAAGATATGATTGGAATATGTGATTGGGTATGACCAAGGATATACATGATGATGATTAGGAAAGGATGTACAAGATGATGGGGTGATGACCAATGGGTGGAGATGACTAGACTATGATGGGATAAAAATAAGGTGGTGGATGGGATAAGGATAAGTATGATGAAATTATAAAGTAATAATAATATGGGATAATGATAGTTTAGACTCTGAAGATCCAACTAAGATAAGATGAGGATGAGGTTAGACTAGATGGGTGATGATTGGCTAGGAGGGACTTGATGCAGATGATATGTGAGTAGGGTATGTGAAGGGGTAGGATTGATGATGAGGGAGACTAGGATAGGATGTGATTTTAAATGATGAATGATGTACAAGGGGATAATAACAAGGATGTTCAAGATGTGATTTGGATATAGTCAATGATGAGTGGATATAACTAGACTAGGATGGGATTAAGATAAGGTGGGAGATGGGATTAAGATATAAAAAGGAAATGATGAGATAAAAGATGAGGTAAGATAATATGGGGGTGTCTAGATTAAGATGAGATAAAGATAAGATGGGATAGGGAGAAGGATACATAAAGACAATATTGGCAAGAGGATGATGACTAGGATATACAAGATGATAATGAAGCAGAAAGATGACGGGATAAGGATGTACAAGACGGTAGAGTGATGAAGAAAGGATAGATAAGATGAATATATATGTACAAAAGATAAATATTTACAAAATGGGTTGTGAAAATACCTAGATAGGCATGTAGGTTTAGGTAAAGACTAAATCAGCTCACAAACAACATGGGTTTAACACAACACACACCCTAGCAAGCAATCCACAACCCATGAATAGTAAAATAAAGGGTGTGTAACTTGATTTCTACACCATTCAATGGATTCACGAGTGAGGCTATAGGTTAGTAATACATTAAAGTATCAATCGAACCCTCTCAACCCCACTCACTTATGATGGCTACTTCAAAGTTGATATTGACTATTATAGTAGTAAACCTATTATGACTAAAAGGTCCTATGCTAGGTTTGAATAGGCTCTCTAGTTATATCCCCTATATACATGAAGGTATGATGGGGCCAAATTCCATGTTGGGTGATTTCTAATCCCTAGTTAAGAGAGTTAACTCTTCCATTTCACAGATGACTTGTATGGAGTCAATCACTTAGCCTAACAATAGTTGTCCCTAATTTTTATACTCCACCAAAACATGGAGTTTGGATTAGTTCATGGTGGTGAAATCCATGGTCACTATCCCCCTAGGACTATGGCAAGTACATGGGTATAAATTCCATGTCACATTGCCCCTATAAAAAAAATGGGAGGGGGTTTATAGGTAGTTTTTGATCTCTCAAGAATAATTGTAAGGATGCAATGGAAAGAGCATACACAAACCATAATCCTAAGAAATAGACAAGCAAGCCAAAAATATTAATTTAGTGATTAGATTAAGATGTGTGATCTATTTACAAGAAGTAAATACAAGAATATACACACAATAAGATTATTAAAAATGATATATATATATATAAGACAAAAGTAATTAAAATGATTAAAAGTGAAAAAAATAGATCTTTGATAGGTAGCCTATAAGCACACAGATTAGTGGTTTGATTATGACACTAAAAAAATGTGTCCTATAATACAAAGATTATTATTTTTAATGGTTTGTTGCAAAACCATGGATCTCTTGCAAAACTACTAATACATAGTGTAAAATAAATCATAACCAGAGAGTGAAAAGTTACAACTAGGGGATAAACCTATATATTTCAAGTCATGACCTTGTAGTAGTTAGCTGACCATGAAGGTTACTTGTAAAACCACAATTAAGATGACAAAATCACAACTATAATTGACAAAATTGCTATTAATGCTAAATTGGTATTAGTGGATTTAATAAACATGAAAAAATTGCTACTACAATTGATGATATCACTATTGACTATATATCGAGAGTTATAGTTTTGTGGTAAATTAAAAAACCTCTAAGATCTAGAATTTTGGAAGCAAACAAACATTTTATTAGGTTATGACAAATGCCAAAAATGTTATGTATAAATTAAAATTGGTTTATTAAAAATTTTCAAATGGATACTTAGATGCTTAGCAAAATGACCCAAGGTTTTGATGAAAAGATATCTTTTTAGAAAATTAAACCTTAAGTCTATCCTTATGGTATGGTAAAAAATAACTTATACAATAAGAGTAAATTATCAAAGTTTCCCTTTTGAGATGACAATACTCCTGCTTGATAGATTATGATCATTATTAAGGATAAAATGCAAATTTTGGTTTTGTTAACCTCAAAAGCTTTAAGAATTTAGATATTTGGCTTTAGGCAAGTTGTAATATATTTACTTAAGTTCCTAGAAATGTGTATAGACTTAATTAAAATATGATTGGTGATATATGTATTCAAACATATAGATATTCAACCAAAAAACTTGATCAAAAGGTATTAGATTAAATTATAAGATTATGGCTTTTCAAATTTAAAATGGTTAGATTAAATAGTAATGATAAATCCATCGCTATTACCATAATACTGTAATTTAGCAATGTAGAACCACATTTCTAAACATTACATGATTGGTGATTTTTTTAGTGTGTTGGTTTGGTTGGTGGATGTTTCTCCCATTTTATCTTCCTATCAATCACAAGGATAAAATCTTGTTACTAGAAGGAGGCTTAGCCAAAATCATCTTCCAAATGACCTATACAAGATGATAAGGTAGCAATGATCAAGTGATTATTACCACCAAAATTAGAACACATCAAAATACATCTTACAGGTGAGAGAAATTTCATTTACTACATTTAAAATCTAACCAATACAATTTTATACTAGTTTTTAATAATGTATGCATCATCGTCTTAACCAAATCTATTCTATCTACTATTATGAGGGCAAAAAGCTACCAAGGTAACTCATGATTGAGTGACATTGAAAGATGGAATTTTATGCCTGGTAAGTTCTTGCTACCATATTCTTCTCTCACCCTGCACATCATGAAACAAAGGCTATGTTTTTGACTAAAATGTCTAATATTAATATGTTATGGGTTAGCGATAAACAAACTAAATGAAAAAGTTTAAATGTGTTGTAAAAATCTTTCAAAATTATGACTCACAATCTCAATATCATGGCTTGTGGATCAAAACCACTACACACGAAGTAGTGGTTTTGTTTAAAAATTAAAACCCTATGGAAATAAGATTAACAAAATCATGATCCAAACCAACAATCTCACTATTTGCATGACAAAATCACTACTCATGATTTGTGGTTTTGTCAAAAACCTACACAACAAATGATCATGTAATGTTACAAATTGGGTCTGTGTACATAAAATTTCAAAAAATTTGAGATTTATTTGATCCATTTGATCTTTTAGGTTATCAAAAACACAACTAAAAATCAAAATTAATTAATTGGGATCAAGCCCCTATCCCACTTTGGTTGCTAAAATGTGGGTTAAATTTGAGATCTATGATTAAATTATGCAATTTAAACTCTCAAACATCAGCTACCAAGTAAAGTCTAAATCCATTAATACCTAAATGTAATTATATGAAATAACTATTTAATCCTATAATTAAATATTAAATCTTAAATCCTTTAAACCCAAATCAAATCAAATGAAAAAAAAAGAGATTGATATTAGATTACCTTGACATAGATTGACATTATAATGCTTGATTAAAGATGTTGATAATGGATTCTTGATTTATGGACTAGCATGGATTCTTCATAAGCTTGGTAGATATATCTTCATGGAGGAGGAGGATTTCTTAAATAGAGGAGGGAAGGAAATATCAATGGTTGTGAAATTAACAATTTTGTGAATATTGGTGTATTATTCCTACTTTAGTTAAAGGGTCTAAGTAGTAAAATTAGTAAATAAATATGCAATAATTAAGCTACTAATTTGTATAAATTTAATTATGATTTTAAACTTTCTAAAAATAGTAATAAGGGATAGGAAATAATACTTAGCTATAAACTAACTGAGATAATTGAGACAAAGTCTTAAATTCATTGTACAAGACTCAAACACTATTGTAAATTAGGATCTAGCCTTTGTTTTATGATTGGATAGGAGCACTAAAAAAAGACACTAGTGGCACTAATGTTATATTCTACTTATATTATTTTTGTCTAGAATAGCTAAGCTTTTTGGGTTTTGTTCATCATGTCTATGTGACCCTACCTATGAATTTTTTATTGTTAGATGTCTATGAAACTCCTTGTAGAGATGATTTAGTCTTCAAAACATATACTCCATCATGATTTGACAAAATTTGAGGAAGAGAGGGGCTTAGTGTGTGTAATATTCATTGAACATGGATTCACACCCCTTGTGTGGGCATGCTACCTATTTACCAATAATCCATAGAGGGATCAAGCCATATGTAATTCTCCCACTTGATGTGCTTTATGCAATAGTGTGTATGAGTATGCAAAATATTAAACATAGATGTGCTTAAGGTGGCTAGGGACTGGTGTAAGGATTTAGATAAGCTTGTAAGTGTATTGTTTGGTTGTTTATAGAGAATAAGGAAGATTTCTTGAGTAGTCTTGATTGCATTCTTGATTGCTTAGTGATAATTTCCAACACTTTCCAAATGATTTTTAAATGAGATTTTATAGGGATCTATTTGTCACAAGTTGAATGTGCTCACACTAAGATGACAAGGGGAAATATCAAGAACTATAAGGAACTGATCATTGGGGATAAAAATGCACTTAGATAAGAGCATTGAAAGTAGATACTAGTGGAATTAGTTCTATAGTTCAAGTTGGGCACTATTATCCTTAGCTGATAAGGCTTAGGGGGATATATTTGTCATGGAAAGAGCAATTTGGTTTATCTAAGGTTAGGTTTAAAAGGATAAAAATTATTTGTAATCAATTAAAATATGCCTATGAGGGTTATGAAAGTAAGCAAGAGGGACCTATGGGTTGGGTGTCATTATCCACACTCAAGTTACCAATTTTCACATTTTATATGACTACATTTGCCTCCCCTTTATTTTAGTGATGCAACAAAGAGAAATACTAGGATAAATGAAAAATAGAAAGAATACCTAAAATTACCTACAAGGGTGAAGCTCATGAATCTATGTGATGTTGGGTGTACATAGAGAGAGAACACTATGAAGTATGAACCTATAAGAGAAAATAAAGAGTAGATCATTTCTCACTAGATATGCTATATCAAAAATAAGAAAATTCAAATATGGGTAAGAGAGAGAGGAAAATAAAGGAATTAATACACCTCACTAGATACGTGGACTAATACAAAACCTATTGTGATGCTGAGTGATATTGGGTGTGTTGAACCAATAGTAATATCATGAATAGAGCTAAGTGCTAAATTCCATAAAAGTGGCTCAAGAATACAAAGGTGGACCTTTGGCTCCATCATCTTTGACTAAGTGAAGCTAGGTGGTCATGCCTACATTGATCAATGTTTGGACTGTGTGTCCAATCCCTCTGAATAGGTTGCTCAAGAATACAAAGGCTAGCTAGTCCTTTGGCTCCATCATTTCCCCATGAAGTGAAGCTATGAATTGATACCGATATGAAATTTATATCATATTATATGGCTCATAAATCCCATTAATTTACTATGATCTAATAGTGTTGGCATGGATAGCTAAATGTATACTGAAAACTAGGCCACTCTTGGCCACTTTGAAATATGGAAATTAAGCTTGTATGAAAGCCACTCCAAAACTAGTGCACTAGGCTTATATGAAATCCACTCCAAAATGCGTAAGTTAGGTTTGTATTAAATCCACTCCAAAATTATTCCAACCACCTATAAATAGAATAAGGCATGCAACTATTGAGAATGCCTAAGTAATATTGAACTCAAAAAGAAAAGAAAAGAAATTCATTGCACACATTGCCCCCAATCAGTGGTGTCTAAAACATGGATTCTAATCTAGAATTTATATCAAATATTGTATCTAAAACTAGAAGTGAGATCCATCATGTTTCTCATGATGTCCCCTATATTTGGATTCTTTGAGTAAAAGTGTACTAAAAACTACTAATTCTAAATTGGTCTAACTATGCAAAATTGTAGTTGAACCTACTTTTCTACCTACTTTTGCAAAGTTTAGTTTTTTTGATATTTTGATAAGAGAAATAAAAATGGATAGTAGTGGCATGGCCATTGTAGTCTAATCTTGGTGCTATTATCCTGGGCTAAATCTGATGATTGTTCTAACATTTTTACTATTTGCCTAGTCTATTCTACCTAATTTGATGTCTAGTTGTTTTGGGTGTTCTAAAAGATGAATTTTTAACTGTTAGGAGCTTTGATCTCTATGACATAATGTTAATTTGTAATTTTATTATTTAAGTAAAAAATAATAAAAATATAGGAAAACTTAGTAAGAAATTTTCCCTAGGGTTTCTAGGGATTTTATGTGTAAATAAAGTAAGTTAGGTTCACCAAATGATTTAATAATTTTAGGAATATTGGTGTATTATTCTTAATTTAGTTAAAGGGTTTGAGTAGTAATATCAGTAAATAAATATGCAATAATTAAGCTACTAATTTATATAAATTTGATTATGATTTTAACCTTTCTAAACATAGTAATAAGGGATAGAAAATAAGACTTAGCTATAAAATAAATGAGATGGCTGAGATAGAGTCTAAAATTCACTATGCAAGACTGAGACATTATCAAAAATCAAGATCTAGCCTTTGTTTTATGATTATACAAGAACACTAAAATAGGACACTAGTGGCACCAATGATGTACTCCACTTCTACAATACACACAAGATCACATATTACACATGATTTCACTTGGGAAAACCTTTTTAGGTAAAAATCCCAACACATTAACTCTTTGTTGTATTAACTTAATCATATTTAATATCATAATGCAATACCAATTTTTATATTCCCCCTAATTTATGTGAAACTATATATATATATATATATATATTATCAAAGTGATGTTAAAATATTGTGGGTACCAAAACCATGGGTCAAAACCACCAAAATATATACCAATATGGTCCCATAAAATGTTATAGCATTTACTTGAACCCCATTGGGGGTTTCTCACCCCTAGATTTCTATTTTGATGAAGGTGAGTAAGGCCCATTCTAGATTTACTATTCAGTAAAGTGTAAATCATGGAAAATATGCAAAATAATTCCAACATGTTCTACCTCCCCCTATACCTTATGTTTGTAGTAACTATCATCCCACTCCCATTATTCATCCATGACTTATTTTGGATTCTATGGCCCATGTTGTCAACACCAAAAGAGGTGGGATGCCCCATCATGCATGCCAAAATTAAGGTATTCAATGTGTTTCTCATCAATACCCTCCCCATCCCATGAAGAAAGCCAATAAACCTAGACAACGTAAAGAACACCCATGCTAAAATTTATTTATTGAAGTTACTCAATATATCAATGGTCTAAAAAAACATATTATATGAGGCATTATTTGATATAACTCTTCCAAGTGACACATAATATACATATTTTGCATCTATAATTAATTTATTCAATAATATATTAAAAATCATTATTTTTGATAAGGAAGACTTATATCTTAAGAATATTATAGATCAAAACCTTCTGCTATTCATTCTTGTTGAAGTTCAAACCATGTGTTAGATGTGTATTGATTGATAATGACCTAAGAATGAATATTTGTAGCACTAACTTATTACATAAATTAGGTATCATTATGACTATTATTCAAAGGTTAGATCAAACCATAAATCGATTTGATAGTGCTCCATGTCAGATTCTTGGGAAAATATCACTAGATATAATATTGGAACCCAAGATGGCTTCCACATTATTTCAAGTCATGCCTAATTAGTTATATTAAAAACTATTTTTGGGGTGACCTTGGATAAATTTCATGGAAATAGTACCATCCACAATGCATAGGTGTATTAATTTCATACATGATGGTCATTCATATTCATTTCCCATAGTTGAAAATCAATTTAAATATTACAAAATGGCATAAGATAATAATAAAAATAAAGCACATTTTGGGGATTATTCCATAATACTTCCAACTCAACCAATCCCATGGGATCAAAGGTATACATATGAGGTGGGTGAATCAAGTATAGATCATAAAAAAGAAATAGATATGAGTATTAAATAAGATACACTTAAAAAATTATAAGTTGTAGGAAAATAAAATAAATTCTTATATCTCCCTCTTTTTGTTATTTTTGAAGATCCTAATTGCATAGTTACAAACTAGTATGATAGTGATGATGATGATTTGCAAAATCTAATAGACAATAATTTTTGTAAGCTGAATCTCAATATTTTCAATCTAGATGAGTAATTATATCATAATATTTTCACACGTACTAGTCTAGAAGAGTATTAGGATAATTTTAATATTAAGGATACTAATATTTCTTCTCAAAAAAAATGTAAAAAGGATAAAATAAATTCCATATTTTAAGTTAATCTTACATGCCCTTAACCTATGGCATGTTTAGGGATATGTATGGCTAACTTGTGTTTACATACCTCTTATATTATCTTGTCACATCTCTCTATATTCTTAGTAAGGTTATCCTATGGAATAATCATGGATAAGTAGAGTATATATATGTGGTAGTGGTTAGTATTTCATCATCATATTAAAAATTATGCTCCTATTACATTGTTTTGAAGGTTTCCCCCTTAAAGTAGCTCAATTATATTTATCAAGTATTTTTCTCTGATATCAATTATTGTTGTGGATATACATATTATACTCTTTTTTAAATGATAAAATATTCTATTATGAAAACATCTAAGTAGTTTAATTATAATTGGTATTAGATATTTAATTTGGGAAAGTTTTATTGATGTTTTTTTATTCTAGTGTTGTAGGTCTCCTATGAGTGGAATGATTGAAAAAGATAATGTAAGATCTAGGAAGAATTTAATTTTTTCATCACTTTAATTTTTTTTTGAGGTTATTTTCTAAAAAATATAGTAAAAATTATAAAAAAAATCACCCTTATGTAAATTATCAATGATTAGATTCATCTCAGCGAGACAATCACACTGGTATAATTTATTGGTACACTATTTGGGCCAAAAAATTTCACCCTTATACATATCACCAGTCATTGGATTTCTCTCAGTGAGATGATTTCAATGGTATAATCTACCATACACTTTTTTTCATTGTTAAAGCACTCCATCCTAAGGTTTGTGCATGGTTGGTCCTAACACATGTGGATGTAATAAAAAACAAGAAAATCAAAAAAAATCCTCAGAAGGACAACATGGATTCTAAAAATTATAATCCATTTTTTTCTAAGGTGGTTTAATAAATTTATTCAAATTTTAAAACCATGATGTGAAAATATTATCTCGATGTGGTCAATGATGACATCATTGGGGTAAGAGGGGACTTGAATGCTTTAAATGATAAGTTAACACTTATAACTAGGAAATTGTCTAGTATTATATCTCAACCTTCATAAAATAATCCTTCACCACTCTATTTCGGTTCTCCCTATTCAAATAATCAGACCTCTAATCCTAGTTTGAAGTAGTTGTTTCCAAAAGTGGACTTGCACAAGTTTGGTGGTAAAGATTCACTCACTTAGATTAATCAAATCAATTTTTTTTATCTACATCAGAATCCATGTGCATAAAATAAGTTTCATGGATTATTTGTATCTACAACGTGAGTAATTCATTTGGTATAAATGGTTATGTTCTTAAAATAAAAATAAGGTCATTCAATTTTATTGGTCTATATTTTTTGAGGAGCTGTAGGTCCACTATTGCAATAATGTCTCAAAATTTTAATTTAGTTAGCTTACCAAAATACATCAAATAAAGAATATGAAGTATTATATTTATCAATTCTAGAATCTCTCCTTATGTGTGGATGATATCACTAAGGAATTTTTTCTTGACGTGTTCTTGGGTGGCCTAAAAGATAACATCCAAATTTAGGTTCACATGTTTAGTCCAGTTAAGTATCTAAATCCATACCAATGATACATGTGTCTAGGAAAAAGATTTGGTCAACTAAATACCTTTATAAATGTTTAAAAACATAATTTCCTAGCCCCATCATTTCTTTATCCTAGAATATTGACCTCTCAACAAATTAAGGAGAAGCATGAAAAAGGGTTATGTTCTGGTTGTGATAGCAAATGGAGCAATGAACATATATGTGCTGAAAATAATTTGTATTACATTGAAGGCACTAATGAGGATGAATAATTTTATGAGGCCTTAGGTGTAGGTTTGAAATAACATGTGGATTAATTTGAATATTTTTAACTTACTATTTCCTATCATTTACTTTCATGTATTATTACTCCACAAACTATTAAGGTGGTATATTTCTTCAAGAAACATAAGGTGACTATGTTGATTGAATTTGGAAGTACACGCAAGTTCATCAATAGTAAGTTGTATACTCATTTGAATTATTTTGTTTAACGAACTCTAGAATTTTAGGCCATGATTATAGATGGTGGTATAATCAATTGTTTTAAAAAAAACCATGACTACCTATTAGATTCTCTTATGTTTGCTATTCCCATGGGTAGGATGAAATTATTTTAGGAGTGAAATGGATCACCACTTTGGTAATAATAAATTTTAATTTATAGGAAATATTCATGCACTTTCATTTAGAAGGCAAGACATTTAAACTATATGGTTTATGGTCTAAATCTCCACAATCAGATAGTTCTCACTAGATGATGAAGATTCTCAAAAAAGGTGTTGAAGGATTTTTTTTGCGATTGTTTTCCATAAAAGTAAAAATAACCAAGGATTATACCCATCCTTATTTATAATTTGTGTTTCATGATTATTCTATTATTTTTGGTGCCATGCCAAAATGACTTCTACTAAGTAGATTGCATGATCATTCCATTAGACTACTTTTAAGTACTGCACCACTTAACATCAAACCCAACAGGTATCCCTATGCCTATAAGAGTGAAATTTAAAATATGATAAAATATATGCTAGAGGTATAAATCATCACACATATTCAAAGAAAATATTTTTCCTCAGTGGTCATGATGTGTAAGAAGGATGACACTTAGAGGATGTGCCTAGACTATAGATAACTCAACAAGTACACCATCAAAGATAAATTTAATATTCTTTAATTGATTATTATATTTATGAATTACATGGTGTTATTTATTTTAAAAAATTATATCTGCACACTAGGTATCATTATATTTTAATCCATGAAGAGGACATACCTGAAATAGTTTTTTGAACTCATGAAGACCATTATGAGTTTATGGTCATGCCTTTCGGTTTCAAAAATGCACCATCTACATTTTAGAGTTTTTTGGATGCTATTTTTAAGTAATTTTTTAGAAATTTTGTGTTGTTATTGTTTTATGGCATCCTCATTTATATAAAAGTTTAGGAAGGCCATTTGAATCATGTGAAACAGGGACTTTTAGTTTTGGAACAACATTAGATTTATGCAAAACCTTCTAAATGTGTGTTTGGTGTCAAAGAGGTGGAGTAATTAGGTCATATTGTTTCACATAAAGGTGTGAAATTTTATCCTAAATATATTTAAGTGATGATGGAGTGGTAAATTCCTAGGAACCTCCAAAAACTTCAAGGGTTTATGGGGATAATAGGTTACTATAATAGGTTTGTCAAAAATTATGGTGGCATCACATCACCAATCACATATTTGTTGAATAAATACTCCTAATAGATTTTAAAAACAACTAAGTCATGTAAATAGTTGAAAATGTCTATGTGCACCACTCCAGTTCTGTTTACCCCTATTTTTTATTAAAAAAATTTATTGTTGAATGTGATGCATTAGGATATGGCATAGGGGTTGTATTCATGAAATAAGGTAGACCACTTACATTTGAGAGTCATAAATTTAAGGTAAAAAAATGGGCTCAAGTTAATCTATGAGAAATATATGGTGGTTATTATGCATGCATTAGAGACCTTATTTGATGGTTCAACACTTTCATACAAAGATTGATCATGATAGTTTTTTTTTTGTAAACTAGTGTTTAGTTCCTAAACAATAAAAGGTATATAGTAAGGGGGAAATATAATATAATATGGTAAAATATAGATTTTGATAAAATTAATTACATAGGGAAGAGAAGTAACTAATATATAAAATTAGATTGAGATGATTGTTTCAAAGCTTGAAAACTAATACATAGGGCTGGGAAGATGGCAAGAATCTAGATCTATCTTTCATATGGTAAAAGGAAAGGAGTGTTGACAATAGGACACTTTGGGGTCCAATGTTATAGTCTAGGTCCTGCCACTATTGTCCAAACTAGTCATAGAGATCTGTGTTTCTAGGTTTTGGCCACTATCCTTATGTGATCATGCTAGTGAAATTTTAAATATTGAATGTCGATGTATCTCCTTTTAGAGCTATTTTAATCTTCAAAACATTGGATCTATCTACACGCATGAAAAAAATAAATACATAAAAATTAAAACTGGGAAATTTTAGTTAGGGGAAGTATGATCACATGATCTAGAACCCCTATTGTCTTGATCACTACCTATATTAAGACTCAAGCTAATTTCTTAGATAAAATATAGTTCTCCCTTAGGGAATGCGTATAAGCAACATCCACGATAGATGTAAGAATGAACTTTTTCCAAGGCCCTTCCTTGATCAATCATGTAAATCTATGTGTGATGCAGAATTTTGAGCTATATTATTGACCAATTTTTAATTATGTACTATGCTTAAGTAGTAATTGTTAGATATAAAATTCCTTGTGAAGTCTTTTGTATAGGTGACACATTGTTTTGAATTTGTGAGCTTTATTCACATTTGGCTGACATTATAAAGACAAAAAAATTAAGGATGGAGCTAAGAAGGGATTGGGACTCATTAAGTGAGGTAACATGACTATTAGGACTCCAAATGCAAAAGGATAAGAGAACTAGAAAAGGGACACCCTAGGGTCCAGTGTTATAATCCAACCCCAATGCTCCTATCCTATAGGCTCAAAACCTAGGGGGATGAAACTAGAATGATAAATAGGGTCTATCTAAGTTGGAATGTCTATTTGAAAAGGTCAAGATGATTGGGAATAATTAAAAAAGTGACTCAAGTGTGAAACGAGATCAAGATAAGTAAAATAAAAGATATGGCTAATGTGAACAAGGATCATATTATCCATTCAAAGTCTCCTCTGAAAGAACCATGAAAATACATGATATGTATGGTTACTTGACCAATTTAGGGTATATACATTCCCCCCTTTTATTCTAGTGATGTAATGAAATGAATTACTAGAGTAAAATAAAGAAGAAAAAAATGTGTACCTAAACCTACCTATGTGGAGATAAATGTGTTGTAAAGGGTCCAACTTACTTCCTAGATAGGGAAGTGGATGGAGAGCTAAATAGTGCTTGAAGAAAGAAGGAATCCCTAAAATGAGTGCCCCCTATACTAAATCTAAATGTGTATTCGATGTAATATGGAGGAGGACAATGCTTGCACCATATGCTATATCTAACTAAAAATGAGGAATGCTTAGAGCCCTAAAAACCAATGTTTATCCTTTGTCCCACATAAAATCATGTCATTTAGAATGTGTGTATAGAATCTATATACTATGGAGAGCAAAATATGTCATGCCCCCACTCTGAATATCTAAACTAGAATTGATAAATGCTTAGAGGAACAAAACTAATGTTTGTCCTCTATCCCACATAAAATCATGTAGTCTGGGTCTGGGTGATGTAATGGACCAACCACCAAAAATGGCCATATGGTCTAACTTGGTTACAACTTGGGTATAGCTGAGTGTAATTTAAAACTATGGTAAATGTGTAAGAAGAGAATGGCATGTTTTCCATTCTATCTATATAATTATGGATGATGAAGAACATGAACATCTATGCCATGCCCCTAAATTTGGTATTTGAGTGATGTGTATGTATAATATAGTAATATGTATAACCACATGTGATATGACCTATCATTCTATTCCCCATGTGCAAAACTAGATATCAAAACACTATGCTTTGCACTATGCCTATAATCTATTATCTAGTCCTATAATTGTGTCATGATGTATGAAGTTATATGTGTGAGACATGTAGTAATGTAAATGCTACTAAATTTGGTATTTGAGTTTGAATCTATATCATAGTCACTATGAATTCATATAATCTAAACCATTATATTTGAATAGTTTATGTCCTATAAGCTGAAATCACTATGGATCCATATGATCTGAATAACTATATCTAAATAGTCTATATATCTATAAATTGAAGGTATATCCCCCTAAATGTCTTGAGTAATGCTAAGTGACTGATGTAATTTGAATCACTATATATTTCAATTCATCTAAGTGGAATCTAATAATCTAAATACTAGAGTTTTAAGAACCATGGTGTATCCACTTATGAGAGTGGATGGGCATGTTGGATAGGTGTAGAAATAAGAATATTAGGAATGATGCCCAATTTTAGGGGAAGGGATGAAATTTGTGATAGAGGAGGTCAAACCAAAAGTGACCACTAGTGGCATTAGTAGAAACAAGGCTAGATTGTTGTGAATATATTGAGAGTTTGTTTGATTGATTAGATAGAGTTTTGGGAAATGGAACATGTTTTGATTGGCGAAAATCAAGGTGTGTGTCTGAGTATAAAATAAATATAGAGATTTGCATGTCATAGTGGGAAGATGAGGTAGTAAGAAATTTAAGTTTGATTGATGTTGGAGGTATCATTATCATGATTCCATGGAAAAAAAATGGTTTGAAAAATGGAGTTAAAGGGTTTGAGTTATGGTCAAAATAATATTTTGTTTTGATTGATAAAATTGGGTAATATAGAGAATCTGATTGATTCTCAATTCATTTGTGTATTGACTAGGTTAAGATTTGGATCTATGGAGTAGGATATATGCTGAGGAGATGAGTATTTACTGTGACTTGGTTTTAGTAGTTGGTAGCCTAGGTATAGGTTGGTGATGATGTTACCCTATTAAGTAGCTAAAATGTTTAATTTTTGTCTATTTTGAAGTTTATTTTTGATGTTTTGAGCTATTTAAAGTGTCCTAAAAAAAATTCACTAGTTCTAGTAGTCTTGTCTTACATCTAGCACTACTATCTAGGTAATAGCACTCTTGCCTAGTGTTATTATCTTGTACCCAATGTTGTTGTCCTAGAGGCTTAATTTCTTAGTGATATTACTTTGTTGTTGATTATTGTTATATTTTTGCTTTTGATTTGTAATTATTGATTGATATATATGTCTTTTTTGGTTTTTTCAAGGTGAGGTGTAGATGAGAGAGTTTCAAAAGGTCCAAGTGATGGAGACATTGAGGTTGTTACCATTATCTATTAATGAGAGATATATCAAGAATAGGGTAGGGTTGGGTTATGCATGTGACCTAGGCATAATGTAGTGAGATAGATATCTAATTACCACCTTATGTGAGAGGTGGAATTTAGATACATGTACTTTTTAGCTTCTTACATGGGAAATTACTATGACATAAGAGAATGTGTATCACATTTTGCACTTATTGATTAGTAGAGGGTAGGTGACATTGTAGGATGACATGGGTCTCGATGTTATTGATCATGCATCCTTTTATTTTGTTTGTGTGCCCTTAGGTATACATCAAAGAAGAAGTGATAGTGATGTGCTACTATCTGTTATAGTATAGTCTAGTGTTCCTTCCTATAAAAGTGGTTGGCCATGTTGCTGGCCTCATTTGTTGTTGTGGATGGTAGTGGAGTGTCGATTGCATATAGAATGCATAGGATTATGCATAGTGTAGAGGTATATGGTACTATGTTATCATTGGGTAATAATATGCTTTCCCACCTATACATGTATATTTATAGGTTTACATAAGAGGAATTTAGTGGTGGATTGAGTGCAATGATGTTATTGCATTATTGGACTTATGTGCACATAATGATTATGTGGCTAATAGGATTACTGAGGAGAAGTGCACACCTCTACAACCATTTTAGAAGTGTTAGAATAGTAAATTATCTATATAATCTCTTGAGATGGATCATTATAGGTGGGTGTTAGATAAATTGGTGGCTAGTGACATTATATGGACTGTATAGAGGATTTCTTGGGTGGGCTAAGGATGGAGTGTAGTTATGGTATATGAGAGTTAGGTGTTGGATACATGACCATTGGGTTGGAGTGTATGTGCAATTTTAGTATGAGCACATGACTAAATATTTTGGGTTACCATAGGATGTGCCCCTAGAAACATGGGTGTGGGTGAGGAGTGCATGAGCACTAGCAAGAGTAGGAGCTTGTGTGAGGTCCATGAAGGATGAGCTAATACCATTACCTTTAGATACATGAGATGTGGCTATAAACATTCATGATGTACATGATGTTGGATTTATAGATGCATATACTACATGGTGGATGAGGCATCAATGGGATCCATTATACCCTATTAATGGAGGGGATGCTCCAGAGTATGAGGATTCTTAGTCGATCCAAATGATGGGAGGTAAGTATAAATTTCATTTGAATTATGTATAAATTTATGCTTTTAGTTTCTTTTTAAAAAGTATATAAATAATTTAATGCCCTAATTTGTGTGTAGGTGGAGTGGGAGGTGCTCAAGATGAGGCATATGATGGGATGGGGAGTGGAGATGATGACTATTGGGAGACCACAATTGAGTTTACAATTTGAGATCTCACATGGCATGTTTTTGATGATGTGATAGAGGAGGCATTGATAGAGAGCAATTATTATGGCTATATTCATGCTCACCTTTTTGATAGGGATGTTATAGTGATAGATGCATATGTTAGTAAAGTGGGAGAGAGAGATGAGCTGAGTGCTCAGCTAAATAGGCATAAGATGCACCCATCTAATTTTAGATCAATGAGTAGGAGGATTATAGATGATTATATAGATATTTAGAGGTGGTATGCAGACTTACATGAGAATCATGGTTAGCTACTAGAGTGAGAGAGTCATCATAAGAGGAATTTAGGAGCTCGAGGAGGTGCAGGTCCATCAAGTTCTAGTGAGGATTATGGGACTAGTACTAGTGGGGAGAGTGAGACTAAGAGTGAGAGAAAGTTGTCCATTCATGATTGATTGTATTTGATATGGTGTATATATTTTTGAAAACTCATTATATATATGTATATGTATGTTGGTTTGATTTTGGATTCAAGCACATTATGTTATGGAGTTTGGAATATATTGGTATATTTATTATAAATGGTTGTGTAATTGCTTGAATTTTCACCCTTGAGGAGATACTTAGCTCTCCTCATCCAAGTAGAAAAATGGAATCATCTCTCTTGTTGTGGGTGATAATTTCATTGAGATGAATCTTTAGATTAGGGGATATCTCCCCTTGATGTACCTTCAAATCTCTTTTTAAGATAACAAATGTGTATGAAAAGGGTAAAGAAAAAAAACTAAGAAAACAAATAGTGATGTACCAATATTTTATATCCTCGCAATTGATTGAAACCACTACTTTAAAGACAAAAAATGTATTTTTTTGCACATGACTCACAATTCAAGAACCATTGCAACATCAATATTTCATATATTAGATTTAAGAAGGTATATGATTCAAAAGAAGTAAATTAATGATCCAAAGAAAAATAAAATCATGAATCACTTATGAGATATCTCTAAACTTAGAAAAGGATACTAGAAAAGACTTGCAATAATCTCCATTCTGTAATTTGGTAGACCATCAAGAGTACAAGCTAGAAAAGACAATCTTTCACTAGACTAGACCAACAAGATTCAAGTTGTTACTCAATGTTACAACATATGAGTGGCAACAACACTTGTATATTTATTCAAGAGTTCCTCAAGTATAAATCTAGCTAGAGTTTCATCATAACTAGTGGAGGCTATCAAAATAAGTCAAGAGAATGCATATATATAGCCTTGAGAGGTAGAGGAATCAAAGGAAGTCCACGGGTCACTTTGACATGTGTCATCCTGAAATAATTAGTTACATTTGTATGGGAGAGAAGTGGGTGAGCTATGCCATATCACTGAATGGATCAGTTACAATGACTCATAACTAAACTAAAATCTTTAGTTACATTTGTTACAACTAAATCAAAGAATTAGTTATATTTTTCCATTTGTTATCTCTTTTCCTCACCTTTAGGTTCCTATTGATCCTTTCATTTAAACTCTAATGGCTAGTTTTTGTAGTTTAAAATTGATGTTTTATGGGCTATCACTCCTCAAGCATTTCTTTAGACATTGTTCCCATGATCATTTTTGTTTTCCCTTTTTATTCCTTTGTATCAAACAAGTTTTCTAAAATAATTCCTTGGACAATCTTTCTGAAATAATTCTATTGGAATTTTTGTTTGGCTCTTTTGGTTCTTTAAAATGACCCTTTGACAAAGTGAAAAAGGCCTTTTTTGAAATGAACATAGCCTTCAACTTTTTTCAAGTGACACTTCAGAAGATTTGAAAGTGTCCTTTAGCTTCTGACAATGATCTTCTGAAAGGAAAAATACCCTTTGGATTATTGAAATGGTGCACCTTCTCACAAAAACAATATTTTGGACTTTTTTAAAATGTCCCTTCAAGAAAATTTAAATGCCCTTCAGACTTTCTAAACATTAAATTTTGGCCTTCTTGCAAATGACCCTTCAAGAAATTTGAAAGTTTCCTTTAGCTTGAAAAATTCCTTAAGAAAAGTTGAAACATACCCTTCAAAAAATATGCAAGTGTTCACTTTCCAAAGAAAATACACTTCATGAACGTTACAAATGATCCTCCAGAAAAACTTAAGTGGACCTTTTCCCAAAAAGAAAGTACCATTCAGGAAAGTTGAAGTGGACCTTTTCTTGACAATAGATACCCTTTAAAAAAATGGCACATACCCTTCATAAAAGTTTCCTCAGATAAATTTTCCAAAAGAATTCCACTAAATGAAAAGTCTAAAAGAAATGCACTTAAGGAAAAGCTTCAGATGAAAAGTTTGAAATAATTTCACAAAGGCTTAGAATAAAAACCTAAAATAATTAGGTAAAGGTTTATTAAAGACCAAAAATGAATTTTCTAAAAGGAAAAGGCTTGTACATGTGTTGGGGCTTTGATAAATAACACTTCTTCTAAATAAAATTTATGTACTAAACCTGGCCAAAGATATAGACTTAGATGATTTTTTGCAAATAGGGATGCCCAATTTTGGCTTGAAGGGCCGAAATATGGTCAAAAAAATGGTGACTCACAAGGATAGTATGTCTACTATACTAGCCAGACTAGTAGCCTTATCTAACTCAGGGCCAATGGATTTAATGGATTATTGAAGATGACTAACAAGGATTATGCCAAAACAAAACACAAGGAAACACACCACACAACAACATCAAGAACAAGCAAAGACAACACAAAAAAAGACAAATACAAACTCAAACATGTGCATAATAACTTAGGGAATACAAAGAAAATAAGAAACTATGTAAAAAAAAAGAGAACTTTAGTAATAATGTTTTAGATATATCCCATTGACTAAGATATGCAACTCTTCTCCATCCAAATTTGAGAGTTGGAAAGCATTATGTTATTTGCACTATGTGATCACATATGGGCCACTCCACAAATCATCAAAATTTGTGTGCCTTCTAGGTTTGTCCCTATCTTCATCCAATTTTAGGATAATGTCTCCCTTAAAATCCCTTGTCATGGATTTCTTGTCAAAATACTTATTTATTTGCTCTTGGTGAGTTGTCATGGTTTGCATACCTTGATCACTTTTCTCCTTAAGCTCCATCAACTCAATTAATTTGACCTTCATGCTTTCATTCTCCATCAATTATAGCTAATAGGTGAGGTCTAAAACTGGTAACTCAAGTGAGATAGGAAGTTTAGCTTCCTTTCCATACATAAGTGTGTATGGTGAGTTCTCAATTGCTCTCTTTGGGGTGATCCTATCAGCCCAAAGGGATATATTTAGCTTGGTATGCCAAGTCTTTTGATTCTCCTCCATAGTCATCTTTATGATCTTGATTAAGTTCTTTTTTATGGACTCAACTAGTCCATTCCCTTGGGGATAGTAGTTGGAAGAGGTGCTAATATAGATGTGATGATTCAAAGCCCATTAACTTGTCCTTAATCCTAAGAAGGCTAATGTATTATCTAATATGATTGTTGAATCAAATCTAAAGCTAGTTAGTATACCTTCATAGAAGTTCAAGACTGAGTTTTCATTTTCCTCCTTAAGATATATATCCTCCACCCATCTTGTAAATTAATTAGTGGTAGTCAATACCCACTTATGGCCAACACTAGATGAAAGATTGATCAGACCTATGAAATCCAAACCCCATTGCATAAAGGGCTATTCAAATTGGATTGGGTGAAGAGGCAATGTATCTATATTTTTTTTCCATAAAAAATATCACACTTTCAAAATTTACGTACCTAAGCTTGAGTGTCCTTAAACAAGCTATTCCAAAAATAACTAGCCCTCATAATCTTAGTAGTTGTGGTTTTAGGAGGACAGTGACCACCAGTTGGTCCATCATGAAAATCATGCAACACTTTGTCAATCTAATTTAAATAAATACACTTAAAAATCACACCTAAAAATTACTTTCTAAATATCAATCCATCAACAAGTACATAAGGAATGTATTGCAGCCTAAAGTTCCTTCTCTTGGCCCTACCAAGACCTTGTGGACACTCACCAGTTTGAAGGAAATGGTTCATGTCTTGTGTCCAAATTCTTATATATGAAGGTACAAATATTTTAGGTTCATCATGGAATTCCAAAACAAACTACCTTTATTCCTTTAATTTTAAATCATGATGCTCACATAGTCCTTTTCCCTTCACTAGCTTGGTTGTTTTGATCTTCACATCATACTCCATCACTTTGGTGATCCAACCTGCCTTTTTCTCATTCAAATATATGCTCAACATAAAGTGTTTCACACTAGGATGAGGTAAAAAAATGTGAATCTTTTTATTAGACAACATATGCCTAAATTTATTTAAAATTCTTATGACTGAAAGCACTTGTTTCTCAACATATGTGTACCTTATCTCATAGCCTTCCAAACCTTGACTAAATAAGGAAATAGGATATTAAAAATTATCATAATTTTCTTGGGTAAGCATGGAAAAAATTACCTCTTCATTCCTAAAAGTGTAAAAATTGAATTCCTTGGAGAAGTTTGGACTTGCAAGAGTAGGAGATTGGGTATTGACTTGCTTGATCTTTCGGAAACCTTTTTTCCTCCTTTGTATCCAAGTTAATATCTCATCCTTCCTTAGCATGGAGGTCAAGGGATTGACCAAGTTATCAAAATCAAGAATAAACCTCCTAATTAAATTTATCTTACCAAATAATCTTTGTAGGCCCTTCTTATGTTTAGGTAAAGATAATCCTAAGATGGCACTTACCCTTTTCAAATCAATTGATAAAACTTTCCTGGAAATAATGTGACCTAAGATTATGCATTCATGAACACCAAACACACACTTTTTTGTGTTTAGAGAGATACCAAAATCTATACACTTCTCAAAAATCTACCTTAGGTGCTTCAAATGATCTTTTGCTTCCTTGGAGAAAACTATCACATCATCAATATATACCAATATAATTTCATTGATTAATTCTTGAAAAACCATATCCATTGCATATTGAAAACTAGCTCTAGAATTTGAAAATCCAAATGGCATCTTCATATAGGCATACGTGACACATTTGGTGGTGAATATTGTTTTGTATTGGTCACTTTATTTCACCAAAATTTGATTGTACCTAGAATAACCATCTAGGAGGGAAAACCTCTCACTACCTGCCACCACTTATAGAATTTGATCCATAGAAGGGAGGTATAATGATCTCTCAATGACAATATATTATTGAAATCTACACACAAAATTATCTCCCCATTATTTTTCCTAACGTGGACTAAGTTGGCCAGCTAAGAAGAATGCTTGATGGGAAAGATGATTTTGGACTCAATCAGTTTGGTGAGTTCTTTCCTCATGAGAGGCTCAATCTTGGGATTGATTGGCCTCTATATTTTCTTGATGGGTTTAGAATTTTAATCTATCTCTATTGTGTGTTGAGATAATATTGGGTCAAAAATCTTCAAAACACTATACTCCCATGCAAAAAAATCACTAAACTCTTTGCATAGTTCAATGAAATCATGCTTTTCTTGACTAGTGCATACCTTCCTAAGTGCAAGAATTTTATCTTCAAATATTTATACCATTTCATAGTTATCTTTCTTGTTTGACATGCTTACCTTCTCCTTCTTGAGCTAGTCATCCTTATTGAATATGCTTTTAAGAGTCACTAGGCCTTTGGGAAGCTTGTTAGACTTTAGTTAGACAATTTGACCACCATATTATTGATACAGTTTAGACTAATTATTGGAATACAACTTAGCCTCTTCTTAGATTAAAATTTATATATGTTGGTTACTATCAAAGGAATTCTAATTGGTGACATTATCTGGTATGGATGGTCTCATAATCACCTTTAGATGGGGATGGTTTTTGTCTTCTTTTATTCCCTTTGGAACATCAAATTGAGCACCAATAGATGCCAACCTATCAAAATTATTATTATCTTCCCTTGGAATAGATATGATGTTAAAATCCATTAAATATTCTATAAGGTCTCAAACTATATGCTTATAGGATTTGAGCAAGGAGTTCTTACTCAAATTCTGCCCTCTAACTTGATTCACAATAAGCTCACTATCACCAAACACTTGAAATTCCTTGACACCTCTTTTCCTTGACTATTCAAGGCCATGGATTGGGGAATCATACTATACCACATTAACAATTCATGATAATTGAAATTTTAAGGCTAAAAAATACCTTTCCTTTAAAGGTGAAACCAACATAGCTCCACCACCTTCCGCCATCTTACTTTTAGACCCATCAAATAAGAGCTGCCAAAAGTTATTCACATCCTCAATTGAATTCATCAAATTAGGCATGAAAGATTCCTTATCATGCATAAAATAGACTCTAAGTCTAGATTATTTAATAAACTTATAATGATCATGCTCTAAGTTGTCATCTCCCCACTCATCTAGGAATAAATAAAAAACTCCCTCAAGGGAAGATGATAGAGATTGGTCAATATGAATCTCCTCCTCATAAATGATAGCATAGTTAACATTTGATACCTTAGGTGAGTATTTTTCAAAGTTATATCTATGGATAGGTTCTGACTCAATCTTCACCTTAGTGCTATATTTTGTCCTAAACACCATGTAAGACCAATTGGTTGCTAAATATCTACCTATCTTGGATGTAAAGTCCCTTGCCAATAAAGAGAAAAATAAGGAGGTAAATATACTAATATTAAATAATGTGGAACTAGAAAAGTATAAAAATCATGAAGGGCCAAATTAAAACATTTCACTATCCCCAAGGTTTTGGCTGGTGATCCATCCAATTACAAAACTCCTTTAGTCATTGGCTCATACTTAAAATGTAGCTTATCTGCTACACATTTGGGCATAAATGATGTGATTGATCCACTATCAATGATGAAATTATGAAATAATAAATTAACAATAATTAGGGATAGGTAAAAATTATGAGTCTTTTCATTTTTTTTCACTCGACCATCCATAGATTGAGTTATATCTACCAGAATGACATTGTCATTTCTAGATGGGCTAGCCCATTTGGCCAATCCATGTAATTCATTTTGAGTTATATATTTATAACCTAGTAATATTAGATAATAACACAATAAAATATTCATATGAATCTTATTCATCTGGTCTACCACATTGATGAAAGGATTACTCACCTTGGGGTTCTCTATATGAACATTTGCACTTTTTGATGTAGCCTGTGAAGGTAGAGTTGTAGCAGCTATCTTAAAATTTGGAACCCTTTAATTTTATTGTAGTTTATGAGTTTTTTTAGACCCAATTACCAAAGTATATGATTTAAGAATCACAAAAATTCATTTATTATCTCCTTGAGCTTCATCAACAACCCTCCTTTTGGACGTAGTATTGGAGGCAACACTAGTATTTTGATTGATTATATTTCACAAGAATTTAATGACACAAAACTCACCCTCTAAATGATTTATGAGTGTAAAATTAGTATGATTTTTTACATTTTCCACCCCACCTTACATGGATCCTTAAAAATTTTAAGCTTAGAAAGATTGAGTATCTTGCATTTCCATACCTTGATTGTGCATTTGATTTGCATAAGCAACTTGTTCTTGACCATGTTCAAAAGATGGATAGTTGGGATGTTCTTAAACAAAAATGTTTGGAGTGGGGATAAGGGCCTTGAAGGATGAAGGAGCACTATTATTATATATTTGATAAGGATTGACATTGGTAATTTGGCCTTGTCCCTGATTATTGCCCTCAAAAGGAGGTTTGTTTGTTTGTTTGTCCAAATTGGTTATAGGACTGTATGGTCTATAACCTTGAGATTTTTATATTTTGAGGGAAAATAACTCATTTGTAACACTTTAAAGTAGGATATTAAATTCATGGATTCCATTGGTAGCGGCAAAGGCAGATTTTTCTTGACCAGGCAAAGGAGCTAAAATGGGCAATGTAATTTGACTAAGAGAATGCAAATCAAGGAATAGTGGCATTAGAGGTCTAGGAGATATGTTTCCCACTTGAACAAGAAAATTCTTAGTATTTATATCTATTTCATATGTGTCAAGTAGTGTGTTTCCACCCATAGATTAAATCATCATGGAAATGTCACTATTCAACGCTTTTAAGTAGTACAAAAATGCATAGTTTATGGTTGGCCTCATAAGAATTAAGATTCTATCCCATGTTTTTTGGAACCTAGTAATAAAATATTTCATGAATCTATGTGGTGACCTATTTATTCTAGTAAATTTCTTAGCTAAAGATAGGTGATCACTCTTTTCCCCAAACCTATTAGTCAATAGAGTCCCTAATTCATCCCATGAGCTAATAGAATTTACAGGTAGGGTCCCATACTAGTCTAAGACTTTTCCTTTGAAAGAGAAGGACAAAAACCTAATATCTACATTTTATTGGGTAATATTATGTATATTAAATTTTTTTAATCTATTTATGATGTGCTCAATGGAAATAATTAGACCATCTCCACTAAAAGATAGGATACTTTCGAGGGATGCTCTTAGAATTTGATCATATTGGGCAAGATGCAAGGGAGATACCCTAGTGAAAGGGATGGAATGTAACAAAAAATTGGAATATTTAAACACAAAATCTCTTTTTTAAAGGATGATTATTGACAAACCTAAACCTTTTGGTGGAATATGGAGGGAGTTACACAAATTTAAAGGGTACATATTTAGTAGTAGACCTAGTGGTCATCTTTGGCATGGAAAATAGGACTAATCAAAAACCAAAGACTTGAATTCTTCAATAGAGTCACCAGGTACTGAATGTAGATGTTTTTTTTATCTTCAATAATGCCAAGACTAGTACTAATCTTGGATAATATTCTAGGATTGAGAGGTCCCACCAAGCATGGTAGAAATTATTGACACTTGGATTTGCACCCCTAAAGAGATGCTCAACTATCCTCATCCAAGAGACAAGATGCAATCATCTGTCTTACTATGGGTGGTAATTTTATTTAAATGAATCTCTAGATTAGGGGCTATCTCCCCTTGATGCACCTTTAAATATCTTTCAAACTAATAATTATGTATGAAAAGGGTAAAGGAAAAAAATTAAGAAAATAAATGGTGATGCACCAATATTTTATATCCTCCTAATTGAATGAAACCACTACTTTAAAGACATAATAAGGTGTTTTCTTACACAAGACTCATAATTCAAGAACCATTACTACATCAATATTTCATATTTTGGATTTAAGAAGGTATATAATTCTTAAGAAGAAAACGAATGATCCAAAGAAAGATATAGTCATAAATCACTTCTAAGATATCTCTACACTTAGAAAAAAAATACTATAAAGGACCTTCAACAACCTCCTTTTTATAAATTTGTAGACCATCAAGAATACAAGCTAGAATAAATAATTTTTCACTAGACTAGACCAATAAGATTCAAGTTATTACTCCATGTTGTAGCATATGAGTGGTAAAAACACTTGTATATTTCTTTAAGAGTTCCTTGAGTAAAAATATAGATATATTTTCACCATACCTAGTGGAGTCTATAAAAATGAGCTGAGAGAATGAATATATATAGCCTTGAGAGGTAAAGCAATCAAAGGAAGTCTAAGGGTCACTTGGACATGTGTCATCCTGAAAGAATCAATTACATTTGAATTGGAGAGAAGTGGGAAAGCTATGCCATGTCACTAAATGGATTAGTTACAATGAGTCGTAACTAAGCCAAAATAATTAGTTACATTTGTTACAATTGAACTAAAGCATTAGTTATATTTTGTCATTTGCTATCTCTTTTCCTCACCTTTAGGTTCTCACTGATCCTTTCATTTAAACTCCAATTGCTAGTTTCTGTAGTCTAAAATTGAAATTTTATGAGCTATCACTCCTTGAGAATTTCTTTAGACATTTTTATTGTGATCATTTTTGTTTTCCCTTTTGATTCCTTTATATTAGACAAGTCTTTTGAAAGAATTCCTCAGACAATCTTTCTAAAAAATTTCTTTCAGACTTTCCATTTGGCCCTTTTGGTTCTTTAAAATGACCCTTCGACAAGGTGAAAAAAGCCTTTTTTGAAATGAACATACACTTAAAATTTTTTCAAGTGACACTTCAAAAGAGTTGAAAGTGTCCTTTAGCTTTTGGAAATGATCTTCTAAAAGGAGAAAATACCCTTTAAATTTTTGAAATGGTCCACCTTCCCATGAAAACAATCTTTCAAACTTTTTGAAAACATCCCTTTTGGAAATTTGAAATACCCTTCAGAATTTATGAACAATAACTTTCAAAATTCTTGCAAATGACCCTTCAAGAAATTTGAAAGTGACCTTTATCTTGAAAAAGTCCTTTCAAAAAGATGCAAGTGTCCACTTTCCAAAGAAAATACCCTTCAAAAAAGTTGTAAATGATCCTTGAAAAAAACTAAGGTGGACCTTTTCCCAAAAGGAAATTACCCTTAGATAAATTTGAAGTGGACCTTTTCTTGACAAAAAATATGATTCAAAAAAAATGGAACATACCCTTTGAAAAATTTGCCTTAGACAATTTTTTCTAAAAGAATTTTGCTGAATGAAAAGTCTAAAGGAAATGCACTTAAGGAAAAGCTTCAGACAAAAAGTCCAAAAGAATTTAGCAAAGGCTTAGAAAAAAACCCAAAAGAATTAGGCAAAGGATTAACAAACACCAAAAATGAACTTTCTAAAATGAAAATACTTATACATTTATTGGGGCTTTGACAAAGAACACTTCTTTCAAAGAAAATCTAAGTATTGGACCTAGCCAAAGATATAGACTTCGACAATGTTTTACAAATAGGGGTGACCAATTTTGGCTTCAAAGGCCAAAATTTGGTCAATAGGTTGATTATAAATAGTTTATTTGACATTGATGTTGAGGTTTTATATATTTTGGTAAAATGGTACTTAGGGATATGTGATTTGATTATTGTTGATAAGTGTGATGTTAGTTTTGATTTTGAATTATATGTGAGAAAACATTTATTGTTTTGTAATTTGTAAATTGATCTAATAAAGTGAGTTTGTTTAAGATTCATAAAATGGGATATTGGTAAGATTGAGATTTGGGTAATGTGGCTTGGATTAAGGATGATTGTTTAGAACTAAGAATGTTATTTGTTAGTATAAGGGGATATAAGAGAGCACGATGTGTGTATCACTTCCCTGAGAGTGGCTCAAGAATGTAAAGTCTAGCCCTTTAGATCCATCATCACCTACTAAGTAAAGCTATGTAATCATGAGTGTGTTAATCAATGTTTGGACTATGTTTCTAATCCCTCTACATAGGTGGCTTAAGAATACAAAGTTTGGTCCTTTGGATCTATCATTGCCCCATAAAGTGAAGCTATGAACTAACTCTAGTATGAATGTGTGTCATATCACTATTTGAACCTTGACAAAAAACTAAACAAGTGCCCATACCACTCATGTTGTGTAGGAATATGTTTCATAGCTTATACTATATATTATGCACTAATTATATCTATGTGTGGAGACTCTTCCAAATGTAAACTTAATAGATGTGTAATTGAAATTGTGTTGTGTAGAAGGCTCATCTATCCATAATAATAGTGGATTGATATGTGAAATAATATCCTTGACCTATATTATAATGCATATGACTGAGCAATAGATCGAGATAGAACTATAACCTATGATGGGACCTCATCTAATATCAATCATAAGATATTTCTATGTGAGATAGGACCCATAAAAATTATCCATAGTGAATATCTCTGTGTGGTAGTACTATGTGATGTGGGTTCATCTAATCTTAATCGTAGTGGGTTGCTATGTGAGATAGGACCCAAAAAACTCAGCCATAGTGAATATCTCTTTAGAGCAGCACTCTTGTTTTGGTGCCTATGAATGTGATGGATATGTATATGGAACTACACTATGTACCCATCAAACTACAATGTTATGTGTAGGTTGTTCTCATTGTACTAGTTTTCAAACCTTATGAATACGTGGAATAGGATATCTCCTATGAGGTTCTATCCTAGAAGTTGTATTACTCTCATGGTGAGTAACTGATGATTCTCTTGAAGGAATGCCCTAGGATAACTTAGTCATGGAGGAATGAGGTCTAGGAATCCATGATGGAGGAGAACTCGGTGCACCCTATGTGAATGTTATTATGTCATTATCAATACATATATTAATACAATATCTAAGTCCATAACAATCATTATATCTATGTCCATGGATATGATGAGAGTTACAAAAGGGATGATATGGATATCTATGTAAGAGATATGTTTATCATTGATGATTATAAGGTAATGTGATTAACCTCCTCTCTAGTAGTGCTGATAATATGACACATAGGCTATCCTATTCTAAATTAAATTGTTGTGGTGCCTTAATACTATTATTTGTAGTGCATATTGTAGGTTGTGCTTTAGAAATTGGATCTCTATTATTAGCTGGTTACTTTTTTGGTTGAGGTCTCTAATATTATTTAGGACATGGTGGATGCCATGTGCTAGGAGTTATAGATAGAGGTAATACTATGAAATCTAGAATAATTTGATTAACTTAATCTACCTCAATCAATCCTAATTTATTTTCTAAGGCTATAACTATATAACTTACGTGCCTAAAAGAGGACTCTATCTGATATAATAAATGTTTAAGGAGAGGTTGGTGAATCCCCTTAATAAATATATGTTGAATATATAAATATTTTGTTATATAGATCAATCTTAATGTGTGCATCTTGAATCATAAGATATAATCACTAACTAGATTTGAAGTATTCTGATGCAATGTGGCAATTTTATAATATGTCACATGAAGGCCCATGTTTTCTATGTAATATCTAATAAATGCCTCCTCTAGGTCATAATATATGTGCAAGGACCCAATGAGGAGTAGATGAAAGAACCAATTTTGTGCCTCAACCACTAATGTCTATTTTAAAAACTTTGGTAGAATCAAAGGACTTGCATGAGATGGCAAAGCCTTCCAAAAGGCTTGAAGGTGTATGAATGGATCTCTAGTTCCATCAAAGTGAGGCAATGATGGTATTTGTAAATGCTTAGGTAATGAAGATTTACAAATGTCTTTAGAAGAGGGTTACCATGTAAATCATTGGCATCCATACAAGACATATAAGCCTTGTTTTCCAAGGTAAGAAGATTTACTTGGTGTTGTAATTCACCAACTTCATGTATTAAATAAATAGTCTCTTGGGATGGTATATTAGCATCTTAAAGTGGTTCATTTAATTGTTAAATTTGATCATTAATTTTAGCCATGGGAATGCTACACGTAGAAATTGGATCATAGAGAGGGGATGTACTCACTCAAACCTTTGGATGAATGGTAATTTGGACCTTAGTAGATGGATGTGATCTACCATTCTCTTTGGGTGAAGAGTGAGAAATAGGTGCTACTGAAGTAGGGGGTGGATTGGGAGATTCATTAGTATCTTTATATTTTAGTGAATCATATTCTAATTGAGTAGATGTGATGTTATTATTTACATGTGCATTATTTTCAATATAATCATTCATAAAATAGAAACAATATTTTGTAGTGCGTTATGTTTGAAAGGAGTGAGGAAGAGTTAGAAACATGAGATGCATTTTTTTCCTCACTATGTACATAATAATCATCATTATTCCATGCATTATCATGATCAAAATTTTGTTCATAGTCACCCTCATTTTCATATTAATTTTCATGTTCACTATCATACTCATTATCACTTCCATTGTCACTAGGGAGAGGTGTAAGAGAATAATTTAATTCTTTTCTAATATGCAATAAATTATCATGTGAAATTGGAATAATATGTGCATTTGGGTTATCCGTGGATGGAGTTTATGTATTATTTACAATTTAACTATGGGAAGTAAGAGTAAGAGAGTTATCATTTAGACATTATTTTCATAAATTAGAGTTGAGAGCATGAGATAGATCATTTGAACTATGCATTGGCAATTTGATTTTATTGCATTTATATTGTTGTAATTTGAACATAGAAGTAGAAAAAGAGAGACAGATTAGGTTCAAATGGAAGCAAATTATCACCAATAAGAGGTTCACTTGGAAGTACATTACTAAGTTGTTTATTTGGTGCATTGTGCATAGGAGAATTAGGTCAAAAGTATCTTTCCCATTTATCAAAATTATTTTCTTTAGAAGAGGGAATAAAAGAGATAGGTTTGAGAGAAGAAGATGCATCTACTTTTATTCACTATCAATTTCACATGTATCATCATATTACTTATTAAAATAATATTAATTATCTTAATTTTAAATGAAATCATTTTCCACATTTCTAGCTAATGTGAAATTTTGCAAATTTCTCCTTTCATTGTCATAATTATGAGAAAAATTTAGAAATTGATTTATGAGATCAGAGGGAATGAGTGCCTTAGTGTTCATTTTATTTGTGTCAGTAAAGAGAATATGTAAACATACTATTAAGCAAATAAATGCAATAATAACTACTGACATGGAGATTTTGAATATATTTTTGACAATCCAGATAATTTGTAAAAATTTCAATAAATATATCTAAAAATTGTAAGGAAGGCTTGGGGTTTGAAGACCTAGTTTAGGAATCTAGGGTTTAGGATTGGGTTTTTAGAAATTTTGAAAATTATTTCAATAATTTAAATTCTAAAATAAATTTGAATAAGATAAATGCACAAAAATTTATACAAAAAATAGAAATTTTATATTTGAATTTTTGCAAGAATAACTACTAATATCAAGATTTTGAAAATATTTTTGACATTCCAAATAATTTACAAAAAATTCAAAAGTTTTATCTAAAAATTGTAGAGGAAGGTTTGGGGTTTGAGGAACTAGTTTGGAAATCTAGGGTTTTGGATTAGGGTTTTAAAATTTTTAAAAATTATTTCAATAATTTAAATTCTAAAATAAATCTGAATAAAAATAAATGCAAAAAAATAATATAAAAATTAGAATTTTGAAATTAAATTTTTGCATAAAAATATGAAGGAAAAATGCTAATGGTATTTAGGGTTTTAGAATTGTTCTAAGTAAGTTAGGTTCACCAAATGCTTTATTATAATTTGGAAACTAGTATTTAATTCCTAATTAATAAAAGGTCTCAAGTAAGGGGGAAAATATAATCTAATATGGTAAGATAAAAACTTTGATCAAATCAATTACATAGGGAAGAGAAGTAACTTATCTAGAAAATTAGACTGAGATGAATGTTTCAAAGCCTAAAAACTACTGCATATGGTTAGGAAGATGTCAAGAAATATATATCTATCTTTCATTCAATGAAACAATAAGAGCACTAAAAACAAGACATTTTGGGTATGGTGTTATAGTCCAGGTCCTAGTTTTGTCTAAATTAGTCACAAAGATATGAGTTTTCTAAATTTTTTCCAATATCCCTATGTGGTCGTTCATGTGAAATTTCAAATCCTGAATGTTGATAGAGTTCCTTGTAGAAATGTTTTAATCTTAAAAACCCTATATCCATCTACACACATGAAACAAAAAATACATCAAAAGTAAAAGGGGGGAAAAATGAGTTAGGAGAAGTATGATTACACAATCTAGAACCCATAATATCCTGATCACTACCTATATTAACCCTCAATCTATGGTCTCAAATCAAATGTAGTTTTCCCTTAGGGAATTTTCATAATAAACATAAATGGTACATGTAATAATGAACTTTCACCTAGGCCCTTCTTTGATCAAGCATGCAAATCTATGTTTGATGAAAAATGCTAAGTTATACTATTGATTCATTTTTAATTGTGTATTGTGATAAAGTAGAAAGTGATTGATATAAAATACCTTGTGAAATCCTTTATATAGGAGACTCTTTATTTTGAATTTGGGAAATTTATTCACATTTGGTTGACATTATAAAGATAAAAAAACATACAGATGAAGTTAAGAAGGTCTTGGGACTCATTAAGTGAGGGAACCTGACCTTTGGGACTCAAAATGTAAAAGGATAGGAGTACTAGAAAGGGGACACCATAGGGTCCAACACTATAGTCCAATCCCAACGCTCTTGTCCTATGGGCTCGAGACCTAGGGGGATGGAATTAGCACTAGAAATAGGGTTTGGATAAGCTAGAATGATCATTTGAAAAGCTCAAGATGATTAAGAATAAGCAAAAATGTGACTCAAGCATGAAACAATATCAAGATAAGTAAAACAAAAGACATGGATAATGTGAACAAGGATCATATTCTCCAATCAGATTATCCTATGAAAGGACTATGAAAATACATGATATGTGTGGTTGTTGGACCAATTTAGGGTGTATACAATATCCTCAAATATTTTTGGAATAATGATTATCATCATAAGAATAATAGAAATGGGTGACTAAAAGTTAGGATATGATTTTTAAATAGTATATAAGAAAGGAAAATAGAATGTGGTGGTAGATGCACTATCCAAGTGAGATGAATTAGTTAAGGCATTGTTATGTGTAATGACCATTTGGTAGGTAAATTGGATAGAGGAAGAAAGATAAACATGAGAGAATGATAAGGATACCCATGACTTGATTTAGAATCTTCAACTTGGTTCTATGTGGTTTAAACAATTTACATGGAAAGGTAATGCATTATGTTATAAATATCAATTATAAATATATAAACATTCTCTCCTTAAACATAAAATACTTTAAGAACTTCATGCATCTCCAATATAAGGTCATTTAGGATTTTTTTAATCACATATCATAGAATCAAGCAAGATTTATTTTGGGAAGGAATCAAGGGGGATGTCTATAAATATGTGGTTTAATGCATGGTATATAAACTTAACAAAGGTGAAACCACTAAGACCCTAGGTCTTTTACAACCTTTATCCATCCCTAGCTAGAGGTGGGAGGAGGTTTTCATGGATTCATTATTGGTTTACCATGGTTTGAGGTTAAAAATGTTATCATGGTAATTATGGATTGGATCACCCAATATGCTCATTTTGTTTCCTTATCACAAACATTTTTTTATAGTATAGTATTTTATGATTTTCTCAATATATTTCATAAATTTTATGATATTCCAAAGATCATTGCAAATGACCAAGATCCCATATTTACTAGTAATTTTTGGACTAAATTATTTACATGTTTGGGCACCTAGTTGGATCATAGATCATCATATCATCCTCAATGAAATGTAAAAGTAGAGGTAGTAAAAAAATGTATATAAGGGTATCTTCTTTGTTTTATTTCTAACAAATAGGAAAAATGGGTCACTGGTTGCCAGTTGCCAAATGGTGGTATAACACTTCTTTTCACACTTATTAAAAAATGTCTCCCTTTGTGGAGTTATATGGGTATCACACCCCATTAATCACTAGAGACTTGAATATGCATCCCATGGTTAGAGATGTTGAGGAACACATTCACCATCAACAAGAGGTACTACCTAGTTTGCAAGGGAATTTAATAATGCAATAGAATATAATGAAGCAATAAGTGGATTGACACTGTGGTGAGTGAAATTTTGACATTGGTGATTATGTATCTATGTATTTATATCCATATAATCATATTTATCTAAAGAAATAAAAAAATTACAATAATTAGTCACCTAATTATTATGGACATTATCAGATATTACAAAAAATTGGTAGTGTGGATTACAAGCTAGAATTTCCCCTATCCATTTGTATAGATCTAGTATTATATATGATGTAGGAACATCAAAGTAAGAAGATATCAATTTAGTATTTTGGTCTTAATAAGTCAAAATTGGTCAAGTTTAGAGTGTTATTGTTTGTAAATAAACCTTTTAAGGTTAAATTCATGTATATGAGGACATTTGGAGTCCCTATGGGTTGTTGTTTAAGTTTTGAGAGTGTTGAGAGTTTTCCCTCCAAAACTAGTAATTTGAAAATTAAAATATTGTTATTAGGCCTAGAGGGATAAAAACATGATACAAAGGTGTTCAAGAGGGAATATTGGTACTAAGGGTCATAAATATTTATAAGAGGTGTTATATATATATATATATATGTTAATATGTTTTAGAATTTGAAAAGCTTGGAGAACCTGCATAATTGAGTAATCCTAAACTAAATAGATTTTTTAATTTCTAAACCTAGTAGACTACTATACACAATCAAGAAAATGAAACTAGATTTTATTTTTAAGAGATAAACCATTAACATGTTTGGACAATGGTTGATAAGAGGTAATAGTGGTTATTGATATAGTTTATTTATTTTAAGAGTGGGCTGAAAATATAAACACCCAGTGTTGAAGGATTTCTGTTTTGATAAATCATGAACCTTGTTAATACTTTATTCTATGTTTGACAGTGAATCTGAAAGTGAAAAATTATTTTCTCACAACATGGTATATGGCCTTAGATAAATGAAATAAGTTTTAGATTAAGAATTTTCATTGTTTAAGGATATTTTTTAGTGTGTATATAAAATTTAATGGAAAAACATTGATATACAATCAACTTGGAAAAGGAAACCCTATTTACGTATACTAGCACCCTATTGCCTAGTCTCAAGACAAGATAAATACACAAATGTAAGAAGGGATAAAGATAGTGAATGGTTTTTAAATTATATATATTTATAATAGATTAATAAATAGAGATATTTATTTATAAAATTTTTCATGATTTCATTTAATGAATTTGGATGCTTGGAAACATTGACATAATCATACCCTATTTTATGCAATTAGTACACAAAAAGATGTTTTAATTACCAATGAAAAGTGGAATAAAATGGTATTGAGTGATAATGATAATTTAAAAGGTTTTTTAACATTATTTTATAACCCAAGTATGGTTTATAATATGTTTTAAGGAGAAAACAAATGGAAACCTTACACATTCTAAGCAAAACATGCATAATCAACTATAGATAGTTATCTTTAGGCATTTGATGCATGTAATAAGGTCTTAATAAATATTTGAGAAGTTGATAAGGGTTAAAATAGAACTTATAAATATTATTTTGGCTCTTTACCTGATGTAAATTTCAAGATATTGATTTTTTATGCCTCTTATGCCTAGGAAAATGCTGGAAACCCTAGAACTAAGATTTGGGGATTTTAAATATATTTAACTATAAAAATAAAGTGAAACTTTGTTATATTGTATTATTATACATTCATAAGGTTATACAAGATAATTTGGTTTGAAATGGTATGGATGTGTATGCATTTAGTGACTGTGTGTTAGTATTAGGTCTAGGAAAGGCCTAAATGAGTGAGGGTGGTGAATGAAAAGTAAATTTGTCATAAGAAGAAGGGATAAATATGATGGATTAATATATGGGAGCCAAAAGGGTATCCTAAAACAATATTATTTTTACTTTATGGTCTGTATATTTTCCAAACAAAGGAGATTTGATAGTTTGGAGGGTTAATTAAGGGGTGGTGTAAAGAAGGAAGTGTATCTTGTCTTGGGAGTTATGATAGGAAAGAAAATTAAAAGTTTTAAGACATAAATGGGTCCAAAAAAAATATGTATTTTATCAATAATGTCATTTTACTCTCCTATAGAGAGAGATTTTCATAAAAATAGGGCTACTAAGATTTACATGCCCGTATAATGGAAAGAGGAGTAAATAAGTGATAGAGTATCAAGAGATGATTAAAATCAATAGAAACATGTTTTATTAAATATAAGACACCCATTTAATGAATTATAGTGACATAATCTCACCTACTTGGAAAATTAGTCTGTTTGAGCATAGTGAGGGGTCTTAAGCCTAGCCACAAGGAAAAAGTTAAGAAGAAGATTGATATAGTTTATCAGGTCCATCATTTCCTCTAAATCACCATATATATTGCCTAAATAAGGTAACTAGATATAGATTTTATAATCAAAATGAGTTATTTAAATTGTATGAAGAAAGATCAATCATTCTTAAGCCTAAAAATATCCTTCACACCCAAACACATCAACTACAGACCAAAGTGATTAAGGAGTATTTGATCAAATGGAAAAATATAAAATTTAAGATGAAACATGGGATGATTAATAATTCCCATAACAACATCATGGTTTGATTCAACATTAAGGATAACATTGTTTTGAATGGGATGGGCATGTTATGACCTTAACCTATGGCATGTCTAGGATATGTGTGGCTAACTTATGGCTTACATACCTTTTATATTATCTCATCACATCTCTCTAGGTTATTAATAAGTTTGACCTATGGAATAACCATGGCTAAGTATATTATATATTGGAGATAGTAGTTATTATTTCATCATCATATTGTGAATTTTGTTCTTATTGAATTTTTGTGGAGGTTTCCCCCTTAAAGTGGCCCATCTATATTTATCAATAATTTTTCTCTTATGTCAATTATTGTTGTGGATATACATATTTTTCTCTTATCTCTATGATATAATATTATAATGTGTGAAAATATAAGTAATTTAATTACATAATCAACATAATTAGAGTATAAACACATGCTACAATATTAGTTCACAACAATAGAAAAAGAAAGCCCAAAATTTATGTCTAAGTGTTACATCACTAGAGGAAAATATTACACATGTTAACAATCCTAAGGGTGTTTTTGTTTATTTCACCTTTGCTACACCACTATAAATTTATAGGCCTCAAAATATTTCCTCCCAGGCACAAGTTCTAGAATATAATACACCTACAACCAATGGTTAAAATAATTTACAAAATGTTACTAATAATCCAAGTAAAAGAATACAAGTAAATTTCTAAGAGACATGCTTAAAAAAAGTTAACCACTTTAAATTATACCCTTCACATGAATAAATATAGATAATATTGTGTTTATCATAAAATTCATGGATGCCATACAAAAAAATGGGCATTACACTAGTGGATTCAAAATCAAGGAATGATTATGATAATCTAATCACCAACCAACCATGACACAAATGAGGTCAAATGTAGTTGTACAATAAAGTAAATTTATATTAAATTGATCATAGACCCATATGCATATACCCAAATTAGTTCAATTTATACCCTATTATATAAAGCTTCTCTATGCTTTCTTGATTTCTTATCCATTATGTTCATATATTTTAACATACATGTGTTCATGTGCACCTACATAAACCATTCCTCTAGCCTTTTTATTTTTTTATTTTACCATTTTCTTTGAATTTTTTTATCCTAATATAGACATCAATGATACTTAGAATACAATGATTCTAGTACACATTCTTTGTGGAATTTTACTTGATCACTCTTACCTATTAAGTACTTATCCATCCTGTGTAGCTTTAATTGAGATTACATGATCACACACACACACACACACACACACACACACACACACACACACACACACACACACACACACACACACACACACACACACACACACACACACACACACACACACACACACACACACATCACATGAGTGGACATTGATTCTTACTTTCTTGAGGCCTGCAGATCCTTATCTTCACATATGTTATTAATCTACATTACACACATATAGTAGTGGCATATTACTTGCTTTCACTTTATCCAAATTTACATGTTATCACATCTAGTACACACTATGCCTTAAAACATGTTTTAAATTGCTTTAATCTATCTCATTATTATATTTTCATATGCTTACTACTTGTTATTGCCTAAAGGTATAAAAAAATCAATAAAATACAAAAACATTCAAATATTCCCAAAACAAACTAGGACCTCAACATAACAAGATTACTAGATTATATTATTAACTTATGTTATTTATCACATGTTTTCTATGTGGCATAAATTTTTCATACACACATGAGTTTCAAAGTATATGAGTGTGATGTAGGACATATAATTTATACATGGGCATATATATGTTTGACATTCATCTGCCCAATGATCATGCCAATACTAGGAGCATATTATTTCATAGGTTTTAGTATCACAACTTATATCTTTCTATGACCACTTTACCATGTTGAGATATCTAAAATTCTTATAAATGTCTTTTTAGTTACTCATATCTTACATAGTTATACATGGATATACTATTATACTAGGATGTGTCATTGATACATATGGATGGTATAGACTAGTCTTTAATTATTATATGATTCGTTAATGTTGTTACTCTCTTACATGATAGGCTAGTTTGTGCTTGTATTATTTCTAGACATTTTCCCTTGTTTGTGACATCTTTATGTACCTTGCATATGGCCCTTGGACTAATTCATAGAGACATATTCATGTCCCTTCTATACATCCCTTGTCCTTATGTGTGACATTAACTCTTGATTTTATTGAACTTGTTGCACTTATTAAAATTTATAAGATTGAGTGGTACCATAATCCCTATCATGAACTTTTTATGCATAGTCCTATTTATTTATCTTAGTAATTATTATTATTTCATGCTTCATTGATATATATATATATATATATATATATATATATATATATATATATATAGAGAGAGAGAGAGAGAGAGAAACATGACACTTGTGTGCCATGCGTTACATATTTTACATGCATGCCTTCATGACATATACATTATTATGATGACATACCCTCCATATATTCACATGATTATAAATGATGTTATATTTATACATTATATTATATAGGTATCTTGTATTTCTAGATGAGTTACATACAAAACAAATCCCTCGTCTCAAAAGAGAAGCATTACATTAGGATTGTCATAGAGACATAAGTATCCATGAATAAAACACCAAATTTTGGAATGAGAGAATAGATTCGAATATTATAAGTGATTTATATATCATATGAGTTTAGGTAAATGATATATATTGACACATTACTATAGATTATGGGCACATATGCACTTACTTTAGAAAGTATTTAGAACAAATTTATACACACTTGAGTGCATATGCATGGGAATATGTACAAAGTTTATATGAATAGAAATCATATGTGTTTTCACATATACATACATTTCATATACAAGTTCTTAGGTTTAACATATATATGTATAACATTCTATATCAGTTGGTACAAATTCAAGGGGTATGATATTGGCTCATGCACATATACACAATTTTAGATTCAAGGGACATGATTCTCATTCATGTGCATAAATATTATGGTAGTTTATAGTTGTAATAGTTATAAATGGGAATGATGTTGATTTATACACATTTACACATTTTTTGTGGCAATTATTATTGTTGTTTATTTGAAAACACTTATTTAATCCTTATTGAGTAGTGACAAACCTTGAATCTATAAATTTATTTACAATGGTTGATTCATGTTTTTATAGATAATTTGCCTTCGTATATAGTGATGCTCAATAACCATGGAATTATTTATAGTGAACCCATGATATGGTTCTTATTATTTATTAGATTTGAGTAGTTATTTGGGTTAGTAAATTACATAATGTAGACACTATTTATGAATTATATAGTACCTCAATATTTTACACTTGGAAAACTTAGACCTTGGTTGCTCCTCTTAGTTATTAACCTTTATTACTTTCAAAATTCTCAAATCCACTCTATCTTATGCCCCTTTCCCTATCTCCTAATCTAAAAAGTCTTATGTTGATAACCCAAACCTTATATCTTGACCAGAATGCTTG